>OZ024747.1:36502794-36505294 GCA_964016885.1 Eledone cirrhosa | reverse complement strand
CACGATATTTTGTTATATTTTATCTGTAAAGGAATTTTAATAAAAGGTTTAAATAAATTAAAATTAATCTATAAATTAAATTACTAAGTATATATTAGTAATATTTAAAGGTTTTTCACAATTTATGATTACACAATATTTTATATTCTCATCTGTAATAGAATTTTAATTAAATTAAATTTATAGGTTAACTAACATTTAAATTAAATTAATTTCTAAAATAATGTTATTAATTAGGTTTATAATATTTAAATGTTTTTTTTAGTTTATGATTACACGATATAATTAATTCCTGTCGTTTATTCAATAGGATATCCTTAGATTTCATTATTTCAAATAGTTCTTGGGAACATAATCTACATTCATTTCTATTATTTTGATAAGGGGTGGCTCTTTTGAGCACACTCCAGGTCAAATCATATTCTATATTCTTATTTTTATAACTATTGATTTTTTCTGCTAGAGATGTTGTATTAGCCAGTGCGGCATTTTTAAAACTATGCTTGTGGGTATTAAACCTTGTCTTAAAATTGTTAGAGGTAGCTCCTATATATGAGCAAATAGAATCTTTAGTTTTAACATTACATTTATAGACTATGTTGTTAACAAGACAATTCCCTTTTAATGGGCAGTTTGCTTTGTTTCTACAGTTACAACCTTTCGTTAATTCTGTATTTGAGGAGATATTATGGTTAATTTGATGTACTGGTGGTATACTTATGGTTTTCTTACATTTATATGCATTATAGGCACTTATATTTTGTTTTATGTTATTTGTTGTAGAGTATGAGAATTTAACTGTAGACCTATTTAAGATTTGATGGTATTTGTGGTTTGGCGGGAAGTTTTTCTCTAGGATATAAAAAATTTTTTTAGCAATATTATCCTTAATTTGTAAATTAAATGGAGCATTATACCAAGTAACCCGGATTTATACTTTTCAAATTTGAGGTGTTTAATTAAATTAAAAAGGTCTTTCTCGAAGTCTTCAAGTAAAAAGTTGTGTGGTGGATTCTTGTAAGTATTGAAATCATACATATATTTCCGATCTGCTTGTTTAGATTTTTTATCGAAGTGGTAGGCTCTCCATCTAACCCTTCTGATAAAATTATTAGTTTTTTGAATCATAAGGAGTAAGAAGTCATCCTTAGAAGGTATTGGTATGTTTTTTAAAGAGGTTCCCAAATATTGTTTTTCCATTGTGATATGGATGATGGACAATTGAAAGAGCTCAACTAAATGTATATGGGTTTATAAAATCATACATATATATGTATATACATAAATATAAAATTAATACACACATACAATACAAAAATACGAATATTTCCGTGAAGACTTCGAGAAAGACCTTTTTAATTTAATTAAACACCTCAAATTTGAAAAGTATAAATCCGTCTTTCAAAAGGACCTTGATTCTACCCTATTGGACCTAAAAAAGTCTAAAAAAATCCATGTCCACTCGGACAAAACTGGTAACTTGTATCATATGGATATTGAACATTATAATGAGTTCATATATAAAGAACTCAGAAAAAATTATAAAAAATCTAATAATGCATCACTCACCAACATCAACAACAAAACACACAACATAGTAAAAAAACTAAACATTGAAGATAGAACTGAACCTTTGGCATTGAAAAGACTACACTTCAACCTGAAGGATCATAAATCAAACTTTAACTCAAATCCTTCTATTAGACTTATATGTCCCTCCAAATCAGATATTGGAATAATTAGCAAAAAAATTTTGGATAGAGTCATCCCACAAATAAGAAAACACGTTATTTTACCACTCTGGGAAAACACCTCCCAGGTAATTAACTGGTTTAAAAATATTAGATGTAAATCTTCTGCTTCATTTCTACAATTTGATATAGATAATTACTATTCTTCTATATCACTTATACTCCTGAACAAAGCATTGATATTTGCTAAAAATAGATCTAACTTAACTTTGGATGACATTAATATTATTACACATGCTAGACTAACACTTATTGAATTTCAGAATGAATACTGGACCAGAAACACATATAGTAATCTATTTGATATTACTATGGGTTCAAGCGATTCCGCCCAAATTACTGATCTTGTGGGCCTCTTTCTCCTTTTCAACATAAATGCCTCCTTTCCCCACCTCAAAGGTGGTTTATATCGTGATGACTGTCTTCTTCTTTCTAACAACCTTAGCCTTTCAGAAATTGAAAAAAACAAAAAAACATATTAGAACTTTCCTTAAAGACTATTATAATCTTCATATTACTTTTGAAAAAACAAGTAAAGTAGTAAATTTCCTAGATATAACTTTAGATTTAGCTACGGGTATCTACCAACCTTACCATAAACCAAACCAAAACTTACATTACATACACTCACAATCTAATCACCCTAAATCTATCCTTAAAAACCTTGCATATAATATATCACTTAGAATTTCTAACCTTTCTTCTAACCAAGATGTATTTGATAAAAATGCGACCTTCTATAACGAAGC
>OZ024747.1:36470294-36497794 GCA_964016885.1 Eledone cirrhosa | reverse complement strand
AATACATTGAGTTCTTCATACGGATTGGACACTACCGTAAACTCTTGGTAGATTTATCTACATATATATATATATATATTTATATATAAGATCTTCTACAGGACTAGAACTGTTCCATTCGTGAGAAATAACCACGAAGCCTCCTGATGATTTCTCACGAATGAAACAGTTCTAATCCTGTAGTAGCTCTTCTATATTAAAACATTTATAGTCTGCTATGTATTGAGTACCTTACTTACTGAGGTTAACCCCGATTCAACCCGGAATAAATTATATATATATATATATATATATATATATATATATATATATATATATATATATATATATATATATATATATATATACATGTAAAGTTATATTTAAAATTGTTGGGTTACAACTAGTAAATATTTATAACTGATATAAAAGCACTCGACAAATACTTGGAGTATATTTACAATATTAAATAAATGGAAAACTATATTTATAAAACCATATTTATTTCATTATATATATTTCGGGAATATCATATTAACAATATGCTATGCCTTCATCAGACAAAATACAATATAAACAGTTTTATAGATAAATATATTCGACATACCGTAATAAACATCAACTTCATTTGAAGAGGTTCACTCTAGCAGTGAAAATACAGAGAGAAAGAAAGAGAGAGAGAAAAGAGGGAAATAAGAAAGAAAGAAAGACAAAACGAAGAAAAGGAAGAAAAAGAAGAAATGCATGGGACAAAATAGAGAGATGGAAAAATAGATAAAGCGAAGAGCTTCATGTAAAGAGACCGAAAGAGATATATATATATATATAGAGAGAGAGGAAATAGAGATAGATACATATATAAATATAGATATAGAAAAATTAGGTAGTGGGAGGTCATTTTGAGTAAGTGTATCAATGATGCATTTATTTATTTATTCATTTATTTATTTATTTATTTAGCTCAAGTATTAATGTAAGGGAGATATATAGAGAGATATAGAGAGATATAGAGAGAGAAAAATTTAAAAATAGCCAGACATATTCGAGGCGTAGAAAACCCTATGTTTTAATGTATTAGTATTTATAAAACTTACACTATATTGTAAATATCAGTATTCCTGAATGAAACAAGTATTCACAATGCGTGAAAATTCATTATCTTATGTTTAGTTTTTTTTAAAAATTCATATGTCTATGTGAATCCAACTGATTCACTCCGCAAATTCAAAGTTACCGGAAAACATTCTCAATGTGGTATAAAAATTTGAGCGTATTATTATTCTTGCGATTACTCTACAAGATTATCTATCAAGCAGAAATAGAGAGCAGATTTCAATATACTAATCGAAAATATATATTATATTATAAGCAGAGATAACAATAATAATGATAATAAGTAAAAATATATAAAAATATAAAAATATAGAATAGAAAACTAAAGAAGAATATTACGAAAGAATATTACATAATAAAAATATTGCATATTAAAAATACTACGTATTAAAAATATTACGTATTAAAACTTTACATATAAAAATATTAAAAATATTAAAAATAAAAATTTACATATAAAAAAAATTTACATATAAAAATATTAAAAATAAAAATAAAATAAAATAAAAAATAAAAATATAAAAATATTATAGAATACTACAATACTAAAAGAATAAAAATAAAAATAAAAATAAAAATAAAAATAAAAATAAAAATAAAAATAAAAATAAAAATGAAAATAAAAATAAACCACAAAGAACAACCCTTCAAGGTTAATTGACATTATATTGCCAAGTTCACTACAAGACAAAGCCAAAAATTATCTATCAAATCACATCTAGCAAGGAATATCGCAAAAAAGATTATGATGTCCAATAATGTCTACATATGTTCCTATATGTCAAAAACACTATAGTAAACTCAGTCCAAAAACGTATCTCTAGGATCTCGTCGAATAGAAAGATTTTTGACGAAAAGGCCCAATACTATAATGATGCACTAGCTAGGGCAGGGTATGCTGATAAGATTGTGTACATAGATAATGATAAACAAACTAAACAAAGTAACAACTTTTTTAATTATGGCAACAACATTAACAACTATAATAGAAAACATTACAATAATTCCAAAGGACAAAAAAGAAATAGAACTAGGAACATAATTTGGTTTGCCCCCCCTTTCTCACTAAACATTAAAACCCACATCGCTAAATTATTTTTCAAAGCTCTTGATAATCGCTTCCCTAGAACACATAGGTACCACTCAATCTTCAATAGGCATACAATTAAATTAACCTACTCATCCACCAAAAATTTAGCACAAAATATTAATAGAATAAATAATAGGAACTTAAAACCTACTGATAATAGCATAAATAATATACAAGTTAACAAATGTAACTGTAGAGATAGATCTAAATGTCCGTTAAATAACAACTGCTTAGTTAAAAATATAGTATACAATTGTAATGTTAATACTGACTCTAATTCTTTTAACTACGTCGGTTCCACATCGACGGAATTTAAACTTCGCTATAATAACCACAAGAATTCTTTCACAGATCCAAATAAAAAATCTTCAACGGCACTATCAGGTGTACTCTGGCAACTTAAGCTAGATAACGTTAGATATTCGACGGCTTGGAATATAGTCTCAAGAGGGATTCCTTTTAATTCATCCTCTGAGACATGTGACCTCTGCGCAGAGGAGATATTCTTTATACTAAAATCTAAAAATTCCCTTAACCTACGGACAAATTTATTCAGTTGTTGCAAACATAGATTAAACTCAACGTTTAAATATAAATTTAAATTTAAAATGTAGTATATTTAGTTTGATTTATATTTATATGAGAACTAGCCGATAAATCTTTTGATTCCTAAATCTTTGATTCCCTCTTTTTACTCTTTTTATTGTTTATTTTATTTTATTTATTTTTATTTTTATTTTTATTTTTATTTTTATTTTTATCTAAACATTCCTCATGAAAAATTAAGCTACCCTAAAAGCCGATGCTCCAAATTTTCTGAATTAACCTTACACTTGATAAACTTATATATTAAATATAGGAACATATGTAGACATTATTGGACATCATAATCTTTTTTGCGATATTCCTTGCTAGATGTGATTTGATAGATAATTTTTGGCTTTGTCTTGTAGTGAACTTGGCAATATATTGTCAATTAATCTTGAAGGGTTGTTCTTTGTGGTTTATTTTTATTTTCATTTTTATTTTTATTTTTATTTTTATTTTTATTTTTATTTTTATTTTTATTTTTATTTTTATTTTTATTTTTATTCTTTTAGTATTGTAGTATTCTATAATATTTTTATATTTTTATTTTTTATTTTATTTTATTTTTATTTTTAATATTTTTATATGTAAATTTTTTTTATATGTAAATTTTTATTTTTAATATTTTTAATATTTTTATATGTAAAGTTTTAATACGTAATATTTTTAATACGTAGTATTTTTAATATGCAATATTTTTATTATGTAATATTCTTTCGTAATATTCTTCTTTAGTTTTCTATTCTATATTTTTATATTTTTATATATTTTTACTTATTATCATTATTATTGTTATCTCTGCTTATAATATAATATATATTTTCGATTAGTATATTGAAATCTGCTCTCTATTTCTGCTTGATAGATAATCTTGTAGAGTAATCGCAAGAATAATAATACGCTCAAATTTTTATACCACATTGAGAATGTTTTCCGGTAACTTTGAATTTGCGGAGTGAATCAGTTGGATTCACATAGACATATGAATTTTTTTAAAAAACTAAACATAAGATAATGAATTTTCACGCATTGTGAATACTTGTTTCATTCAGGAATACTGATATTTACAATATAGTGTAAGTTTTATAAATACTAATACATTAAAACATAGGGTTTTCTACGCCTCGAATATGTCTGGCTATTTTTAAATTTTTCTCTCTCTATATCTCTCTATATCTCTCTATATATCTCCCTTACTTGAGCTAAATAAATAAATAAATAAATAAATAAATAAATAAATGCATCATTGATACACTTACTCAAAATGACCTCCCACTACCTAATTTTTCTATATCTATGTTTATATATGTATCTATCTCTATTTCCTCTCTCTCTCTATATATATATATATCTCTTTCGGTCTCTTTACATGAAGCTCTTCGCTTTATCTATTTTTCCATCTCTCTATTTTGTCCCATGCATTTCTTCTTTTTCTTCCTTTTCTTCGTTTTGTCTTTCTTTCTTTCTTATTTCCCTCTTTTCTCTCTCTCTTTCTTTCTCTCTGTATTTTCACTGCTAGAGTGAACCTCTTCAAATGAAGTTGATGTTTATTACGGTATGTCGAATATATTTATCTATAAAACTGTTTATATTGTATTTTGTCTGATGAAGGCATAGCATATTGTTAATATGATATCCCCGAAATATATATAATGAAATAAATATGGTTTTATAAACATAGTTTTCCATTTATTTAATATTGTATATATATATATATATATATATATATATATATATATATATATATATATATATATATATATATATATATATATATATATATATATATTTATATGTATATATATATATATATATATATATATATATATAGTAATGATAATAAATTTGGAGACTAAAATCCAAAGAGGGCTCGATAAGGATAAATATATATCAAATATATAAGAACCGAGAGCAAATATTTATTAAAATAACAGATTAAAGTTTAAGCAAAGAATCACTGCTTTCACCCTTAACGGGATCTTCTGAAACTAATGTATGTATATATATATATATATGCATATATATGTATATATATATATGTATATTTATATATACACACACACATATATATACATACATACATATATATATATATATATATATATATATATATATATATATATATATATATATATATATATATATATATATATATATATATATATATATATATGTATATATATATATATATATAGGAAAAAGTATGACCCCGACGGCAGAGCTGAAGCCGTCTCGACGGCTTCAGTTCTACCATTTACGTGGTTTTGTCTTTGCGAGCAATTGTTCTCACCGCTCCACATAATTGTTTCTATTTTAGGCACAAGGCCAGCAATTACCCAGTGCATTACTGGTACTTTATTTTATCGACACCGTAAGGATGAAAGGCAAAGTTAACCTCACCGCTCCACATAATGACGTATTATCTTAGTTCTTTCCGTTTATTGCCAGAGAACGTCTCAATGAACCACCGAATAGAATATTAGTATACGACTTCATTTATACCATAAATGTGGTTTTGTCCTTGCGCGTAATTGTTTTCACGATCCAAATAATGACGTATTATCTTCGTTTTTTTTCGTTCTTTGCCAGGGAACGTTTCCATGAACCAAAGTATCGTCTTCCTGCCTTCCTTTGGTTGCAACGTTTTTTAAAATATATACTTCTGCGTTCACAGATTGGCATTGTTAGTTTCAGAAGAACCCGTTAAGAGTGAAAGCAGCGATTCTTTGCTTAAACTTTAATCTGTTATTTTAATAAATATTTGCTCTACGGTTCTACATATCTGATATATATTTATCTTTATCGAGCCCTCTTTGGATTTTAGTCTTCAAATTTATTATTATTACTATATATATATATATTTAAATATGCATACAATGCGTATGTGTATTTGTGCCTATGCATGTAAATATGTATGTGTGCTGGAACCCCGTTTGTTCCCACATGATTGATCAACAAACAAATCTTTTGGTGAATTTAATTTAACATCTAAGTTCTTGAGCATATAATGAGCACATATACCCGTAACATTGGTCTGAGACATTCTGCAAAACAACGTGAGACTAGGCTAGTTCATTGAACAAGATGAACCAATTAATTTTTATTACGATCCTGAGCACCCTAAATACTAACCCATGCGCTGTCAACCCTATTTTGTTAAATACACACGTAAGTCCACTCACAACACAAATAGTCGCACATACACAGACACTCAGACACACAGACACACACACATACACATATACACACACACACACACACACACACACACACAGATATATATATATATATATATATATTAATAAATGGAAACTATATTTATAAAACCATATTTATTTCATTATACATATTTCAGGGATACCAAATTAAATTATGGTATGCCTTCATCAGACAAATAAGCTTTGACGTACCCTTTTAAAATGCAACCATTGTTTTTGGAAGCCACCCGGATAGTGATTTGTTTATATTACTTTAATAAGTCATAGTGTTAAGGACAATTAGAAAAAGACGGAGAGAAAGAAAAAACGTAGAGAAATATCGGAGAGAGAGAGATGCATGGAGAAAAAAGAAAGAGATAAGTAAAGACAGGAGGAAAGGAAGAAAGAAGAAAAAAGGAAGAAATAAGAAAAACAGAGGAAAGCAACAGAGAGATATTAAGTTAACAGACAGATAGAAAAACTCAAGAGAGATAAATATTATATAGAGAGAGAGGGAGCTTATGAAAACTTTACGTCATGTCATATTAAGTTGAGTTAACAATTCATATGAAATGAATAATAAAAATATAAATATTAATATTCATGAATGGGACATAAATATATAATATGAGAAATTAAACATTGTTTAATATTGACTATATGATTAGTTTAAAACTTGAGATCAATATACCAAAATTTGGGTTTAATTCTTTTTTCTCCATGCATCTCTCTCTCTCCGATATTTCTCCACGCTTTTTCTTTCTCTCCGTCTTTTTTTAATTGTCCTTAACACTATGACTTATTAAAGTAATATAAACAAATCACTATCCGGGTGGCTTCCAAAAACAATGGTTGCATTTTAAAAAGGTACGTCAAAGCTTATTTGTAAAACTGTTATATATTGTATTTTGTCTGATGAAGGCATACCATAATTTAATTTGGTATCCCTGAAATATGTATAATGAAATAAATATGGTTTTATAAATATAGATTCCATTTATTAATATCGTATATCTACTCCAAATACTTGTCGAGTGCTTTATATCAGTTATAAAAATATTTACTTGTTGTATCCCAACAATTTTAAATAGAACTTTTGCATATATATATATATATATATATTGTTATACTTTGGGAGGGTCATGTTACCAATAAAAACACACGCACCAGTTGTTTCACTCCAATTTATCATAAATTAAATTCATAAATTCAAGAATTTATAAATTTCCGGTTGGTTGGTTAGTTCGAGAACCGGACGGTTGTTCATATATTGTCAACGTTCTTTGGTCACACATTCTGTGACCTCTTCAGTGACTCGGGTTTCAACACACGTTTTCAGATAAAGAATCTTGCTAAACAAATTTAGAAACGAAATATATATATATATATATATATATATATATATATATATATATATATATATATATATATATATATATATATATATATATATAAGGACCTACCTTATCAAGTGCTTTGCTAACTCATCATTTCATATAAGTAGGCCGAATTTGCTTGCAAACCGCCAGAGATTCGATTTTACTAAATTTGCAATTATATTATTCTCCTAGATTTAATAATTAACTAATTAATTTAATTAGACAATTCTGTTGATTGGTTAATTATTTGTGTTTGTTTTATAACATCTTGTCGAGAGCTTATCATGATGATTAGCGGAAATTAAAATATTTCCTTTGTCTAACATTTTGAATGATCCGCCAAAAACCGGGGGTTATTTCCCTTGCTGGAATTAACACGTGACAGCTATAGATACGATACGTTGCATTTAGCAGCAACATTTAGTATATCACCCCGTCCTAGGTAGAACGAAAACCTGTTGAAAAACTGAATCCTATGTTCGATCACGAATACCACGAGCTTGCCAGTCACGTACGTCTGATATTTGATTTCGGATTCAAAGAAACACTTTAAACGTATAATCGTTTGATTTGTCCAGGTGTATTTTTCTGAACATGTTAGTGCTATCGTTACTTTGGTATGTTATTGTGTGTTAGATTTTGCCTACCACAATGTTCGATTTGTCAAGCTATTTAAACGTATGTTATTACTCTAAAGACCTACCTTATCGAGTGATTTGCTAACTCATCATTTCATATAAGTAGGCCGAATTTGCTTGAAAACCGTAAGAGATTCGATTTTACTAAATTTCCAATTATATATATATATATATATATATATGTGTGTGTGTGTGTGTGTGTGTGAGTGAGTGTGTATGAGTGTGTGTGAGTGTGTGTGTGTGTGTGTGTGTGTGTGTGTGCGTGCGTGTGTGTGTGTGTGTGTGTGTGTGTGTGTGTGTGTGTGTGTGTGTGTGTGTGTGTTGTGTGTGCTGTGTGTGTGCGTGTGTGTGTATATAAATGCGTGCAGCCATAAACATTTATGTACAATTAGATATATGTGTATGCATTTGTAAAGATGTCAGATAGAATTTAGTGGGTGTATGTGTGCGCATGCTTTTCTCTTCGGTTATAATTTTACTATTTTACTTCCTGCACACGTTAGACATAAATACCGATATACTCCCAGAGAATTGTAAAATTGACTTTTTTTCTCATATTCTTTCTATTTCCCTATTATTTCACGATTGTTTCTTGCTAGAGAAACCATAGCTTCTTGTTTCAACATATCTATAATAGCAACAAATCTTTTTGTCAATATAATGTTGACAATAATATTTAGTGTATGAACGCGTATTTGTTTTTGAAAGAATATAATGCAAATTGCTTCCTCCCAGTACATACTCCTCATTTAATTATGGGGTAAATCCATGTGGAAAATACAAAAGCGTTGATTGAATACACTCCTGTGATAGATACCACCGCAAATATGAAACAACCTATGAATGATTTCCATATTTGGGTGTGATTTAAAAAATGTATTGCTTAGTCGTTAATAAATACGTTCAGTGGTGAACCATCTGGAAATTATATACCTTAAATGCATGAAACATTCTACATTTCAGTATGCTCGCATTTTAATACTGATACAGGAATGAATTGCGCTACAATTTGTGATGTTTTTTTTACTATTTTATGTTCAAGATGTACTGCAATATTAATGGTAATTGTTTATTTATCTTATGAACTAGAAAAGTAAATTATATGAATTGTATGTATATCAAATAGAATGGTATATTGAGATATATAAATGTATATGGTTATTTGCGCCTGAAAATTACGCGTTTATATCTATCTATATATCTAGCTATTTTTACACGTTTTTATTGTATGTAAACTTCCCCCTTTGTATATGTCCCCTTATTTTATGCCCCTGTGGCTAATAAAGAAACATATCTATCTATCTATCTATATATATAAATAAATACACATACACACACATATATATATAAATATACATATATATATATATATATATATATATATATATATATATATATATATATATATATATATATATATATATATATATATATAAAGTTAAATTATTGATTGTCTACTGCAAAATATTTCGCCTCTTTTTCGATCGTAAACTATTGGGGCTATCGCATAAAAAAGTAATATCTACCTAATTAATTCACATTTTACGACATTTACTAAAACATTATATTCCCAAGAATGTAATAATTATATTTGTTTTCAATAAAGAGTCATATTTGACAGAAAACGTAAAGCTTCCATTACTGTATTTCATTATGCATATATAATTTCATTAAACTTCAATCATGTAATGTGTTACAACTTTACCTATTGTATTCTATATTTTTATAACTCTTCACGTATTTTTATTAGTTATTTTTATTTTTATAAGTATTAATTGGTTTTGATTAATAATATTATACTTTACAGAATGTTGTGGTGCTGTTTCATGAGACACCACCAATAACTGTTTTTACTTTTGACGCAAGGTCAGCAATATTAAGGAAAGGAGAAAGTCGATTAAATGAAGTCAATAGGGTTATTTTCTTTTATCGACTCTATAAGGATGTAAAGCAAAGCTAAGCCTCATTTTGATTTGGACTCAGAACGCAAAGGACCGTAACTATATGCCTCAAAGCTTGTTGTCGCTCGTTCTAACGATACTGTGAATCTACCGCCCTTAATTGTTTCGAAGCCTGAATATTCAGTCAAGTTGGTGTGGCTTAGTGTCTCATTATAAAATCACAGTACAACATTTTCTATATTTAAACTACTGAAGATCAGAATGATTTTTAAAAGCCTTCCCAGTAATTTGCTAACGCGGATGTTTAATGATAAACAGTAGAACGCCATTTTGATAGTATTTTAAATATGACTCGTTATTGAAAACAAATATGTTATATTATATATGTTATATTATTGCACTTATTTCATTTATTATTCTGTGGCCAGGCCTTGAATGGACTTATTCATTAATATTCACCCTAGTGTTTTCTCATCCAAGACCGGGACTTACTTTTCAATCACATTTTGTCGAACTACTAGTTTACAAAACATAAAGATTTAGACGCATACAAAACAAATACGCTTGCGTGTGAGTACACATATAGCGATATTCGTATTCGTAAGGTTAAACACCTTTTCATGATTTTACTGCCTAATATGATAATCGACTCTGATATTTCAGACGTAATAAACAACAAATCATCAAGTCCTTACGAAGAGGTAAATCATAGCATGCGATACGTTATTTATAACGTGCTTTGGCAATTGCTTCTGATCTAACGAATGTATTAATAGTGTTCAATTTATTGCTGCTTCACAATTTCTTTCGTTGCCTATATTTTCATGTTTCAATACAAAGAGATTAATTTATATTGTTTACCTTTTAAGATAATTGTTTGAGCTGTTTACTTTTAATTAGATTAAAAACGCATATATAAGTAATGTGATGATATTTCAAAGTGAGACACTATGAAGTATTTCGACAATCAATATTATATATTTCATCAATAATACAATTACATAACAGATTGTTTCTCTATTAATTACATCAGTACTAACATCGACCTAATGTTTGAAACCGACTTTCGAAATAATGGCTGTTATTAGAAAGCTCATTTGTAATTTATTAAGTTCTTAAGAACAAACAGGAAATAAGTAATTGATATAATTTTATTGGTAACAGGCCAACAATAAATATATATTGGAAATATGTGGATTTGACTGACAATTATATGTTTAAAGCTCCACGTAGTTTGTGTTATCTTGAAAGGCATCAGGCAAGTAGCAGTAAGAAGCAAGATTTAAAAAAAAAAAGACGAACATAATGTATTTCCCACAAAGTAAGGGCTATAGAAACAAGCAGTTTCTTACGATGTCATAAGTTTTACAGATTGAACGTCTATACTTAATGCTATTTTATAATATTTCGAAGACGTTAGCTCATCGCAGTATTCGATATTAACTGTCCAGCTACAAGGGAACATATTTAGACACGAAATAAAATGACATCTAAATAAAATAACAGGTGACAGACCGACATCTAACGTCCATTCGTTTTGCATTGTCGTAGACTCCATATAAAATATAGTTTTACACAATGCTCAATGTTCCAAGAAATAGCGACATGAATGGATCTGCTATTTTTCTCTCAAAATGTGTTTTGTTTGTCACTGACCATCTTAATCTGTCTATTTCTTCTTTAATTTCTCACTCTATTTTCTAATGAAGGAGTAGGGGTCCGAAAAGTTAAAAATGTTTTGTACTATATCAAGCGTAAAATGATAATAATAATAATAAAAATAATAATAATAATAATAATAATAATAATAATAATAATAATAATAATAATAATAATAAAAATAATTCCAGAACTCTAAACACAACCACAAGATAATACACAAGACTAACATAATTCTCAAAAACATTATCATCACAAACAAACTAAACATTACTGATTTAAATCATCTCTATTATGCATCGGCTAAAGTCACCACTCACTTATGTGGAGTGAAGATGAAAAAACAAAGGAATTCCCACAAGAAATCTACTTGGCAACAGAACATCAATCGCCAAATAAACATTCTCCGATCTGACATAGAAATTTTAACAAACTATAAAGTAGGTGAACATGTTAAACAAACTAAACTTAGAAAATTGAAAAAAAAGTACAGTATAAAATCAACAAGTGACATAGACATGCTGATAGAAATAATCAAGCAAAAAGTGTCGGCCAAAGCTGCTCGTATAAGGCGCTTTGAAAAACGATCTAGATTCTATAAGGACAATAATATGTTCAAAAACAACCAAAGAAACTTCTACAGAAAAATTGGTAAGTCAACAATAACTGCTAAATCAATACCACCCAAGGAGGAAGTGCAAGAATTCTGGGAAAAGATCTGGGCCGAAGAAAAAGTTCATAACATACATGCCCCATGGATAGACAGACAAATGAAAGATACAGCTCACCTTGAGGAACAAATATGGGAAAATATAACAGTTGAACAGTTGCGCTTGGCTCTAAGAAAAACCAGCAAATGGAAATCCCCAGGAAAAGACAAAATACAAAACTTTTGGATAAATGCCTTCACAGAGTCTCATGAGCTGTTAGCCCAACTTTACAATGAAATAGTTAAGGAGCCAGAAAAGATACCATCATGGCTAGTTAATGGCATTACATTCCTGCTTCTGAAGAATGATGAGACAAACAATCCCCAAAATTACAGACCGATAACCTGCTTGACCACAATGTATACAATTTTAACATCAGTCCTAACTGAATACACATATGACCACCTGATAACAAATGACCTATTTCCCATTGAGCAGAAAGGGTGTAAACGAGGCTCATATGGCAGTAAGGATCACCTTCTGGTTAACAAAATGATACTGGAAGATTGTCATAATAGAAACAAAAATCTATCGATTGCTTGGATAGATTATAAAAAAGCATTCGATAGTTTGCCACACAGTTGGATTGAAAAATGTTTAGAGATTTTCAAAATATCCCCCGTTGTCAGGAGGTTTTTGTCATTCAGTATGAAGACATGGAAAACGAAACTCCTTTTGAATAGTGAAACAAAATCACTGGAAACTGGAGAAGTTAATATTAATTGTGGAATTTTTCAGGGTGACTCTTTATCACCGCTTTTATTCTGCAGCGCACTTATACCATTAAGTAAAATGCTCAATGAAACAAAACATGGATATAAAGTCTATGACAAAACCATTAATCACTTGTTTTACATGGATGACCTGAAACTATTTGCAAAAAATGATGAACAATTGCAAGGGCTATTATCCACTGTGGAACAGTTCAGTGATAACATTAAAATGGAGTTTGGACTAGATAAATGCGCAAAAGCAACGTTCACCAGAGGAAAGCTGCTGAAGAGTTCAGACATTAATCTTGATCGGGGGAACGTGATAAGAGAACTTGATGAAGAAAAAACTTACAAATATCTAGGTGTTTGTGAAGGAGACGGAATCAAGCACTCGACAATGAGGGAAAGGATAAGGAAGGAATGTTACCGCAGAGTAAGAGCAATCTTAAGAACGGAATTAAATGCAAGGAATAGGATCGATGCCATAAATACGCTTGCCATACCAGTAGTAACCTACAGTTACAATGTCATCAACTGGTCAAGCACAGAGATCCGTAGGCTCGATACAAAAATTCGAAAATTCTTAACCATGCACAGAATGCATCACCCTAAGGCAGATATAGATAGAATATATCTCCCTAGGAAAGAAGGAGGACGTGGGTTAGTCCAGTTAGACATTGCGTTGAAAACTGCAACAATTGGATTATCTACATATCTAAGGGAATCACATGATTGGATGATCAAACTCGTTTTGAAACACGAAAGCATCAAAAGATCATATTCCATTACAAAAGATGCACAAAGATACACTAATGGACTACAAATTTCAGAAGTCTCATTTACTGCTGAAATGGAAAACACTGAAAAAGCAAAGCAGGTAAAATTAACTGCAAAGAAAGAACTGCTACAGAAACTGGCTAAGAAATGGCAAGAAAAGCCTCTGTATGGAAAATACCCAGAGCGAGCTAACAATCCTGATGTTGAGAAAACTTTAACCCATCAGTGGTTGGCATCCTCTGGACTGAAATCGGAGACTGAAGGACTGATTATATCAGCACAAGATCAGTGTCTGCCAACAAAAAATTACCAAGCCAACATAATAAAAAATGGATGCAGCCCATTATGCCGTGTATGCAAAAAACAACCAGAGACCCATTGACCATATAATTTCAATGTGCAGTCCTATAGCTCCAACCGAATACAGGCATGACAGGCATGACAGAGCTGCACAATACATACATTGGATAATGTGTAAGCATTTTGACCTGCCCCATCAAAAGAATTGGTGGGAGCATCAACCACCTCCCATACTTGAAAAAGATCACATCTCAATCTTGTGGAACTTTAGCATCCAAACAGACCGACAAATATATGCAAATAGACTTGATATAATATTGAAGGACTTTAAAAAGAGGGTATGCCTGCTAATTGATATGTCTGTTCCAATACACAAGAATGTATCTATAAAAACATTTGAAAAATTGAGCAAGTATAAGGACCTGGAGATAGAAATTGGAAAAATGTGGAAATTGAGAACTAAAACAATACCAGTGGTTGTAGGCGCTCTAGGAATGATACCTAAGGGGTCTAATGATAACTTATTGAAAATCCCAGGAAACCTGCGTATAGAAGAAATTTAAAAGATGGTACTAATGGGAACTGCCCATTTAATAAGGAAGATTCTGTCAATATAAGTACATCACATGTCTAAACACCTAAAGATGCATGTGTGTGTATGTATGATCTTTCTTGAACATTGCGGACCTTGTTGTCTCTTGAGGTCAATGGTTATGACTTGGTGATAACTCGTATGAACATAAAGCAAGATGAATGCAACTGTCATAATAGTAATAATTATATATATATACATACATACAAATATATATATATATTGATTTAAAACTGCACTATTCACATATATATACACACAATATGTTCATGCATATAGGGAAATCTCCCTTATCTGCATTAGCTGAAAAAATATCTCGTCTTGTGATTTAAATCGAAAGTAAATATATTCTGAAAAATTATACTGCTGACAAATGAAACACAAAATTATTTAAAGATTATCACAACCTTTCCCGAGCCATACACGAGAGCATGCATCAAGCAAAGCAGAACTCTGAATTACAACTATTTTCCTTGTTTTAACTTGAGTGGAAAACTACATAACAAATAATGTCTTACTATTTAGCAATGGGATTGTTGATTTCTATTACTGTTTGTAGCAAAAATGAAACTCGATTTGCGAACATGACCCGTACTAATTTCATATATAGGTTACTCTAGTTTCATCATATTCACACACATTAGATTGGTCCTATCGTTTATGGCAGTGGTTCTCAAGCGGGGTCCAAGTAACACTACTAAAGTTTCACTAAAAAAATAGCAAGTTGGGTGTTCACGGTAATATTTTAGTTGTCCATAGAGCAATTTCACTTCGAAACGGTTGTTACATGAATTGGAATATAGAGTTTATGCTTTTACCGGTTTTACTCCGTAATACGTCATGTAAATAATATTTATTTCATTTTTGTTTGAGAGGGTTGGTAACTCTTAATGCAAACTTAGACAATTACTTCATTCAGACACCAGAAGGGTGAATGACAATAATACTGAACAGCAAGTTTTGAAAGCAAGATTAAATGGTTCGATAATATATTTTTCTTTAATCATTACACAAAAAGGTCATCTATAGAACCACAAAGCAAATATGTGCAGACATTTGGTAATAAATTAGGAAAGTAGGCAGGAACCGCTTCTTAACGCTGGACATTATTCCGTATGATTTGTACACCATATTTGTGAACACACGGGCTGTAGACACGTGACGTCACGTCATATATATTTATTGTTATATTTGGGGAGGGTCATATTGTTACAATATTGCCAGAAATAATTATAAAACACATTCCCTGTTTGGTTTGGATTGGTTTTCGCTTCTGTATCATTTATATAATCCATTGTTATTTTATGTTTGTCATTGATTGACGGTTAAAAATATATATAAATATATATAAATAGTCTATCAAAGTTCTTTCGTCACACATCTGTGACATTATCAGTGGTACTATTATGTTTCCTCTCGTTATATTCTAATGGCGTAGACAATACAATACAACGAGAGGAAACATAATAGTACCATTGGTGATGTGACAGATGTGTGACGAAAGAACTTTGATAGACTATATATGTATATATTTATATCTGAATGTTTAACCGTGGGTCAATCAATGATAAAATTGATTGCCAGATAAATTAACTATGGAGGTATAAAAGGTACAGAGCGAAAATAAACCCAAACCAAACAGTGACTGTGTTTTATTATTATATTTGGCAATATTATAACAATATGATCCTCCCCAAATATATATATGTTTGTTTCAACACACAATTTCATATCAAAACTTTGCAAAACACATATATATATATATATATATATATATATATATATATATATATATATATGGTGGCTGCCAATTCGTTTTCGAGTACAGCCAATACATTATATCCATGTAGGAGAAACCCTACCGATGCGCTGAACGAGTGTGACATTTTAGTCCAGCATGCGACTTGAAAACTCTGGTACAAACACTACACTTGTGACAATTATTGACACATAGTGCTAGGCCCATGGTACCATGTGGTGACAAGTGCAGAGAGATCTCCAGATATAAAGCAATGCTTGTGCCGTGAAACACAAAGCCAGTCCCACTCTCTTAACAAAGATGATATATACCAAAAAAAGAACAAGTCAACATCATTGGATACCATCAGCGTTGCAGGTGTGATATCAGAGTTTTCCTTCTCCTAGAATTCTGCCTTGACAAAAGGCTAAGGGGTCATCTCTCCCGGTGATTTTGGATGGCCATTGACTCTAAAGAGCTCCTTTGCCCTTTGACAGGTTTTGTTTTTAGTCCTACAGGATGTTCAAAGTCACCCTCCTCAACAAGAAACCTTGGTGGGTTGCCAGTTTAGTCGCCAACAACCCGACCATGGGACAGGTTGTACTGGGATACATGTTACCAGTAGCACCAACTGGTGACCCGACATATATATAAATATATGTATATATATATATATATATATATATATATATATATATATATATATATATATATATATATATATATATATATATATATATATATATATATTTTGAGTTCATGTTGATTGTATACCAACACCTCAGTATGCAGGCTGGAGCACTCGACGAAGTGCGCAGGTTGGTTTGGTTACTCCGGAGTAGTGTAAAATAAAATTAAATAAAAGTCAAATGATTAAAATTTACCTTCGTTTATTACTGCTATATATATTTCAGTGACAGCCATCTTTGGCTGTGACCGCTTCAGGCAGTTTGAATTAGTATGGTATAGACAAGAACATATGTTGTTTAGGTGTATAATATTGTCAATACTCTGATATGCCCAGTTCCTTGTTTGGTTGTTAATTCACTGAGGAACTGGAGTCATATGACCCCAGTTCCTCAGTGAATTAACAACCAAACAAGGAACTGGGCATATCAGAGTATTGACAATATTATACACCTAAACAACATATGTTCTTGTCTATACCATACTAATTCAAACTGCCTGAAGCGGTCACAGCCAAAGATGGCTGTCACTGAAATATATATAGCAGTAATAAACGAAGGCAAATTTTAATCATTTGACTTTTATTTAACTTTATATATATATATATATATATATATATATATATATATATATATATATATATATATGTGTGTGTGTGTGTGTATATACATATATATATATATATATATATAAATATATATACATACACACATATATATATATATATATATGTGTGTGTGTATGTGTGTGTCTGTGTAGATGTGTGGATGTGTGTGTGTGTGTGCGTTTGTGTCTGCGTGTTCATGTGTAAATTCCTTTCTCGTGCACGTGCGAGATTAGCTTTGAAGGAAATTACGTTGTAGGAAATTTACTCACCAACTGAAGTACTGTTTTGTTCAGCTCGGTCAGATAAATTCTAAACGTAACTGCATTTAATTTCCTTTGTATCATCATATTTGCTGCATGTATGGCAAGGTTGACAGCCAATTAAATGTTCATGTGATACAATAAGCGTTCCCTTGACGCTGGATATCTGATAAAGCTACATAGCCATGGATCTGAGAGATCGATCGTTATAATATCATTCTAAATGTGGAAATGGTGATATCATTATTCTAAGCTAAACACACACATACTCTCATTTATATATAATTGCATACACACTCACACTCACAAACACACACGCGCGCCGCGCGAACACGCACACACAGACAGACACACACACACACATATGTATATATATATATATATATATATATATATATATATATATATATATATATATATATATATATATATATATATATATATATATGTATGTATGCATATGTATATATATCTATATATATGTACGTACGTATGTATGTATGCATATATATATATATAAATATATATATATATATATATATATATATATATATATATATATATATATATATATATATATATATATATAATAATTAAGTCAAATATGTAAAATTTGGCTTGTTTATATATATACTGCTATATATATTTCGGTCACAGCCATCATTGGCTGTGACCTTTTCAGGCAGTCCGAATTGGTGTGAGAAAGACAGGTACACATGTTGTTGAAGTGTGTTTTACTCCGTCAATACATCGATATGGCCAGCTCCTGATTGTGTTGTTATTTCTCTGAAGAACTGGATTCATATGATTCCAGTTCCTCAGAAGTATTCGAACTACCTGAAGAAGTCACAGCCAATGATGACTGTCACCGAAATATATATAGCAGTATATCTATAATTTATAATAAACGAAGCTAAATTTTACATAGTTGAATTAATTATTTTACATTACTCCAGAGTAACCAAACCAGCCTGGTACTTCGTCGAGTGCTCCAATCTGCATACTGAGGTGTCGGTAAACAACTAACATATACTCAATATATATATACAATGATATTAAATGAATGGAAATTATGTTTATAAAACCATATTTATTCTATTATATATATTTCAAGTGTACCAACAAATTTGGTACGCTTTCATCAGATAAAATATAAAGAGTGTTTTATAAATTTTAAACATAGCCAAGGAAATCATACCTTATCAGTTGAAATTTCTTGGGTAGCTGAATTTTCTTGACTACCCAAGAAAGAAAATTCCACGGGTAAGGTATGAATTCCTTGGCTGTGTCAAAATTTATAAAACTCTTTTTGTATGTTATCTGATGAAAGCGTACCAAAGTTTGTTCGTACCCTTGAAATATATATAATAGAATAAATATGGTTTTATAAATATAATTTCCATTTATTTAATTATCATTGAATGTTTAATCCAGAAATCTGTCGAGTGCTCTGAATCAGTTATAAACATTTATATTTGTTGTATTTCCAACAAATTAAATATCCCTTCTACTATATATATATAGGAAAAGAATAAGCACCCCGAGGGCTGAGATCCCGCCGTTTCGACAGCAATATCCGAACTATACCACAAGTTTTAAAACGGCGGGAATCTAGCTGAACTTATCAAGTGGTACAGTCCATATATGGGTATCCACTGTATAATAAAGGTGGAAAGAGTTTGGATTATAGAATTTGTAAGTTACCTTTGTTTATGTATAATTAGATACTGAAATTATTGAGTCGAAAAGTATTTAATAATTGATATGATTCTTTTTTTTTTAAAATATAGTTGAGTAGGTGTTAATGTTATGTGATAAATTATTTTACATATCTATGTTAAACATCATCAATTTAACAATCTTATTTAAATAGTTAATGTATGTATATGAGCGACTATTACCACTTTGTGTTTACCACTATTTAGAAGGAAAAGAATTCATGGATTATAGATAAATTTATTAATTTATATAAAAATTTAATTTATTTAGATAGAACCTAAATTTAAAGTAGATGAAATATTGCAACGGATGAAGATTATAAGTGAGAAACAATAACATAAAATAACAGAAAAAATATTAGTTTTATTTTGCCGTATAATCTAAATTCAAAAATAAAAAAAAATCGTTTAAAAATTATATATAAAGGAGTAATACATAACTTATTATTTTTTTATATATAAAGCTTAATTTAAAACTTTAAATGTTTTCGAGAATAGGTGGAGATGAGAATTAAAATTATATATATTCACTATTATATTATCTATTTAAAAACTTAACAAAAACTCCATTGAACGTTTTTGAGAATAAGTGGAAGCACGAGTTAAATATCTCAGATTATTTATTAATAATTATATTCCTATTCTTAAGAATATAAAGAATTTCACTGGATCATAAGTTACAGCCATTATAAATGGAAGAATTTATATATGGTAAAGCATTAGAAAGTTTATACCAAGAAAGAGAATATTCTATATTATTATTTTTAAGTGAGGGCGGATTGGCAGTATCGGTAGAGGGTCGGGCGCCATGCTTTGAAGCATATAGTTACGTCCCTTTACGAACTGAGTTCAAATCCCGCCGAGGTTAACTTTGCTTTTCATCCTTACGGGATCGATAAAATAAAGTACCAGTAATGCACTGTGATAATTGCTGGCCTGGTGCCAAAAGTAGAAACAATTATTTTTAAGTGAGGGTGTAGGATTGGCGGTATCGGTCGAGGAACGGATGTCATTCTTTACATCATAGTTACGTCCCTTTACGTTCTGAGTTCAAATCCCTCCAAGGTTAACTTTGCCTTTCATTCTTATGGAGTCGATAAAATAAAGTACCAGTAACGTACTAGGATAATTGCTGGCCCTGTGTTAAGAGTAGAAACGATTATTACTTTTAAGTGACTAAATTAATTCACATAAAGCAATGCTAAATCTCTTGTCTTCTCTTTTGATTATACCACCAATTTAGAGGAAGTGGCACCAATATAATTATACGACTTATATTTTGTTTTATCAATGCATTTTTAAACTAAATTACTGCCAAGACAGTTATTACTTAATGGGCAAGAATAACTATTTTTACAATTGCAATTACCCCCGTTGTTATTTAATGATGCCACTCTGTTATCGTAGTTCCTAAGGTTTTCATCGTTTAAGTTATTAGTATAATTGCTGTTAATCGAGGAGTTGTTTATTCTATTAGTTATTCTCTGATTATCATTAGAGATTAACTCCCTATGAATTGTTTCGGGATTTCTATTATTAATTTTAGCTATATTTTGGGCAATATTCATATTGGTTGATTATAAGAGTTTAATTGTATGCCTATTAAAAATTCTACTATATTTATGCGTTTTTGGGAAGCATTTATCAAGAGCAATGAAGAAGAGGTGAGCTAAGCTTTTCTTGATTCCTAGTGATAGTGGTAGAAAATACCATAAAATTGAACGGGAACGTAATATATGTATATAAGGAATTTGAAGTTTTCTTGAAGCATTGTATATGGCATAAAGAGTTAGAAGTTTCAAAGCCACAACAATGCGGGTTTGGACGGAAAATAATTGAATCATAAGAAACGGAGCTTGTTTTTATTAAAACTTAATTTATTAATATTTCATGATATTTCGAGATTAATATCTCTTCTGCCAAGGAAAATAAAGGAACTATTCCAGAGTCCGATGTGGCTTGCTACACCATACTGGCCGGACGTAATTTTATTATTTATTTATCCATTTAATTTTCTAACATGTTTTGTTTTAAAATTAAGGTCTGAACAGTCCAAAGAGGCACATAGTTGTTTCTGTTTAAATCCGCTTACACGCATATATATTAATACGCGCTGACATACACATGCATGCATACATGTGTGTGTGTGTAACCACGCAAGCAAATACGTAAGCACGCATGAGTAGAATGGTGTAATCACATGAATGCATAAACACGATTTCTCCCAGATGGATAATGTGCTCGCAAGTGGCCTATGTGTACCCTTATTTGTAACGTCAAGTGGCCTTGTAAGTTCGGTGTTATGTGCCTAGTTCTGTTAGGTAATGTGTGTTTAGTTATTGTCTATAACTGATTTGCGGGTGTGTTCTGACTGTGACTAATGCTTCTTTAATTCTGAGATTGCCGAGGTAAACTATACCTAACAGAACTAGGCACACAACACCGAACTTACAAGGCGACTGGACGCTACACATAAGGGCACACATTATCTATCCGGGAGAAATCGTGTATATGCATTCTACATGATTCTACCCATGTATGTTTACCTATTTGCGTGCATGCTTACACACATACATTTACGCATGCACGTGTGTCTCAGCGCGTATTAATGTATATACGTCTAAGCAGATTTAAAAGGAAACAACTATGTGCCCCTTTGATCTGCCCAGCCCTTAATTTAAAACAAAAAGTGGTTAGAAAAAAAGTAGTAAAACCACTTCCGGCCAGCATGGTATAGCAAGCCACATTGGATACTGGAATAGTTCCTTTATTTTGATCAGAAGAAGAGATATTAATCTCGAAATATTAGTACATATGAATAAATTAAGGTAAAACTCAGTTTCTTTTGATTTAATCATTCTCTGTCCAATCCCGATTTGTCATGGCTTTCAAAGTTGTAATTCTTTGTATATATATATTGCTATACTTTGAAGAAAACACACACCTGTTGGTTTTCACTTCAATTTATTATAAAATTCCTGTTGGTTGGTTGCTTCGATAACCAGAAGGTTTCTATATTGTCAAAGCTCTTTCGTCAAACATTATGTGACCTCCTCAGTGAATAGGTTTTATTTTGTGTCTCTACTTTGTTCTGCCATACACCATCTTGTTTTCGTGTGTTGTGTGTTGTGTGCTTAGTTTACGCATGCGTTACATCCGAGTGTGTTTATTAATTTATTTATGTGTTTATTTACTTGTCACTAGTTGGGAAATTCTTCTGTCTGACTTGTTTTGTTAGTTTGGTCTTTTTTGTTTGTGTGTATCTCTTCATGTTGTCCTTAATTACTAGTTGTGATGTTACTCTTCCACTCATGGTTTCTGTTTAATTTGGGTTGGAGTTTGTTTATGTTTGTGAACTCTGGGATTTGTCTGAGCATTGCATCTTTTCTGTGTGGACATAATTTTGATCTTTATGTTCACTAATGTGAGCATATGTTCTATTTTGGCATCTTCGTGAAGTACTGGTGAGTTTTTCCCATCCTGGATTCCTCTCCAGTGTTCACTTATCCTTTCTTCTATGCTACGGGCTGTTTCACCTATGTATGTTATGTTTTTATTCCTACACTGTCCCATAGTACACCGTATGCTATATACTACGTTCCTAGTTTTGCAGTTAGTTTGGGGATTTAGCCTGCAAACTATGCATTTCCTATCAGCACACGGGGATCTTTGAAACGCGTACGTTTTATTAATTGGGGTTTATTTGAATACCTGGTCGTTCAACTATTTTAATATTTAAATTGAGCTTGTCTATGGCCCTTCTAATTCTCTAAGCTACTTCGCCTCTAGGGATTGTATTTATTGGCATTTATTTACTGGTATTTATTGCTATTATACCATGACTATATTTTATTTGCCTTATTCCTAATTCTTTTTATTCTGTTCCAAAATTGCATGGGGCAAATGGCATTTGCACAATTTTCTGCAATCTTTGCCCATTTGGTTCTGGCTCCTTTGTATACCCTGTTCTTGTACCTCTGATTGTAGCCAGAGAACTGCATGCAGTGGATTAAGTGTTGTATGTGTCTCTCTAGTTCTTTGGAGTTGCAGATGCGGTGCACGTTCCTGACCACTCTTATTAAGACCGCAATCAGTATGTTGATTTTTATATGATCCGAAACTGCTGAGTTTCGGTGGAGGTATTTGGATTGGCATAAGGCGAATGGAGGATTTGGTTTCTATTATTAATAGTTTCCAACCAGAGTTCTGTGTCTAGTACGGGTAATTTATGGTTGGAGTGTTTAGCTGGGTAGTCTATAGTAACTTTGTTATTCTGGTGGAAGGTGTTAGCTATTTGTTGGATGCTTTCCATGGTGTTCTTCTCTAATGCCTAATTGTTCTCCTGTGGGGGTGATTTTACTACGATATTTATGTCATCTACGTAGCGGGAGTACTTGTTCAGGGTCATAAAATTGTCGTCTTATTGTTCCTTAAGTCCTCTGTCCCACCATACCATAAAGAAGTTAGCTACGTCACATGCAATGCTAACGCTAATAGCTGCCACCTCCTCTTGGGCAGATGTTTTGCCATTAAATTTGAACATATGTTCCTTAAAGTTATTTTATACCTGTCCTCACCGCATGTGCTATCACTTTCTGTAATTCATCATGCTTTTAGGGTGTCCGTATGTCTCTTACCCACGCGGCCCTTCTCTCTGTGTGGGTCATCTTGGCCATTGAGGAAATAGTGGTTAGTTTGCCTCTTTCTGGCCTTGTGGGGCAGAGGTTGCAACGGTCATGTGTGTCTAATTATTCCTTATTGCATGTGAGTTTAATTAGGAGTCTCAGCTCACTGTTATCAATCCCACGGAATTCCACATCACTCTCTCTGATCAGTTCGATGTAATTTTTGCACAGCATAATAGAACGCACATTCTCCATTCGGATTATGCCAATCCCATGACCCCAAATATCTGATCCTCCGAATCTCAGCAGTTTCGGATCACATAAAAATCAACACACTGTTTGCGGGCTTAGTAAGAGTGATGAGGAACGTATCTCGCATGTGCAACCCCAGAGAATTAGAGAGATGCATACAACATTTATTCCCAGCATGCAGTTCTCTGCCTACTATCAGAAAGACAAGATCAGGCTATATCAAGGAGCCAGAACCAAATGGGCAAATATTGTAGAAAGTGATGCAAATGGGACCTGCCCCATGTAAAGGAGCATATCTTTGGACAGAATAAAACGGATTAGGAATAAGGCAAATAAACAAATTCATGGTATGATACCAATAAATACCAGAGTGTAATGTTCGTCAATACAACCCCTAGCGGTGAACTAACTTACAGATTTAGAAGGGTCCCTAGACAAGGTCAAATTAAATATACTTGAAATACCACGTATTCCTATAAAACCCTAATTATTAAAACATGTCATTTCAAAGATCCCCCTGTGTTGATAGGAAAGGAATATTTTCCAAGCTAAGTCTGCAAACTGACTACAAAACTAGGAACGTAGTTATAGCATAAGAGGGACAGTGTAGGAATAAAAACAAAACATAATTAGGTGAAACAGCCGTAGCATGGGTGAAAGGATTAGTGAACATTGGCGAGAAATATAGGATAGGAAATACTCATCAGTACTCCACCAACATGCCAAAATTAAACATAGGGGCACATTAGAGAACATAGAGATAAATATTATATCCATACACAGGCAGATGGAATGTTCAGACACATCACAAAGGACACAAACATTAACGTACTCCAAACAATATTAAACAGAAAACATGAGTGGAATAGCAGCATCAAACCTAGTAATTAAGGACAAAATGAAAATATACACACACAAAAATCATACTAACGAAACAAATTAGACACACTCAGATAGAACAAATCACCGACTAGTGACAAGTAAATAAATACATAATAATGAATCGCATGCGTGAACTAAGCACACAAAAACAAGATGGTGTACAACAGAAAAAAGGAGAGACACACAATAAAAACCTAGTTATTGAGGAGGTCACAGAATGTGTGACGAAAGACAACCAACCGACCGAAAATTTATAATAAATTGAAGTGAAAACTAACGGATGCGTGTGTTTTGTGTATTTGTTTAGGGGGGGGGCAGCATGACCCTCCCAATATCTATTTCAACACACGTTTTCAGACAAGAAATCTTGCAACAAAAAAATTCAAAAACGAAGTATCTCTTGCGGTTAATTACATACATGTGCTTCTACTTCTGTTTCACCTTCCTGTGTTTTGTGCGTTTTCATTTCTCTCTCTTTCTCTTCTGTTTAATTTATTTTATCCTTTTTTCCTTCACCAATAACTTACAACAGTTATTGACGCACTCGGCATAGACATACTGTTTTTAATGCGCTGAAATGTCCGAAACCCCCGGCAGACAATTGAAGCAGAAACCTGTCCGTTGTTTGCGCTTTCTTTTTATATCAAATACACTTTATCAGCCGTCGGTTTGACTTCTCTCTCTCTCTCTCTCTCTCTCTCTCTCTCTCTCTCTCTCTCTCTCTCTCTCTCTCTCTCTCTCTCGGTTACCTACATACATGTACTTCTCTTCGTGTTCCCCCCTTTATCGGTTTGTTTTCTGTGTTTTTTTGTCTTATTTAATTTATTTTTAATTTATTTTTTCTCTCTCCTTTTTTTCTTCAATAATTTGTTAAACGTTGTTGACAGATATATTATCTTTAATGCGTTGAAATGTTCGAGACTCCCAGCAGACAACTGAAGATGTGATCTGTCCTTTGCTTGTGCTTTTCTTATATTTCTAAATACACTTTATCAAGTTACCACACAACCTCTTGTTCCTTCAAAAGTGAGAGGAGGAAAATAGAAAAGGGAGAAAAATGGACGCGAGTACTTCACACAAACATTTAAATACTCTTATTAGCTTCTAGACTGCCTAGATCATAAATGTTAATATTCGCATTCTCTGAAATAATCTGTGCACACCTTGATGGTCATAGGCCCTCTGTGAGCAGAGACTCTTTATACATTTGCATGTTGACCTGAATTCGATATTTTAAGAAATATATATACATTTAATGAATAGTTTGATCAGCGAATAGAATACAATAAGATATGAGACGGCAATCAATTTATAACATACACCTTAATCGAAGACCATGGCTAAATTTGAAATCAAATAGGACATTGCAGTGTTGCTTATTCATTTTAGATGGTTGATAGGTCTTTGTAATATTTTTTGCCGCATGCGCTCATACATATAAAATACAATTAACAACCCTCTAATACGAAAATACATATTGTGGACTTCATAAATAAATACTAGTAAAATAGCATAGAATAACAACATGATTATGTTATTTGACCATAAGTAATTAATTATTTCAATTTTTTATTTATTTTGTGTCCATTTAATTGAGGTCAGACGGTTAATAATAAATACATATATGTAATTAAATTCTAACGTTTTTTGAAAAACATTGCAAATTAAAATTTGGAATTAAATATGTATCTATTTATCAGAGAAAATGAATCAAATGAACAAAACAAATTAGATGCAAGCGATAATTTCTACCTACTGTCTTTGAGTATAATGATTTAATTTTAACCTCAAAGTTTAACTGACACCACATTTCCTTTTTAAGGAAAGCCAAAGTATAATAACCCGTTCCTCTTTTATAATGTTTTTATATATACCCGAATTAACATATATGAATTTAAAATATAGTTCTTCATAGCAATATTTTAATTTGGATTCCGTTTGAGTCACATATAATATAAACTAAGGGAGCCAATTCACGCCACAATACAGTAAAATGCGGCATGTATTTCTACATTTCATTGCAACAGTTCTTAATGTTATTTTTGCTCACGATGTTTCTCTCGTGCAGTTTGGTTGACATTAATTTTAGGAAACA
>OZ024747.1:36457794-36465294 GCA_964016885.1 Eledone cirrhosa | reverse complement strand
CTATATATATATATATATATATTTATATATATATATATATATATATATATATATATATATATATATATCCATGCATTATTAACATATATGAGTAAATTACTCAATATTGAAGTAGAGATTACATATTCATTTATGACGAAATATGTTGCGTGTGTGTAAGAATTGTCAGAGGAATCGTACATTTGAGAGGGAATGGTCAAATTCTCTGCTCTCGAAGTAGTGGGAATTGCATTTCAAATTATATTAGAAAAGAAAATATGTAGCAGTTACATTATGAAAATTAACTGCCGAATTGAAGACCAATGACTTAATATTTGACATTAAAGATCACGTGCAGGAAAGCAGGTCTCCAGTATTTGGTTCCTTTTCAGTTCAACATAAGGACCTGAAGTTTGTGCAATCTTGTTTCGATTTACTGAAGTTACAAAATATAGCCACACAATTTTATTTATAATGTGGAGTATATGTTATCTTTCTCTTGAAAACACCAGAGTTCTCAATTATTTTGGACAATGCTTCTTCTATAGAATAAAACGTCATTTGTTGCAGAACGTTTGAGGTATCTGTACAGATCTATTGTGATTTATGTCGTTTCACTTTGTTAATTTGGAAATATAATCTGAAATTCGGAAATCTTTGTTAAACATATGGCATTCAAAACTGCAAAACTATATTATATTAACTGGCACTGGATTAAAAAGTACATTCAACTTCAATGCATGTATGTGTGGCTCCGTAACAACTGATGGACTCGTAGGGGCGCCGCATTGATCTATGGTGTTTCTGCGACATCTTGCTAGTCTGGCAAAGCACTGATTCATATATCCGAAACATAGTTAAGAATATACACTTTCTTGTTTCCCGTTGAATATAATATTAGACGGAACACGCGTAAACATTCTGTTGATTCTAGCAAGATGATACATTCTAACAAAAAAAGAATGTTTTATTTCTGAGCAAAAAATATTTCGTCATATTTTCTCTCAGTCCTCTCGAGGCTGGTGGACGAAAAGGCGAAATTATTCCACAAGCCAGAAACAGGGTTAAATAACTTGCAATATTGTGAACTCCTTTAATGGCTCCCATGTACCAGATAGTGATGTCCTACAGGTCGATGGAATAAATTTACTACAAATGTATGTGAAAGAGACATGATAAATATCGCAAGAAATCTGTAACAATTCTACTAACTCACCTTGAATAGTACATTTTCGTCGATGTCAATTGAAACGCAAATCTCAGGAATCTCGATGTGAGATTGGAACGCAAATCTCATGAAACTAGAATACGTATCGCAATGCATTTACATTATTATTAAATGTCACAAATAGAAAAAAGTGCCAAATATAACCTGCAAGCATGTTTACTATTAATAATTACAAATTAAAATATTATTCCAAAGCAACACCATTACATGGGATAATAAGATAGTCTGCAACCTTTCAAATTCAAAAATTGTTGCATCTCGTTGCGGTATGCTTTTGGAATGAGATTCCTTCCCTCTTTCATCTCCGTTTCTTTCACACGTCGACATATTGCAACTTTAAATGGCATGCAAAAGAAAAGCATACTCCTTCCGTACAGTCAGATAATCACGCAATACGATATATACGGACACAGATATATCAGAACACTTAGGAAACAGCTGTAGACTATTTAAAAATAGTATATTAATTATCTTGGTTTAAAATTATTACACGTGATCCTGTTTATGTTATTTTCTAAGTTGTGATTTCTGAATTTCATCGAAAAGACACGAATTAAAAATGAAGCTTAAGAAAAATAGCGCTACTTTTACATGCCATGTTTGTAACTATTAGCTTGCATATCATATTTTATGTATATTATTCTAAGGCAGAAATCTGACTATTTTTTGTACGATGATCATATTGTTAATTTTGGATGTGGCCTTTCCTGTCTCGTTCTGCAAATGAATTCCATATTTACTTGAGATATTATTTTTTTTTTTTAAGTTCAAGTTAACTACAATGGGATAAGAGCAAATACAGTTTGAAGAAGGTATACGCTCACACATTCATGTACATATTAATATGTGATTTGCCATGTTTATACGAATAAAATTATGTTCACTATATTCATAATAAACATTCAACTCCTTAGTATTTAATTGTTTTCCAACTCGATTTAGAATTTTTAAATATTTATTCAACTTTCGAATCAGATACCTAATTCAAACGTCAATACTGCTTACTTACATAGTAAATTTGCCATAACATTAATTCATTATGTATCATATGTGTTTGCTCTTCTTGTTTCCAGGTTAACGCCAGTTATGTGTATACCCCTGATCTTCCTGACTTTGTAGTAACGTACTCAGTTTTATTTATGCCATCCTATTCACTACTCTGCCGAAACTAATTTTGTCGTGCGTATTCAATGTGTATCAAAATTATAAAACAAACGATATTAGTATATTTGCAGAAATTCAATAACACTGGAATAAAGCATAGCATAATATATTTTCCTTTTTCTCCAAATGAATAGACTGTGAAACAAGATGGCACTGTTAAATATATTATAAGGAGGCAATATTATAAACCAAGATTAATTAGATATGTAGAACTTCAGTTGAATTGCAGTTGTAATTCTTGAAATTTTAATGAGAGTAATTGTAATAGTGTTTAGTGAAATTTAACTTGAACTCAACCTGATAGAACAAAACGATCATATTGGAATGGTGCATATGGCATGAAATAAAACTCACATATATGGTATTTAAACCCACTAAATTCTTATTTGACCACGTTTTGTATTGGTTTAGAGTGCAGCTAATTTGCCTTTAAGCAGTTATTTCTGGCACTGTAGTGTATAAAAACATTCGCCGCTAAAGCTTTCACAAAAGTCATTTATCTCATAAATAGTTTTCAGATGAATTGCAAGCTTTAAATTTCCTGAATATATTCGTGCGCAAGGAATAAAGATATCAGTTTCAAAAATACTTTACGTAGATTCTGGTTACTTGAGGGGAACGTAGGACACCAGCATGCGGGTATGCATTATCTCATTACATGATGTCATTTAGAAACAAACTAAACTCCTGCACATAATTTATATAGTTCTATATAGTTGAGAGGTAGCGAAAATTATAGTAAAAAAAAGGAAAATAGGCTGACTGCATTTGAGATATCCCCATTATCCTTTACTTCAGAATTCGAAGATTAATGCCATATTCATTTTCTATCCGAATACATATTACTCTAGCATGTTTGTAAAAGGACTTAGAAAACTGAGCACAAAAACCCGTTACTGTGTATTTTCAGAAATGTCTACTTTGTCGGATCAGTTTCGTGTTATACAATTATAAACCAAATTCTGCTATTATTCATAGATGGAAAATATAACTATAACAAATGATGCTATACTCACTGCAAGTACATTTTCTAAGATTGCTGTTCAGTTCAATCACAAATGTTTTATATATCGACAATCTTTTCCATTCTATAATCTACTACCAGTACAGCTTAATAGTTTCCGCTGATCAGTGGGTCTGCTAATATGCAGATCTGACTGATCAGGCAGTCTGCTAATATGCAAATCAGGCCGATCAGTCACTGTATATTTAAGAAATTATCATATTTTCACTAGCTCTGACAGTTGGCAGGTAAGTGGTATACTGTACTGATGAAGGGTAATAACCCAGAAACATTAGTGTCTGCAATACTGTTTAAATGCCAATGAAAGTACAAGAATGACCCGGTCATTCTTCTGATACAGCTTAAACGAAGCTGTTCGCATAATTGCAAAATAATCGAATATCATTATCAATACTCGAAAAACTAAGATTATTGTATTCAGCCATGTAGAGCGATAAACTATGTTATATATATATATATATATATATATATATATATTATTATATATATATATATTATTATTATTATTTTTTATAAGCAGACAGTATTATTGATTTAGGGTTCGCAGAAACCCTATAGCGGATTATATATATAAGTCTAGCAATTAACCAGTTACATTTTTTGATTTTTTAGTTAATTCTATTGATTGATTAATCGCTTAAGTTTCTTTTAAAAACTACTCGCTTGAGAGCTTAATTCGTTTTGTGCTTTATTTGCAATGACTACACATACTGAATTAATTTGCCAAAACTAGGGGTTTTCTCCCCTTTGGACTTCAAATGTGCTTTGAACAATGTGGGATCCTGGCGCACGCTGAACAAAATGCCTGTTGAGAAAGTGATATCCTTGTTCGATCATTATACCAAAAGCTTATTATTTCTTATAAGCAGACAGTATTATTGATTTAGGTGTCGTAGAAACCCTATATTGGATTATACAATCATTCCCGAGAGTCCGGGTAAATATTTCAATCATATCTTATTTTTGTTTCACCTGCTTAGCTTGCTCGCTTTTTTGGCTTAGGTGGTTAATGGTTTCTTAATCATCGTCTCAGTTTTGTATGGCCTTTTTAGCTTATGTTTATAGCTCTGGTATCTTCATATTCATTGAGCGCTCGCCAACACAATTCGGAAGTTGCATATCGCTAATTTCTACTCGCCGAAATGCGATTCTCGCTAAATGTATATTTGTATATATATATATACATACATGTTTATAATATTAAAATTGAATATAAAAGAGAAATAAACACAGATATATAGACATATGTGTTCAAATAGTAAGGGACCAGTATCGCTAGGGTGAAACAAATACTAACTATAACCACTAGGGTTTGCCAGACTCAATTTTAAATAATAAATCAAGAAAATAAATACAAACTGGTATAGGGTAACTACTAAACACCCAGACAGCTTTTGGCGGAACTGTTTCGTGATTTAAGTGGAGAAGATTACTAATTCTTTGGGTGAAAAATAAGTAACCTACGTACTATTTTGCGTATATAAAATAAAGCACATGCTATTAAAAGCTGTCTGGGTGTTTGATAGTTACCCCATACCGATTTGTATTTATTTTCTTGATTTATTATTTTAAATTGAGTTTGGCAAAGACCTATGGATATAGTTAGTATTTTTTTCACCCTAGCGAACCTGGTCCCTTTCTATTTGAACACATATGTCTATATATATGTGTTTATTTTTCTTTTATATTCAATTATAATCTCGGAAAAATCTCTTTCTTTGAGCTATTTAATTGTAAGACACTATTTTGAGTTTCTATATGTATACATATATATATACATATATATTTGCTTATATGTTTGTGTGTGAGTGTCTGTGTTTGAATATATGAATGTGCGAGTATGTAAATATATTCCTCAATGTCTTTCTCGTCTACTTTGTTAAAAAGCTAGATTATCCCGGAATTAGAAAATAGCTACATTACTAACATTGGTGTTATTTATTTCTAATTTAGGAACAAAGGCAGCAGATTTTGGTTCAATAGAATAAATGAAACCACAGCACATGGCTTTTTTATATCGATTTTGGTACTTCCATCCACCTGTTAGTTATTGCTGGACACAGAAGCTGTACACATGGATTGTTTAGTGTCATTGAACACGTTTGAGAAGGTTAGTTACAACGCTCATAAAAATGTGGATCTCATCTCGAAATGTAAATCCACCATATTTGAACATTTTAATTTCTTTTTAATAATTCTCGTCATATATTTTGACAGCATCTTAGATTCTTCTCATAGCGGCAGCTTTAGTAAATCTATAAAATGAATATTTTGTTTTTAGCTTGTGATAGGGGCTATAATAATCTTAGTTTTTCTTTCGTCATGTCCGACACAGATATTTTAGCATTAGGCGTTCCTCAACAGATAGGTATGTAATCAATTTTGAATAGTAATCATAATGAAATTATCATGAATGCTAATATTTCTAACATGGATATGATCCTCTGAATAAAATACTTAAGACTAGATTAACATTTACAGGGGATACAAGTAAAATACCTCTATACCCCGTGCGTAGCTAATATCATTGAAATATAGAAATGCAAACCAATTCATAAAACACAGTGTCATATTTAATGAATTATTTTCATGTATAAAAAAGTATTTTATTTATATCGAATATCACAAAACTATATTTAGATTCTGCAACTGAAAGGTTATTAAATCCAACAAATATATTTCAAATGTTTGCAGAAATTAATTTCATATAATGAATTTCTAACAAGTATTTATTTACATTTCAAATATTATTAGAAACTAATATTCGTTTAATATATTAAATGGCGTTTATAATGAAAATTGTTTATAAGTCTCCCGCCAAATATTACAAGAAACGTTTTATTTCATATATTTATAGGATTAATGTTACACTAACTTCATGGTAAAAATGACGAAATTGGGTTTAGAAAATTGTAAATTTAATAACGTCGGAGAAGAACTAATTTCAATGGAAACTTTCGTGTGGAAATTATTCTATTAGATTATAATATAAGATACCATATTTACAACCCATCGCGTAATTGAAATTATATATATATATATATATATATATCAATCGGTATAATTCTATTTTGTCATTATTTCTCTTATAGTACACAGATACACACACGTACAATAATGTATTTATCAAAAACATGTATGTATATATATATGTACATAAACACATACACACAAACATTCACCCCACACACATACATTCTTATTTCACAATAAAGTGATCGGAACTTAGGACCAGATTAGCATTAGGCGTATATATATATATATATATATATATATATATATATACATGATGTTGGTCCTCCATCGTATATTTGCTGCCGTGTACTGCAGTATAAGAATGAAGATTAAGGCTGCGAAGCCTGATTTTCATTCTTACCGGGAGCTTGGCGAAAAGCGTGGCACATGTGGATGGATTTCCACCAAAGCTTGGCTGGTCTTGCTTAGAGAACCATTCGGCTCAATGGGAAATGATTGCCTCTGAGAGGAATCACTGGATGACATGCTTGAGGAATCTGCTCAAATGACACTCCCAGGAATAAATGGGCTAAGATGAAGAAGAAGAAGAGGGATCTTCATTGATTTCGATGTTGGGTGTCGCAACTAATTCAATTAACAGAACTGTCTCCTACTAAAATTAACATATAAATTACTGGGTATTACACCGATATTAATCCCGATAAACTACTTCTCAGGGAGATTGGGTGCGACGCAAGGTCTAACAAGGCTGGCCATTTGAATTACATGTACAACTCATTTCTGTTCAAGATACAATGTGGTCCTAAGTTCCGATCACTTTATTGTGAAATAAGAATATTTTGTATTTATTCCGTATTACGAAATACTTGAAATATTGATTACAGTCTTCCGAAAATGATATCATATTTATACAGAACACAGGAAAAATAACATGACATTAAAAAAGGCAAGCTAAGTTGCGTTAATGTTTGTTTAAAATAGGTGTAACATGTTTATATGGCAGAAATTAATAAAGCATTAAAATGGAAAGAATTTATGTATGAGAAATATTTAAAAATTTTGTTAGCGTTTACGAATATTCAATTTAAGGAAACTTTATTAAATTTCATTGAGAATTAACGATGATGAA
>OZ024747.1:36430294-36455294 GCA_964016885.1 Eledone cirrhosa | reverse complement strand
AGGTATGCAAACAAGATATCCAAGGTTCGCCTTACGCTGAGGTTGCCACGTGGCCATACCGGGCTTCCACGGACAAGTTTGTAAAAGTCTTCAACTAGCACCACTACGTTGCTAGTCTGTACTGTTTGAGGAAGGTTCCAGAAGATCTGTGGAGGCAGGTACTGAAGAGGTTACACCTTTTATTGATAACTTGAGCTCTCCTCTCGATTATTTCCATTATCTCGGTGACACACAAATCGAAAGTGTCTTGTTCACCCTCTGTGTAGGGTTGGGCCGATGCTACCTTGCGCCACGACAAGGTGAATTCTACGTTATCTTGTTTGAGACGCCACACTATTTCTGAGAGGGCGGTGCTGTGTTTCTTATCAGCCCTCCTAAAGTTGTGGCAGTGATTGTACCAGCGTTCCTTAAACTTATTAGCCATGACTCCGATATAGGTGAAGGCATGGTCGTTGGAATTCACCCTACATTCATATACCAAGCCACTGCCGAGGCACATACCCTCCAGGGGGAGGCTACCGGGGTTTCTAGTATTACAACCCGGAGGGGTGTTGCCGCCTGTATCACCGGAACGCGTTGTATGATTCCCCGGTCTTTCACGGTCCAAGATGTAACCAACAGTGGAAGAGGTATTTGCGTGGTGCGTCATCTCACGGTTGCCGTCTCTCCTGGAGTTGCGGGCGTTTTTTAATCTACAGCAGTTCAAGGCTTCTATGTTTTGTGCTAGGTTTGTATTTCAATTAAACCCTATAATTAAACCTTATAACGCAGTACTAATACCCATTTGTTGCGCTATATATATATGCGCCTTCACACACACGCATATATATATATATATATATATATATATATATATATATATATATATATATATATATATATATATATATATATATACATATATATATATATATATATATACATATATATATATATATATATATATATATATATATATATATATATATATATATATATATATATATATATATATATATATATACATATAATGTAGGAGGTGAGTTTTATTGTAGTACAATAAAGCAATGCAGATATCGGATAAGATTCACTCTACAGTTTGTAGGACTGGAGGATACATAATATATAAGATCGAAAGATGGTTAAAAGAACCAGATGGACCATAACACACCAGAGTACTCAATACTTAGGGTAGTAGAGTGTGAAATAGGAAAAAGTATGACTCCGACGGCAGAGCTCAACCGTTTCGACGGCTATTCCTGGTCTCAGTCTGGACTCTGTCCAGAAATAGCCTTCGAAACGGCTTGAGCTCTGCCGCCGGAGTCATACTTTTTCCTATATATATATATATATATGTATATATATATATATATATATATATATATATATAAATATATATATATATATATATATATATAGTCAGCTGTAATATAAAAAAGCTACCTCCGCCGTTTGATGGGATGATTTTAGAAAAAAACACGAGAGCTCTTCAAGGACAGATTATTTCAATTTTAACTATATATAAACAAACATTTTAGATAATGTAAAGGGAGGTAACTATAAAAAAACCCACAAAAATAAAGGAACTCGTGCTATGTCAGTAATGGTAAATAAATTAAGTTCCTTGTGTGCTATTTTGGCACATATATCGCCACAATTGTTTTGGGGAATTTTATCGCCTTGTTTTAAAAATAGAAAATATATAAAATGTTTTAAATGATCCATTATAACGTTGCCTCGCAATAAACTTTTCGCCAGGAACTTGATTTTCTTCAAAAGCATGTGTATATCGTTAAAGAGTGATATTTGTTTTTCTCTCAAAACAAACTTTAAATGTTTATTTCTTTTTCTTATACATTCTGCAAGCGTCTTTAAATTTTGAATAATCGAAAACTATCTAGATTATAAAATCTGTTGCAACAGATTCCTATTCTAGAGATTTAAGTTTAAGCCAACGCAATGATTTAGAATAATTTTGTGTTTATTAACTTGAATATGTCTCTCTGACGGAAGCTACGAGAATTATAAGCTAATGGTATTTATCATGTTAAACACGACTAGATAAAATTTTAGGATTAATATAGGAGGGGTAATGCCATAAGAAGACGAAAAAAAAAGATTTACACTGTAAAATGATAATGGTCATGAATAAATTTAAGAGTTTGCTACGTTTTGAAATTTTAGTTTTAATGTCAGTTTCGGGTTTGGAGCTCTAAAATATACGTTATCGATTGAAGATAAGAATGAATGAACAAAAACGAACGTGTCATCAATAAGAAAATTCAATTTAAAAAAAATGGTGTTATTCGATTTGTAAATTATGGATACATAGGAATGTGATTAATATATAAAACTATACCAAAAGCCGCAATGTTTGATCAATTAAGTATAAAGTACCCAGGAAAAGTAATGAAGAATATAAGCATTCTCCGTTGATTAAATCTCAATTTACTAACACTATTACACAGAAATGTAAGAAATAGACAATTCGAAAATAGGTTAATTACATCATACGTGCATGTAATTCTTATTGCTCACGCGTAATCTACATGGTACGGTTGAAGAATGATAATATGATAACTAATAGGGAAATTAAACTCACCTATGGTTTGTAAACAACGGAGTACTGAATTCGACGTTATGAGAATATCCACATTATTAAAGCAGATTCACCTCTTTTAAAACATAAATCGATATATTTTTCGGCTTATGAACTATTTCCAGTCGCAATTTCAGAACAAAACATCATTCACTCTGCCTCTGGTGAATTCAACATATGCTTTTGTCTGCTAGTTCATACGTTTAACACAGTAATGTTACGGCCACGCCTATGCATTTAAAACTATGGCGACACATTACATATTACGTGATTAAAGCATAAATTAGCTCTCATGCACTAGTTAGATCGCTCTTTTCCGTTTGTTACTCATAAATACATTAGGTGGATACACACAGAACACATATATGTATATATCTGTGTTCGTTTTTCTTTTTCGTTCAGTTATACCATACGGCTCAAAAAAACCTCTTTCCTAGAGCTAATTTAATGTAATGAGACTATTTTGAGTTTCTAACTCAATACATGCCTTTGATATATTCGGCTCCGTTAATTCGTCGAGCTAATTCAAATGTAGAGTAAACCCGGCTGCTACTTTTAGTGCCGTGAGTCTGCGAGGTACGCTAAGTTCTGGAACCATGTGCGTTACATATACGCACACTATCCAATTTTTTTTATTATAGTGACCAGGATACTAATAATTTTTTACCCGCTGATGAGCTAGGATTTTGATATTCCTCTTCACAAATAATATTGCGAAACAGTATTATCAAATCTGTCCGGGTGATCGGTAGTTACCACAATTCTGGTTTGTATTTATCTTTCTTGATTTATTCTTAAATTGAGTCTAGCAAACCCTATTGTCTGCAGTTAGTATTCTTTTCACCTTAGCGAATCTGGTCCATTACGATTTGAACACATATATGTACATGTCTGTGTTCGTTTTTCTTTTTTGTTCAGTCATGCTATACGGCGCGGAAAAACCTCTTTCCTCGAGGTAATTTACTGTAATGCGACTATTTTGAGTTTCTAACTCAATACATGCCTTTGATATGAATACAGGCATACATGTGTGCGTATGTATGTACGTATGTACGGGTCGTATATTGACTGCTTGAGCAATAAATGAAAGCAGTTAATATTTAGGCTATTTTTCACTATTAACAAGACCATCTTAATTCCCAATTGAACATAATAATAGTTATAATTGTATCATTAAGATTTTTGCTCTGGATAGGATGATCTCTGTGCTTGTTCAACTAACATTGATGTTCCAAGCAATGCATAAACAACAACAGTAAATGATTTTCTATTAAATTTAATTTTAGCAAGATTCGCATGTATTCAACTTGTACAATCCGTTCTATCCGAAAATGGTAAAATTGCTTATAATCTGTATCTATTCGTGATTAATAGATCTGATATTAAGTAAATACATGTTACGTTAAGGAAGCTGGTTTCTCGGCAGTCATTTTAATGGAGTCGCTTAATCATTTCAGATAAACATTGCCGTGTGCTGCATATGTACGTGTCACATCATACCTCAGCCAATTATAGATCGGTTCCTTGTTTTTGTGGTAGAATTTGTAATACGTATTGCCATTATGCATTTAGAAATGCGCATTATGCAATTTAATTGATTAATTTTCTCTAGTGATATATGTTGATAAATTTGCTAATATTTAGGGTTGTCGTTTCAGTCTTTCACTATTTTAATGGCTGTTCATAGTTATATTTGTGAAATGAGTCGGGTGAAATAGATAACTAAGGTGACAACACGCATTATTCTGTAACGCAATTACAGAAAATAAGTACGATGTATCTTCTGAACTATTGACTCTCGCCTCCATTTTAGTATGCCAGACCAGCGCATACGATGGAAATTGGTTAGGAAAGCTATATTTTCCCAATAGATGAGAGAATATATTGTACTAAATAATGGCTTCAGATTTATGCATATGGCTAACAATTTTGAAGGAGGGGAAGGTCGATTAAATCCATCTTCCAGTACTTTACTAGTACTTTATTTTTATCGACTCTGTTAAAAAGAAAGGATTTAAACTCAGATGTAACGGGTCGTACCCCTATGCCGCAAAGAATGTTTTCCAACGCTTTAACTATACTGCCAATCCACCACTCTTATTTATCTAATATAAAAACATACATAATATAATATATATTGAATTATATATGACACATCATAGTTACAATTAAAATATAGTTTTGATTATTTGATATTAGCTCCTTGCAGTGCGTGGCAATGTATATAAAAATATATACTTTTCTCACAGCAACTGAGGAAATGTTCATATTAAAGCTGTCTCCTGCTATCATAGAAGATGCCCTAAATTCGAATTGGGTATTATTTTTTCGATTGGAAAACGAAAATATGTATCAATCAACAGCATCATATTCTGCATGTAGTCCTCGAGTAGATATAATGACACAGATCCAAAGCTTGATACCTCAAGTAGAAAACAACTTAGAATCTGTCTATATGTTTTTATATGTTTATAGGTTGGTGTTTTACAAATATTCCATCTCGTTTAATACTATATGTATATATGATATGCTCCAACAAGTAAAACACTTGATAACATCAATATGTCTTCTGTTTCGAATTATATACCTCTTTGATAACTTAAATTCTTTTATTATCAGTTAAATGATATAACGATATATTTGTTTATATGAATAGAGAATTTAACCGATGTACACAAATATATCAAGCTGTGTCGCTATCCTGTGATTACGAAGATTTAATGAACCATATAAACACAGAGATAAACAATCATAATTTTATAAGTGCTACACTAAATATAACCATACATCATTATACACATTTGTATATATATATGTGTGTGTGTATGTGTTTGATGTGTGTTTGTGTGTGGGTTTGTGTGTGTGTGTGAGTGTGTGTGTGTGAGTGAGTGAGTGAGTGAGTGAGTGTGTGTGTGTGTGTGTGTGTGTGCGTGCATGTGTGTGCGTGTGTGTGTGTGTGTGTGTGTGTGTGTGTGTGTGTGTGTGTGTGTGTGTGTGTGTGTGTGTGTGTGTGTGTGTGTGTGTGTGTGTTTAGAAGAGATTGTTTTGGTAAAAACAGAAGCAAGCAGGAGAAAGCTCTCAACATTCGTTCTTTGTAGTTACAATGGAGTTATGGTATAATAATTGTTTCTATTTTTGTCACATAGCCAGCAATTATTCCAGTATATTACTGGTACCTTATTTTATCGATCCCGAAATGATGAAAGGTGTAATTAACCTCGGCGGGATTTGAACTGAGACTGTAAAGGGGCATAACTTGATGCTGCAAAGCATTCCGTCCAACCCACTACCGATACTGCCATAAGAAAGATGCTGATGTTACATAAATCATTTATTCATGATAACTATGTCAACGGTTCTGAATGGCAGGAACAACATGTCCTTCTGTACGTGTGCCCAGCAGAGAGTTCCTAAAAGGTCTCTCCCAGCCGTCGTGTTTTCTGGAGTAAAGTGCTATCCATGCGTCAATTAGCGAAATCAGGACCCACGCACCCACACGGAATTAGGGTCGTAAATTATGAAAAGGATAACCCTTCAAGTGTATTGTGTTGAGCTCTACGAAACGATAGTCTATGCGTAGCTAGATTCCAGCAGGCAGGATGAAATAAACGTTTTGATGACGGCTACATTCAAGACAACAACAACAACAACAACAACAACAACAACCACAAGAACAGGAACAGTAACCACATCGCATACACTGGTCGTTGTAGTAGTAAAGAAAGCAATACCTAACTAACAACAACAACAACAACGACAACAACAACAACAACACCAACAACAACAGCAACAGTAATATACAAAACACTGAGGGAGGGTGATTTACTTATTTTGATGACAGGTAAGTCCTTCCCAGCTAACAGCAACTGAGGTGTTGATGGTCTCCGACCTGGCCACATTGTGGCATTCACTAATAGCCTTATCCACGGCACCCTGAACTCTCACGCCCGAGGCCTCTTTTTTTCGGCTTGTCTGACCGTTCTCAAGAATAAAGAGGGTGGTGGCATACGCCCCATTGCTGTGGGCAATGTATTCCGGAGGCTGGCTGCCAAGGTGGTCTGCAGGTCCATAACACCTGAACTGGGTGAGGAGTTCAGCCCGATGCAACTGGGTGTCGGCGTGTCCGTTGGCTGTGCGTGGGCCGCACATACAACCAGGCAGTTCTTGAACAGTTGCCCACCGAAACCGGCATCCAGGGACTCCAGACAACTCATTGTCAAGCTTGAATGCCTTTAACTGCATGCGCCGGGACCATCTACTCGATGCCTGCCTCAGCCGAGCCCCCTCTGTCTACCGGCTGGCCTACCTATAATATGGAGCCCCGAGTATGCTCCTTGCTGCTGACACAGTCATAACTTCGGCCACCTGGGTCCAGCAGGGAGACCCTTTGGGCCTCTTCTTGTTTGCGCTTGGTATAGACTACATTACCCGGAGTATCACGCCACCTCTCAACGTTTGGTATCTGGATAATGCTACGTTGGGCGGGCCCGTAGAGACTGTCTGCCATGACCTACAATCGATGGTTCCCGCCTGGCGGGAATCGGCCTCCAGATCAATTCGTCCAAGTCGGAGGTGGGAAACGTCAGCCCCGATGCTGAGAGCTTTGCAGCCTCCGTCTCGGACGTGCGGTCCATTCTCCACCAGGTACAGGTGACCCTTCTTCCCGTTCCTTGGTGGTAAACCCCTCGTCTTGGATTCCACTTGCAGCGACACATTCTCCAGTTGAAATCTGGTGCAGTCTGAGACTAACCCAGGTTCTGCTGCACGTCGGGCTGAGGAGGCCAACCTCTCCATGTACCGGTTGCTCTCCGATAGGTTTGCGCTCGTGCCCTTCGCAGTGGAGACTTCTGGTGTCCTTCGCCCTAGGGCTACCTCCCTACTCACCACCATAGGCTCTGAGATGGCCAGCCGCAGGTGTGAGCCTCGCAAGTTCGAATGGCTCTTCCATCGCCTCTCCCTTACCATCTTCCAGGCAAACACCTTCTCCATTATGTCCGCCGGGGCTGTGGGGAGACCAGCACGTGGGACCCCATTTGCTCACAATACGGAGAGATGGGGAGGGCGAGAGAGATGGAGGCGATGACAATGGGAGTTCGGCTCTTCCACGTTCGGACCATATATTTGTGGCTGTGTTCACCAATCACGAGAAATGTATAATGATGTGAGACTTTCAAGACAACGGCAACGACAACATCAACAACAACAACAACAACAACAACAACAACAACAGCGACACTAGCCGTTGTAGTAGTAGTAGTAGTAGTAGCAGTGATAGTAATACCTAGCTAACGGCAGCGACTACATCCCTACCCGATAGCCAAGCAGCGGCAACACTGTCAACAATAACAATAACATCACCTACACTAGCCGTTGTAGTAGTAGTAGTAGTAGTAGTAGCAGTGATAGTAATACCTAGCTAACGGCAGCGACTACATCCCTACCCGATAGCCAAGCAGCGGCAACACTGTCAACAATAACAACACCAGTAGTGAATCCGTCACGAGGACGACGGCAACAGAAAAAGGCCTGGTGGTACCGGTCGCTGTAAATAGATTCGTCAGTTCTACCCTTTTGCACAAAGCCAGCAATAATGTCCGTGAAAAATAACAATTAGTAACCACAATAGTAGTCAGTTGTAACTACATTAGTATTAATAATAGCAACGGTAACAACAACGCCCGGACAAAAAGAGACTGATAGACTGTGGAAACGAGTTATAGGAAGTGAATAGAAGAACCAAAATTGATACATATTTGCATACAGATATAAATGTAGGTATACATGTGGAGAACATTGGAACAAAAGGAACAATAGATAAATAAATACAAAAGCATGTATACATACAGAGAACAAGGAACATGGAACGAAGGGATATAAAACACGGACTCTCATATCGCGAGTATAAAAGCCTATACGCGCATAACGGAATGGTGGTAGATTGATTCGGGGAGAATGCGCACAGGCTAACCAGGAATCACCCGATGTTGGGGTCGTCGTGCGACCACGCCCTGCTCCTATGGATAATCTTTGTACTGGCCCCTAGCAAGTACAGCTACGCTGCTAATCCGTAGAGTCTGAGGAAGGTTCCATTTGATCTGTGGTGACAGGTGCTGAACTGGTTACTTCTTTCATTGATAACTTGAGTCCCTCTCTTGATTATCTCCATGATTTCGGTGATACATAGTCAATCCCTCCTCCCCTGTACGGTTGGGTTGTGGCGAAGTTGGACCACGACAAGGTGTATCCCATATTGTCATGCTTGAGCCGCCACACCAGTTAGGAGAATGCAGTGCTGTTTTTATTATCCGCACCCCTAAAGGTGTGGAAGTGGTTGAACCAGCGTTCCTTAAATTTATTAGCCGTAGCTCGTATATTAGTGAAGGTGTGGCTATTGGTACTCAGCCTACATTCATAAACTAAGCTACTGCTATGTCATTTGCCTTCCACGGAGCAGTTACCGTGGCTTCTACATTACAATCCGGGGAGGTGTTGCTGGCTGGGTTAACGGATTCTACTGCATGATTCAGTGGTCCCGCCTGGTTCATTATCGAAGGAAGATGCATTCGTGTAGTGTGCCGCATCTTAATTGCTGACTCCCCCGGAGTCCTTGAAGTTTTTTAATCTACTCCGGTTTAAGGTTTCTATATTTTGTGCCAGGTTTCTAGTTCTGGAGTAGGACAATTGATGAAAATAGCCCGGTACCCGTGCTGTTTGCAGAATTGCTTATCTAAGGCCCTGAAGAAAGAGACAGCGATGTTGTTGCGTATTCCGATGCAGTTGGGGGGGGGGGGGGGGGTCATACAATATGACATTGCGGGAACGGGTTCGCTTCCTTGTCCCGTTACCTGCTCTGTCCGTGTATGCGTTACGCAACTGTGTAGTCTCATGCCTATACGTGTGATTACGTGTATGTGCACACTTAAGCGTAAGTGTGCGCACGTGTGATTGAACTTTTGTATATCTGTGTATACCTGCGTACAAAGGCAGATGTGCGTATGTATGTTTATACATGTTTGTATGTGCATGAGTAGATATATGTATGTGTGTATGTATGTATATATATATGCACATATATGTATATATATATAATATATACATGTATATATTTGTGCGGGTATGTATAGCGGTATTTGTGTATGTGCGTATGTATGTATATATATATATATATATACATATATATATATATATATATATATATATATATATATATATATATATATATATATATATATATATATATATATATATATATATAGTAATAACAATAAAGAAGATCCCGTTAAGGGTGAAAGCAGCGATTCTTTGCTTAAACTTTAATCTGTTATTTTAATAAATATATATATATTTATAAAATCCAAAAATTCCCTTAATCTAAGGAGCAATTTATTCAGTTTCTGCAGACATAGATTGAACTCAACGTTTAAATATAAATATAAATTTAAAATGTAGTATAATTAATTAAGAAATTTAATTAATGTATGAAACCTGACGATAAATCTTTCGATTCCTTCAAATTTTTCTTTTAAACCTTCTTCATAAATATAAACAAATGATGTAATTAAACTACTCTAAAATGTAGATGCTCCCAATGTATTAAATGCATTTTACGCAAGATAAATTTATATACTAAATATAAGAGCATCCGTAGAACCACAGGGTCTTCTAAATCCTTTAAATAATTTTTGTTAAATAATTTTTGGTTTTTTATTTGCTTTTTGATTCTGGTTGCCTGTAAAGAACTTTGCAATATATTGTCTGAAAAAATTGGAAGGATAGATTTCTGTGGTAAATATATGAAGCATACTGTTTTTGTGGCCTGAGATACCCTAGGGTGTGTTGAAAATATATTAACGTTTTGATATTTCTGTGCTGATATATTGATATCTGGTTATCTCTATACAAAGGCCATATGTATTATCATGCATATGGAAAGATTACAGAGTATATTTTATCTGTTCATGTGCCTGTATGTGTGCATAGGGATGCTGCAACACTCACGCAGATATCTTGTATATAGATATATATGTGTATGTATATGTAGGTATAGTTCTGTATATGTTACAGATATGCATAATATTATATACATGAACGATAATCATATGTGTGAGGGCATGAATATTAATCGTTTATTTTTTATGTATATATATATAGTGAAATTTTTTATAACACAAGGCAATTTTTTTATGACACAAGAAATTATAGAGTTGATCACGTAAAGTCATGTGTATGTCTATATTATCGACTAGAGCTTGACACAACCTTCTCTTTTTCTTTTTTCAGAAAGTGCATATACGTGTGTATATATATACATATATATATCTCCGTATTTTTATAAATAGGGTAATTTTTTGAAGATTTATCTCAGATTTTGGTACATTGACCTCAGAGTTTTAAACTAAACATATGGTCATTATTGAGCAAAATTATTTTCACACATTATATATCTATGTCTCATTCATGAATATTGATATTTACATTATATTACCCAGTTCATATGAATTGATAATTCAAATTGATAGGAAATGACGTAAAGATGTAACTCTATCATCCCGCTCTCTAGATATAGCTCTTTCTTCTCCTCTCTCTTTATATATGATGAAGTTTATGTATCTGTCGCTTTCACTCTACCTCTCATGTTTCTCTCTTATTTCTCTCTTGGCTTTCACCTCCCCCTATATAATTATTATTATTTTTTCTCCCTCTTTCTTTTCCTCCCACCTCTCTCTCTATATATATACTTTCTCGTCATCTCCATTTTTTTCTTTCTCTCAGTCTCTTCTCTAACTGTGCATAACACTATAACTAAATAATTACCGTACTCCCTCTCTCTTAAATCTCTCTATTTGTATGGTGAATTATTATTATTCATCTGTTGACTTCGGTTGCGTCTCTTTTTTCACCTCCTCCTTCTTTCTCTCTCCCCTATTTCTCTCTATTTCTCTCTGTTTTTCTTTACATACATTTCTTCTTTCTCTCCGTCTTTCTTTCTAACTGTGCTTAACACTATAACTAAATAATTATAAACACCTCACTACCAAGCCAGCTTCCTACCTTAATGGTCGCTTATATTTATGGTACGTCAAAATTATTTATAAAACAGTTTATATATTGTATTTTATATGACGAAGGCATGCCATATTTTTAATATGGTATCCCTGAAATATGTATAATGAAATAAATATGGTTTTATAAATATAGTTTCCATTTGTTTACTATCGTATATATATATATATGTGTGTGTGTAAATATATATATATATATATATATATATATATATATATATATATATATATATATATATATATATATATATATATATATATTTATGTATATATGTATGAAGAGATTTATATGTGTATATATATATACGTTATTACTGAGGACATGTGTGAATGTGCGCTTGTGTGTGCGCATATGTGAGCAAAAGATCATACGTTTATATGTGTGTATTTGTATTTTCATGTATTTTCGAAACGGCTTGAGCTCTGCCGTCGGGGTCTTGAATATTTTGCAATATATATATATTTAAATGTTTATCCCGGTTTCAATCGGGGCTAACCACAGTAAGTAAGGTACTCAATACAAAGCAGAGTATATATATTTTATATATGAAAGCTTCTACAGGACTAGACCTGTTTCTTTCGTTAGAAATCACCAGGAAGCTGACTGTCCGAGTAATATGGTGGTGTTTATATCCTTTTTGGTGGTAGGAGATGGTGGTGATTGTCATTGGTTGATGGATTTAAAGAAAAGGGAATTCTTTAAAAGCTATATTTAGAGTAACAAAGGCAGAAATAATTCTATAAACAAGTTCAAATTGGGGGTGCCGCTATCTATTTTTAAGGTTCTCTTAAGCTAACAATGCCTATTGTCACTTATCTACATGCACATGCACACAAACACACATATATATACAAAGCCTTTACTCCCACACACCCGCAAAAACAGACACACTTATACCCATATATATATATATACATATATATTTAGGAAAATGTATGACTCCGACGGCAGAGTTCAAGCCGTTTCGACGGCTATTCTGGACTCCAGACATACATTTTCCTGTATATATATATATATATATATATATATATATATATATATATATATATATGGTAAGGTTTTGCGTATGCTTGTGTATGTACGTATCTGTTTGTTTGTATGTATTTATTTGTTTCTATTACTTCTGTATTGTATTTATTTAATTTGTTCTTAACTCTGTAGCGGAGATTCATTTGGTCTCCTAGTTATAATTTTAGTCTACGATTTCTGCTATACCATTTACGTGGTTTTGTCTTTGCGTGCTATTGTTCTCCACGCTCTACATATGACTTATTATCTTCGTTTTTTCGTTCATTGCCAGAGAACGTCTCTATGCACCACCTAAGAGAATATTAGTCTACGACCTCTTTTATACCATAAACGTGGTTTTGTCTTTGCGCGTAATTGTTTTTCACCGCTCCTATTAAAAGTAATGCACTGGGATAATTGATGGCCTTGTGCCAAATGTAGAAACAATTATTCGTTTTTTCCCGTTCTTTGCCAGCGAACGTTACCACGAACCAAAGTATCGTCTTCCTGTCTTCCTCCGGTTGCAACGTTTTTTGAAATATCCATTTCTGCGTTTACAGATTGACTTTGTTAGTTTCAGAAGATCCCGTTAAGGGTGAAAGCAGCGATTCTTTGCTTAAACTTTAATCTGTTATTTTAATAAATATATATATATATATATATATATGAAAATATAGAAATTATTGTGAACAAGAAGCCAACAGTATTTCATAATATATAAGTGACTATAATGTCAAAATGGAAAATAATGAACGTAAGATATGGGAAAATAATTCATACTCAATTAAAAAAAATTCAAGACAGATTTTATTCACAGATTTTGTGAAATCCTGGGAAAAAACCAATAGTTTCTTAAGTCAGAATAAAATAAATCTTAAATACTCATTTATCAATTTGGAAAAACTACAAATGCTCTATATAGTCTTAAAAAGACTATTTCACGAAACTTTTCAGTGGGGATGGTCACGGTTGGAGTCGTTCCTCAATAGAGCTCAAACATGATAACCCTAAACCTTGCAAAAATATGCCAAAAAGGGAATTTAAAAGCAGGGTAGTTCAGCTCGTGCGGAATTATAAAAATAAAGACACATGGAGAGACATGGCTGGTGACGTCAGAGTGAGACGAATGTCTATTTAGAAGAAACAGCAGTCAAAAACATTCCGAAAAACTGTAAGGAGTTCAGCAAAATAGCAATATTATCGCGGTTATGTATATATATATATATATATATATATATTCACACACACATATACACACACACATACACAACACATGTGTATATAAACTTATATTGGAATGACTTCCAACAATTTTAAGACTCGGTGGTATGCCCATAACCAATCTTTCATTAGACCGGACAAATCCAATCAAACAACACTCGCTTCCCATATTTGGGACCTCAAGAGGAACTCCGCCCCTTACATGCTCAAATGGAAAATACTCCAGAGAGCGTGCCCATACAAGGGACACACATAAGTGCTGTGACCTTTGTATTTCAGAGAGCTACAAATACTATTTGCCTAGTGCCCGTAACTGAATGAACTCTCTGAACACTGCCCGAATTGCATGCACAAACGCTTTGCAACTTTCAAATATCTTAAGCCAGTGTTGAAGCCAGATGGCTGAAATATGTTTTTTTTTAAAATCCACTCGACACAATATTCGCTCCACCTCCATTCAACCGTACACCTACTCCCATCTCGACCCGCCTCACGGCCCTATGGTTATGTAATTACTTCTTACTTATTTGTCTTTTCCACATGTATAACGTAGTTCAATATATATATAAATATATATATATATATATACAATATATTAACAAATGGAAACTATATTTATAAAGCCATATTTATTTCATTATACATATTTCAAGGACACCAAAGCAAATTATGGTGCGCTTTCATCAGATAAAATATAATATAGATCAGTTTTATAAACAAATATTGACATAGCCTTAAAAGAATGTTACCATGTCTGTTGGAAGCTCTCGGACAGTGGGGTTACTAATTTTATTATTGGTCTATTATGCAAATTAGTGTCGGAGAGGTTTAAATCCCATACATTTAAATTAAGCCGTTGGAATAGGGAAAATTTGTTAATATATTGTATTTTTACTCCATTGTTGTTGGTTGCTTTATATCAGTTATAAAAATATTTGCTTGTTGTATCCCAACAAATTAAATATAACTTCTACATATATATATATATATATATATATATATATATATATATATATATATATATATATATATATATATATATATATATTTGTATGTATACGTACATACATATATGTATACAGACGTACAGTAGTATGTATATATATACATACATGCATACATATATATATCTACGTATGGGTTTACCGAACATTTATTATAATGCTCGGTTTGTTTGTAAACAAACACACATCCCGAATTACGCCGTACAGTGTTCAGGCAACCAACGTCATGTTTTTGTTCAACACGGACACAGGAACAATGTACTAGTTTCAAGCATATTAGCTATCGTCAGCATCGTATACCTTCCTGTCAGATGGTTGAACGTCTGAAAGTATATACTTTCCTTATGCTTATTAACGGCTGAGCAGCCTAATTTGCATATCGAGTGAGTTAGTCGGCCAGGCGCACCTAAAACGATAAATGGAAAAGAATGAAACGGAATTTCATTTCTCACTCTTACGTTCAACCATCTGACAGAAAGATATACGATGCTGCGGATAGCTAATAAGCGTGAAACTAGTGCATCGTTCCTGTGTCAGTGTGGAATCAAAAATGTGACGATGGTTGCTTGAACATTGTACGGCGTAATTCGGGCTGTTTGTTTGTTTACAAACAAACCGAACATTATAATAAATATTCGGTAAACCCATACGCACATATATATATATGTGTGCATGTATGTATATATATACATACTACTGTACGTCTGTATACATATATGTATGTACGTATACATAGTTACATTAAGTACCAGCCGTACTAAGAGTGAGAAATGAAATTCCGTTTCATTCTTTTCCATTCATATATATATGTATATATATATATATATATATATATATATATATATATATATATATATATATATATATATATATTTATATATATATATATATATATATATAGAAAATACATGAATCACAGTTCTGTTTCAATCATTTATTTGCTTACAATTGTTTCTTCCAAACCGAGGTTTGGATTCTTCAGAGCAATATTTCAATGATTTTTTTACATACTTGACCTCCTTTCCAACACAAGAGACATACAGAAACATATGTATATATAGATACCCAGTGGGTTGACATCCATTATAATAATATAGCATGGCTATTTACATACAATTTACTTATTGGTAATAAGGTAGTAATAAATTACTGTCTAGTAATAAATTACTGTCTTTCACTATTTAGGGTTTAAAATATATATAACTATAAAAGGTTTTAGTATATACATAACCATAAATAGTATCCTTAATACTATATATATATATATATATATATATATATATATATATATATATATATATATATATATATATATATACATATATATGGTAGAGCATGTTGAGAAGCCAGAGCGGATCATTAATGTAGGCGGGAAGCCGCTAGAATTGGTTGAGGACTTCCTGTATTTGGGAGCAACGATTGGGAATACGGAAGATGATGTGGTTGAGAGGAAGGGCAAAGCCTGGGCGGCGTGTCACAGCTTGAGATCGGTGTGGAAGTCGGACCTTCGTAAAGATCTGAAAATCCGCCATTGCTGTAGTGGTGTCTGTGCTGCTATACGGGTCTGAGACTTGGACACTGACCAGGAAACTCACTCAGATGGTGGATGGGTGCTACAAGAGAATGCTGAGGATGGCCTTGAACATTAATCAGTATACACTGTGGATGAAACACTCAGAGATGTATGGGGGCCTCCCAAAAGTCAGCTCAAAAGTGACACAGAGAAGACTGAGGTTAGCTGGACATGCTCACCAACATCACAGTTGACACTGCACTCAGTGCTCCTGTGGGAGCCCCTAGATGGACACACTGGAAGTGGAAGTCCAAGGTTAACGTATGTTGATGCCCTAAGGACAGACACTGGTCCGTTGGAGACGCAGGACATGGCAGCGATAATGAGGGACAGAGACTACTAGAAAGAACTCGTCCATGGATCTCGGGAATTTTACCCGCCCTAGAAAAATAGAAAAAATATATATACACGTGTGTGTATGTATGTGTATGTGTGTGTATATGTACATGTCTGTGTGAGTGTATATATATATATATATATGTATATATATGTATAAATATATGTATATATATCTGTGTATATATATATATATATATATATATATATATATATATATATATATATATATATATATATATATATATATATATATATATATATATATATATAAAAACAAATAACGAAACGAAATAAAATTTCGTTTCGCTTCTAACTCACTTCTGTATGACTGACGCTTAAACAATTAAGTTAAAGTGTACATCTACATATGTATACGGAAGTATTAGTATGCATATAAATACACACATGTATACATATGTACATGTACTCAGCTTTTCACTAGACACTTTACAGTGAGTGTCAGCTAGTCTGTATGTAACCACACAGGCGGACCGGGTTTTAGAGTCATACGAGTTTTCAAGGAAACACATTTCCTCTATTCTCCAGAGGGCCAGACAGGAACATTGGACTAGTTTCGATGTTATTACATCTCATCAGCAATATTTACCCATCTTCCGGCTTCTCTGGAGAATTGTAAAAGCGAAACGAAATTTAATTTCGTTTCGTTATTTGTTTTTATCGTTTCCGCTGAACCGGTGCGTACAATGACTCACGTTCTATGCAAATTAGTCTACCCACTACTAATTTTCATAGAAAAAGCATATAACGATATGTGCTTTTACAATTCTCCAGAGAAGCCGGAAGATGGGTAAATATTGCTGATGAGATGTAATAACATCGAAACTAGTCCAATGTTCCTGTCTGGCCCTCTGGAGAATAGAGGAAATGTGTTTCCTTGAAAACTCGTATGACTCTAAAACCCGGTCCGCCTGTGTGGTTACATACAGACTAGCTGACACTCACTGTAAAGTGTCTAGTGAAAAGCTGAGTACATGTACATATGTATACATGTGTGTATTTATATGCATACTAATACTTCCGTATACATATGTAGATGTACACTTTAACTTAATTGTTTATATATATATATATATATATATATATATGTGTGTGTGTGTGTGTGTATGTGTGTATATGTATATGTGTGTGTGACGGTGCCTGTATGTATATGTATGTGTATGTTTATGTGTGTATATATGTGCATATAATTGTAGTAGTTAATAATAATAAATGTGAAGTCGAAAATCCGAATCAATATGATAAAAAATATGTATACATTTGTGTATATATGTATGTGTGTGTATGTCTATTTATGTGTACACATCATGTGTGCGTATGCATGTATGTATACATATATATATATATATATATATATATATATATATATATATATATATATATATATATCAATGATATTAATAAATGGAAACTATATTTATCAAACCATATTTATTCTATTATATATATTTCAAGGGTACCAACAATTTGTATAAAAAATTTACACACAGAAAAATGTCAGGCAAAATTCTACACGAGTAGTCCTTCATTTGCCCTGCAAAGTTTGATGCAGTTGATGGAAGTAAAAGATAAATATTGTTAACGATGTAATCGCGTAAAATTTCGCTTTCGTTTCTACTTTATTTGATATCAATGATAAAATACTTTCTAAATCATCGCATAGGTTGATTTACTCTTATTTATGTTTCAACACTTTAATAACGCCAAGTGGGTGATGTTGCTATTTGTAGCATATGCATTTAACACAGACATAGAAATGCATCTTCGGTGCAATGGTTACATTACAAGAGAACCCGTGGGAGGCTATCCCCAAATTTAGAATATCACGACAAAAATGGGGACCCTGATTGAAATATCAATAGCTCATAAAATAATTTTTTCTTTCACCTGTATTACATAGAGTGTATCATCCAACACTCATGTTTATTTGAAATACATTAAACATACATAATAGATATAGTGGTCGTAAAGCAATACATTTCTTTGTTAGTCTATCCTTTAGAGAAATGAATTGTGAGGTAAAATGCAAAATATATTGGATAGTTCTTTGTATGAATTGTATATGCGCCAGCAGTATGCATCTACGCCAGTCGATTTAGATGTCAGATTAACACTATAAGGGCAAGATATATGATTCAGCTTATCGTATGCTTCAGCTAACATTGACAATGATATGTAGAAAAATCAGTTTCCTGGAAACCAAGATATATGCTAACAAATTCGCTAAACATACCTTCATAAAATCCATATTATTATTCACAAACATAGATGTGATACCCGAGATTATTTAACCAACGCTAATGTTTGTCATAAATATGAACCTTAGTTATCAGAATATATTTGAACGAGCATCGGGGCGTTATAATAGCACTACTACAATATATCAACATATTTTTACTTAATACGTCACAGATATTTCTAGCATTGTCAAAGACTTTCCCAATGCATGCGTTGCCATTAGTAAACATGTCGAATTCAATAGTTTCACTAAACAAATTATAATATAGGATATGATCAATGACGCACAAAGGCTGAAGGACAGAACCACGAATATCGTGATTGTGAAGCAAAGTTCGTAGTATACACTGCCATAAAAAAGTTCAACTATGAAAATAAAGGACATTGCATATTTTCAGACCTAATAAATCATTAATATATATATATATATATATATATATATATATATATATATATTGGGCGGTGGATTGGCAGTATCGGTAGAGGGTCGGACGCCATGCTTTCCAGCATAGTTACGACCCTTTACGATCTGAGTTCAAATCCCGCCGAGGTTGACTTTGCCTTTCATCCTTACGGGGTCGATAAAATAAAGTACCAGTAATGCACTGGGTAATTGCTGGCCTTGTGCCTAAAGTGGAAACAATATATATATATATATATATATATATGTGTGTGTGTGTAAGTGTGTGTGTGTATTTTGTAAGGCGTTAGAAATGATATAATCCCTTGAAGAATGGCGAGGGAGAATTAGCTAAAGAAAAAGTTGCATAATTATTGACGCAGGCACTGTATAATCTTAATTCATACAAATGCTATTCTTGCTTGGACACATTTATTCATTATTGGATTGGTGGTATCGGTGGAGCGCCATGCGTTATATTCTCGTGAGTTTTGTGTGTGTGTATGTGCGTGTGTGTGTGTGTGTATAATTAATTCATATATACATTTATGTATTTATTTATTTATATGTTTATTTAATTATGTACTCTCTTTCCTACTTGTCACTAGCTAGTTACTTGTTTTATTTTAGTGTCTGGTTTATCTTATTAGTTTAGTTCTTATGTTTCTCTATATATCTTTATAATGTCCTTAGTTACTACGTTGTAAACTTGTTGCTATTCAACGCATGGTTGCTATTTGATTTTGGTCAGAGTACCATTATGTGTTTTTCTTTATTAATCTATTGGATCGGTTCATCTAATCTGTGTGTAGATATAATCTTTATCTCGATATTCTCTAGTAAGCACCCCTGTTCTATTCTGACATGTTGGAATAACCAAGTAGTGACAAGTATGTAAGAGATGAAATAATTAATTAAATAAACGTAAAAAAAATAAAAAATTAGCTATATTAAAATAATAAAATATAAAACACGCACGCACAACCTGATAGAACGCATGCGCAGCCCAGTCCACAGCTCACAGAAAGAAGGTGGTGTAATTCAGAACAATGGAAAGATACAAATCGACACAAAAAATATTCACTGAGTAAGTAATAGAATATGTGACGAAAGAGCTTTGATGTCAATCAACAACTACATAACCGTCCTTCATTAAATTAACCAACTGGGAAATTATAATAATACATTTAATTAAAACGCAACAGGCGCCTGTGCCTTTTTATTGGCAGCATGATTGAATATAAAAATATATCTAAATACCTCTCTCTCTCTCTCTCTCTCTCTCTCTCTCTCTCTCTCTCTCTCTCTCTCTCTCTCTATATATATATATATATATATATATATATATATATATATATATATATATATATATATATATATATATATATATATATACTTGCAGCCATACACAGCGTTGCCAGGGTGTAAGTCTACCATTAGTAAATAATTTTTTTAAAGAGAAAACAACGTAACCCCAAACCAAAAAAACATTTATTTTTAACCATAAGAAGTATGTGTTGTTCGATGTAAAAACAAGGAAGTCACCAACCCCAAAGTGAGTCACATGGAATTTATGACAATAATGTGGGATTTTTGTCAATTCAGGGACTGAAGTCGTTGCGGAATGACGCAGATAATTTATGACGACTTTGAGTGAAAGGTACACATTAGGGGGCTGCCATACGTTTGCTACAGTAGAAACATGTACATTTTTCGTTATGCATTGCGCATATGTAGGGATTCTAATGATTTATGTAGTTTGAAATGCTTACCATTCTGTATAGTTGTGGCTACCAATAGAAACTGTGACGTTGCTTTCCTTAGACTGATTGCAGTGACATAGACCAAACATGAAGGACACTTAAAATTCCTCAACACAAATTCTGCACCAACCTCGATTGCAAAAGTAACAGAGAATAACGAATAGCAATTATTACGCCAAAAGAAAAATTCTGAAGCAACTTCTATTGCACGAGATGCAGAAAACGAAACACAACGTTCGATGCGCCAGCAAATAAATGCTGAGGCAACTGCTGCTGCTTGAGGTGCAGAAAACGATTCTCAACCCTCACTGCGACAGAAAGCAAATATTGAGGCAACGACTATTGCAGGAGATACAGTGAACGAACCACAGCGTTCATTACGGCGGCATAGAAATGCTGAGGAAACTTCCGCAGCTCGAGCTGCATCAACCGAAACACAGCGTCAACAAAGAACTGTGAGTCAACGTCTGCTTTTTGAGCTGTATCAACCGAAACACAGCGTCAACTGCGGCAGCAAAGACATGTGAATAACGTCTGCTGCACGCGCTGGCGAATCCATGGATAACTGACTCAACCAACCAGAGGGAAACGTGCATTTCAATACCGTGCAGCCCAAAGTGGTCACAACGTTTACAGTCGAAAGGTATGGTGTTATTAATTTCAAAAAGGCAGTTTATTCCCGCGACGGACAATGTTTGCCCCTGAGACTTATTTATCGTCATAGCGAAAGTACAACGAACTGGAAACTGGAGCCTACTAAATGAAAAGGGGATATCTGATGTTGACAGACAAAGGGGAATCCTTGGGATAAAAACATTTCCCCCTTTCCACACCCCCAGATAATTGTCACCTCAATCAAGTTTTGCGTTAGTTTCAGAGTTTTGGTGGGTCTAGATTCCTCAAAAGCATAATTGGGCATCCTTGCCTAAGTTCTAATCGATGAGATGGCAACCCGGAGGGGTTCAATGAGTTAAGAAACTCAATTGGGTAGTTAATGGGGTCTGTGACTGTATCGATGGACTTGTATATACACGAAGCTGGAGGAAGAGACTTAAGCAGTTGTCCGTTGATTTTGTCGACAATCTCATTTTTCGGAGCCAGTATTGCCTTTTCGCACAGCCAGTTTGGATTTTGGTAGTTAGCGCTCAACTCAGGGAATACTGCATCAGCCAAGTCGTCAGCACTGTTGACTAAAGTGCAGACCGGTTCGAGGGAGATTTTTTCCTCTTCAACAAGTGGCACTTTGCCGTTACCAAGTGTCAATAAGTTGGTAGCAAAATCTGATGACACTTGGTCACCAAGCACCCGAGCTCTCATGTTGGTAGAGAGCGTTAATGTTGTGACATAACGCCAAAGCGGAGATGACTTTAAGCATGCTCGAATAGTATCAGCCCTTGTTCCTTTGGGAATAACAGTGAGGGTTTGTCTAAAATCTCCGGATAAAAGGACAGTCACGCCTTCCATGGAATCCTGGGAGTCTCTTATGTCTCTTAAAGTCAGGTTCAGTGCCTCCAAAGTTCCTTTATGAGCATAGTACATTCGTCCCAAACTATAAGTTCACACCTTTTAAGCAGTTCTGCCTTTTCTGATCCTTTGGTAATATTACAGCAGGGTGTGTCATTTGCTGTCATATTGAGGGGGAGTTTGAAGGCTGAATGTGCTGTCCTGTCCCCAGGAAGCAAGGTTGCTGCAATACCGGAAGACGCAACAGCAAGTGCTATGTGTCTGTGTTGTCGAACCTAGGCAAGAAGAAGCCGTATGACAAAAGTCTTCCCTGTGCCTCCAGGGACATCCAAGAAGAAAATTCGTCCCGTACGACGGTGGAAACAGTCAGCAATAGTGTTATATGCTCGTTCCTGTTCCTACAGCAGCATTGGTTCATGTTCAGTGACATATGTAGCCAAGCTGACAGTGACGTAGGATAGTTCCCGAAGTATTTCTGCGGAAATGACGTCGGAGCCTGTTCTGTTGGTTTGGGGCAGGCCATATGTCTGCAGTGCATTCCCACCCATTGCACCAATCATATTTTCAATTTCAATAAGTGCTTTGTTGTAGTGCTTTCAATGTCAGGAAGTTGTAATTGTTCTTGATGTCTGAAGTGCTCAGAGAAGTCATCTCTGTACTTGAGCTACAAGAAGGAATGATCGGGCAATTCACAAATGTACAGTAAGACAGCAAAAAGCTTCCTAAGGCTGTGTGGCATTTGTGAAACAACTGCTTCTGCCAAAGTGGCATCCCGCTGAGTACCATCTTCCAGTAGTCCATGCCTGAGGCAGGCCTCTATTTACGTGTCGCAAATTTGGTCAACAGTTCTTAGGTGTTGAAAACTGGTTGGTCCGCTTATGTCATGGAGAGCATACTCAGGTAGTAACATTCATGTTAGATGAGGGGGCACTGTGTAACCTCGCGCCAAGCAGCTGTCAAAGTTAAAATCTAGATGACCATCAACGATTTCACCTTTGATTCTTGGCTTCCATGAATACTATTCCTATTTGTAGAAAGAGGGGACTTGGGGATACAGCAAAGTGCGAGCGAATGCGTCGCCTTGACATAGTTGAAAGAATGCAGTAACAGTTGTGTTCCTTGGTTTCAGAGCCCTCAGAAAAGCTGTTTGTTTTGTATAGTACACTCTTTGGCCGGTTTCCAGGTCACAGCAAGGTGTTGGACGGCAGGGTATCTTCTGTGCATTGAGAAACGGTAAATTCGCCAAAATGCTTCGCTGGTAGATATATATCGTGCTGATTGGTACGCTGCAACTTCATCCCGTTTGCTTTCTTCTTTAAGCCCGATCATGGCGGGATCCAGGCCCTTATTTATATACTTGCATACATATTTGATTGATTTAATAAAGTTGTACCATTCAACATTTATGTGGAAGTTGAACACCTTGAGTAGTAATGGGCAGTACGGTAAAATCCATCGGTTGTCAATTTCATGTTTTCCAACCTGTGCTGTTAATCCTCCGTCCCCAGAGCTTCTTCGTCTGTATGATGGCTATCCGTCATCAGCAGTTTGAGTTTCGCGAAGGAAGGCTTTTGGGTATTTTTTTGGAGCAAATACAATTGTTCAAACACGGGGAGTTAGATTTGAAGCCACGTCCACAAGGACCGTGAACCATGTGCGCCGTAACCCTGTCAAATAGTGGTTTGTCAGTTTGCGGGTTGGAAGCTCTGCGGATATAATCTTGTCGATGTCTTCTGCTCTGTTTTTTGTCAACAACTAAATAAGAATGTGAGCATGGAAGAGTCCTCGCTTCTGCCATTCAATTGTGTACATGTAACATTGCACACGTCCAAATACCTGGCTCTTTGTGATAAGGTGCATTAGTTTGAATACTTTCAGCGCGAAGACTCTGGATGAGAGGTCATGGCGACCGCTGGGCTGTTGTCCTGGAAGGAGTTCATGGGCAATTTCTTGCCACGAAGGATTGCATGTAAAAGTAATAAATAGGTCTGCTTTGCCGTACTCGCACACGTACGTCATAGCGTCCTGGGTTCTCCTTGGTTTGGCCTCAAACGGGAACATTCCAGGTGTACAACTCATACATACATATAAATACATACATTATATACACACACTCTCACGCAAACGCTCAAACGCATGCACGCACACTCACGCATGCACGTGTGCACGTACACACACATGTTAATAGATTGAACTCTTACTGGAACGCTGCACGAACACACACACACACACACACACATGTTAATTAGTTATAGCTTCCACTGTCATGTATCAAACACAGCGTCTGTTGCTCTCTCTCCCCCCCCCCCCCCGCTATCCCCCTCTTTTAGT
>OZ024747.1:36365294-36425294 GCA_964016885.1 Eledone cirrhosa | reverse complement strand
ATTAAAACTATATATATATATATATAGTTAAAAGAATAGAGGTGTAACACACAAGTTATTATATATTGGTAAACGGAATAGAAAATGCTGACAAATTGTTCACAGTTGAAAAATAGTTTAATTAGGAATAAGAGTATTAGTAATTGTATTGGTTAGTATTCAGTTGTGGTGTTAAGTTTTTACCGGTTGGGCATTTCTAAATACTTTTCAAAAATAATTTTGAGATAGAGCGTCCGTGTTCTTAACTCTGATCTGATTAGTTTTGGGAATTCTACCTCTTTTTATGTTAAAAATTGGCTCCAGCGCTACTTGGTGTTGCAAAAATTCTTGTGGTCAAAACAATTTTGATTGGTTGGTAGAGGTCATGTGAATGTAAAAAATTGATTTTGCGCCAAGACTGAGAAATGACTCTTTCACAACAAATATGTGTGTTTGTGTATGTGTACGTAGTAGTAGTAAAGTGTTCGATGTTGTGATAATGGTTAGCAGGGATGTGTGTTCGGACAGCAGCCTGTTGACAGTTCAAATGGCTATTAAGATAAGTGTGTGTGTGTGTGTGTGTGTGTATAGCAGAGTAATTCGTGTTAGCGGGATGGTCAGTTGGAATGTGTCTGTAAGGAGTGTGGGGGGGGGATTTAGCAAGATATTTTTCAGCTTTTGTCTTATACGGAGAAGTGTGTGTGTGTGTGTGTGTGTATATAAGTCTCTTTGTATGTTAATGTACGCGTGTGTATGTGTATGCGTGTGTGTGTGTGTATATGTGTCTGTGCGTGTGTGTGAGAATGTGTGTGTGTGTGTGTGGGTGGAGCAGTATTTTTTCCCCCTGGTAAAATGGTGTACATTATTCGATATTTTCAGTAAAATCGATTCTCTCAATAGAACATCAAAAATCTTAACAATAAAAGGTGTGAAATGATATTCACTATATATATATATATACATATATTCACTATATATATATATATATATATATATATATATATATATATATATATATATATATATATATATATATATATATATATATATATATATATATTTTTTTGTGTTGCACCATAGAACATGTGTGTTTACGTATGTCATTGTGTTTATATGTGGGTAGAGATGTGTGCTGTATGTATGTTGACGTGTGTATGTTGTGGGTTCGTCTTAGGGTGAAGTGTTTAGACGGGGTCCGTATTTGTTAATAAAGTAAGATTCCTTGCTGATGCGCTGGGTGTGGGTGGCATTATCTTTAAATTTGTAGAGGGGAAAGATTCTGAAGTTGGGATGATTTGGGGCGGCACATGTATCAATGTGTTCACTCAGTGGTATTTTCCTGTATTCCCGTATTTTAATTTGGGCTCTATGGACAGTCATGCGTTGGCGGAGGCTGTTTTTGGTCTGGCCTATGTATTGTTCTCGACAACCTGAGCAAGTTAATACATATATTAGATTTTCCGATGCACATGTGAAATTGTGTTTTACTATAAAACGTTGTCCTTCTTTGAAATAGAATTCCGAACCCTCTATTAGGTTGATGCAAATGCCACAGTTGGGTCTATCGCATTTCTTTTACTGTGGATTTCGTTGTTGTGGTTGGCAGTACTTTGGCATGTGATAGGATGTTTTTCATTGACTTAGATTGTCTTTTGCTCTTTATGATATCGTGTGTTCGTAGGATTTGGTTCATTCTATGGTCCTTTTTCAACACAGGGATGTTCTGGAGGATGGTATCAAAGGCCTCATTGTTGAGGGGGTTGTGTGTGGAGATGTATGGAAGAGCTTTTAGTTTCGGTTGATTTACTTTAGGGTGTCTAAGATCCTGGGTACTGAGTTTTAGGGCACGTTGGATTCCATTGTCAATTAGTGATGCAAGGTAGTCCCTGCCTATGAGTGTGTCCTTTAGTTCTTGTAGCTGTAAGTAGCAAGTATTTTTATTGGAGACTATAGTACAGATTCTCTTGGCTAAGTTGTAGGGAATATTAATGTTAACGTGTCTAGGGTGGCAAGAGTTGAAAGGAAGATATTGCTTGGAGTCTGTGGGCTTGTAGTATATGTCTGTTTCTATTTTTTTGTTATGGATCTTAATGAGGATGTCGAGGAAGGGGAGTTGTTGATGGCTGTATTCCATCGTGAAGTTAATATTCGTGTTGAGCGCATTTATAAGGGTGTGAAATTCTTTAAGTTTTTCGATGTTTTCGTGCCAAAGGATGAAGCAGTCATCTAGATATCGCTTCCAGTTCCTTTCAATGTGTATGTGGAGAGTGTTTCCAAATTTGTTTAGGACTTTAGTGTAGAGGGTGATTTCCAGGTATCCCATGACTAGGTTGGCATAAGTGGGGGCTGTTTTCGTTCCCATAGCGGTCCCAGATTTCTGCCTATAGGGTTTGTTATTGAAAACGAAGTAATTGTTCTCCAAGATAAATTTGTGTCCCTCTATCACGAATTCTTTTTTGATGCGTTGTGGGAGTTCATTGTGGTAATTATCCAGCCAAAATTGGATAGCTTCTATTCCTAGGTTGTGGGGGGTGTTGGAGTATAGGTTGACTACATCGAACGTCACTAGTAGGGCTTGTTCAGTAAGTGGCATATTAGGGAGGTGATTGAGCATGTCTAGATCGTCCCTTATATAGCTTTTGATGTGTTTGAGAAAGGGCTTGAGAAGGATATCAATGAAGTTGCTAAGGCGGTGGGTTTCACAAGCGGGGCCTGCTATTATAGGTCTTAATTTGAGATCATTGGGTGAGGGGACATTGATGACTATGGCTGTGGCTTCCTTGCATGCCTTACTTATTAATTCGCTTTTATGTACTTTAGGGATACTGTAGAAAAGGCTGGATTTATTTGTGAAGTCTGTGATGAAGCTGAATTCCTTGTTAGTGAGTCCTTCTTTGTATCGGTTGATTAGAGTTTTCAGGTTTCTCATAATTTTCTGTTGATTGTAGTGTTCAGCCTTTTCGTAGTATGTTTCGTTTTCCAAAGTGAAGAGCGCTAAGTTGATATAGAATTCTGTCTCCATTAGGACTACTGTACTCCCTTTATCAGCCTCTTTAATTGTAATGGTTCTGTCGCTTTTTAATCTATTTAATTCGTCCCATTTTTTCTTGTTGAGGATTGGCTTGTGTTTTTGTCTGTGCAAGTGTTGGTAAGGGAAGTTTGTGATGTGTTCACAGGATTTTATTTCTACCTTTTGAAGGGGTGTAATTGCTTCTATTTCTGGCTAATGATTCATCCTTGTTCACTAAGTCGTAACTTTCTACAGAAGTCTGTGATGTCTTCCTTCATTTCATAGTAGTTAGGACGTAGTGGGGTCGGTGTCAATTTAAGACCTTTGGAGAGTAAGTTGATAAGGTTGGGTGTTGGTTCTGCACTAGTAAGATTGATAATTTTTATTACTATCGGTTTCTATTCCCTGTCTTGTGTTATTTTGTTTGCCTGTATCTGTGTGCTGTGTCTAAAAAATGGTTGGGGTAGAGGGGTTGTCTGCTGATGTTAAGTGGTCTCCTGTGTTTGTTATATTCCTTGTTGTTGTAAAATGTGGTTCGGGTTGGTGGTTGTAGATTGAATGGGGTGTTCCTGTACTGCGAGTATGGGTGTGTGTTTCTATGTGCCATCTTGTATTGTGGTGTTATAAGTGGCCTACGTTGTTGGTTGTATCGTGTGGTGTGGGTTTGTTGTGTATTGTGGAAGCGAGAGTTGAGAAAATGGTAATTACCTTGCTGTCCCCTTGAAGCGGGGAAGTTGTTAGATCTATCATGGTGGTGGTATCTTTTCCCTATGTTTGACGATGAGGCATCCGCGTAGTAGTTGAGTGATTTGGTATGGTGTCTCCTTGAAGGGGGAAAGTTGTAAATGTCATTCTGGGGAAGATGATTTAGTGGGTTTTTGTTCCTTCTTATAGTAGCGAGGTTGGGAAGTTCATCTTCGGTGTGGTGCTTCCTTCTTCGTTTGTTAGTGGTTTGGGGGTTTGAGAAGTTGTTGTGCGGTTTAGTTATGGGTTTTCCTATTTTTATGAACGGGTTATTGGAGGTGTAATACGTTTGAAAAGTCGATTCATATAGTAGGAACCAAGCGGCACTTTTTTCCCAGTGTTGAAGGGATTTCAGTTCTTCTCTGTTGCATTCCCCTTTCCATAATTTGGAGATCTTCTCTACCTTGGGGCCTTCAGTTTTATTGTCGATTTCCAGGAGGATATCTTCATCGATGGTTTTGATTTTTTCCTCATTTGTCTGGGCCCTCAGTTAAAGAAGTTCAATTTCTGTCTTCATTTTTTCCAATGCCATTCTTTCCTTAAGGTGTCTTTGAGGTTCGGGTTCATTTGGAATCGACTTTATTTGTAGTTTACGGGGGAGAGTTAGAGGGGTTGAGTTAAGCCATTTTTTCATATATCTCCGCTTTGTTGTGATTTTGTATCATCTTCCAGAATGAGAACTTTCTGTCTCTGAAGGATTTGTTCCATTTTGGAATTGTTCAAATTTTTATTTTGTATGAATCAATCTCACATGGTTCTTTGTTGGTTTTTCCTGGGTTGGTAGTAATGAAGATAGTTTGGATAGTATCGCAAAGGTTCTGGAGTTTGTCGCCGATTTCGGAGAGTTTGTATCCGGTGGCGGCTTCCTTATTTGTGGAGTCAAGTTTGTCGACCAGCAAAGATCGGTTGGTGTTGATTTTCTTGAGTTCCTGTAGACTCTCTTCATTTGTGTTGATGAGTGTTGTATCCGTTTTTGTTGGCATTTTCTGTATCTCGTGTGAAGATATAATAGTTAACATAATAGAGGTGTAACACACAAGTTATTATATATTGGTAAACGGAATAGAAAATGCTGACAAATTGTTAACAGTTGAAAAATAGTTTAATTAGGAATAAAAGAGTATTAGTAATTGTATTGGTTAGTATTCAGTTGTGGTTTTAAGCTGTCCGCACAGACATCCCTGCTAACCATTATCACAACATCGAACACTTTACTACTACTACACACACACACATATTTGTTGTGAAAGAGTCATTTCTCAGTCTTGGCGCAAAATCAATTATTTTAACATAAAAACAGTTTGGCGCAAAATCAATTTTTTACATTCACATGACCTCTACCGACCAATCAAAATTGTTTTGACCACAAGAATTTTTGCAACACCAAGTAGCGCTGGAGCCACTTTTTTAACATAAAAACAGATAGAATTCCTAAAACTAATCAGATCAGAGCTAACAACACGGAAGCACTATCTAAAAATTATTTTTAAAAAGCATTTAGAAATGCGCAACCGGTAAAAACTTAAAACTACAACTGAATACTAACCAATACAATTACTAATACTCTTTTATTCCTAATTAAACTATTTTTCAACTGTGAACAATTTGTCAGCATTTTCTATTCCGTTTACCAATATATATATATATATATATATATATATATATATATATATATATATATATATATATATATATATAAAAGACGTAAAATAAGAAAATTAAAAAAAAGAATTTTTTTAAAAAAATTAACTTACTTACTTAAATTTTCACTCCAACTAATTAGTTTCTGCAATGGGATAAAGACAGTTACGTAATGAACTGTTTAGAATTTCATTGCGTCATCAGGGAGGTCATTCTCAGCCGAGTCTCCAGGCGATGCGCGGACACTGGGGACTCATATAAAAATAATAATAATTCGGTAAATGGAACAGCCTTCGAGGACTGGATTCCAGCTACTGAAAATTCTCACTGCCACTGATCATATGGCCGATTCTAAAGAATCAATCACGTGACACAGAGGCTAGTCAGTAGGAATGGGATGGTAAGATGACAGGCGCCTACTAACACCCCCCAAAAAAATTTAGAAGTGGTTTTGGCAGGTTTGCTCGACAAATCAGTGATTTGGAGATAAATATAGATAATTTAATATATCTACTAACATAAGTGCACAGATGTACGCTAATACCAGCAAATACACAGGTTATGTCATAGTACCTAGGTGGTTCAATGCAGGAGAATGCAGAACAATAATATAAAAGACGTAAAATAAGAAAATTTAAAAAAAAAAAAATTTTTTTTTAAATTAACTTACTTAAATTTTCACTCCAACTAATTAGTTTCTGCAATGGGATAAAGACAGTTACGTAATGAACTGTTGAGAATTTCATTGCGTCATCAGGGAGGTCATTCTCAGCCGAGTCTCCAGGCGATGCGCGGACACTGGGGACTCATATAAAAATAATAATAATTCGGTAAATGGAACAGCTAAGTAAGTAAGTTAATTTTTAAAAAAATTTTTTTAAAAAAAATTTTCTTATTTTACGTCTTTTATATTATTGTTCTGCATTCTCCTGCATTGAACCACCTAGGTACTATAACATAACCTGTGTATTTGCTGGTATTAGCGTACATCTGTGCGCTTATGTTAGTAGATATATTAAATTATCTATATTTATCTCCAAATCACTGATTTGTCGAGCAAACCTGCCAAAACCACTTCTAAATTTTTTTGGGGGGGTGTTAGTAGGCGCCTGTCATCTTACCATCCCATTCCTACTGACTAGCCTCTGTGTCACGGGATTGATTCTTTAGAATCGGCCATATGATCAGTGGCAGTGAGAATTATATATATATATATATATATATATATATATATATATATATATATATATATATATATATATATATATATATATATATATATATTTATTAAAATAACAGATTAAAGTTTAAGCAAAGAATCGCTGCTTTCACCCTTTAACGGGATCTTCTGAAACTAACAAGGTCAATCTGTAAACGCAGAAGTGGATATTTCAAAAAACGTTGCAACCGGAGGAAGACAGGAAGACGAAACTTTAGTTCGTGGAAACGTTCGCTGGCAAAGAACGAAAAAAAAAACGAATATAATACGTCATTAATAGGAGCGGTGAAAAACAATTACGCGCAAAGACAGATTATAGACGTATTATATTCGTTTTTTCCCGTTCTTTGCCAGCGAACGTTTCCACGAACCAAAGTATCGTTATCCTGTCTTCTTCCGTTTTTTGAAATATCCACTTCTGCGTTTACAGATTGACTTTGTTAGTTTTAGAAGATCCCGTTAAGGGTGAAAGCAGCGATTTTTTGCTTAAACTTTAATCTGTTATTTTAATAAATATTTGCTCTACGGTTCTTATATATTTGATATATATTTATCCTTATCGAGCCCTCTTTGGATTTTAGTTTTCAAATTTATTATTATTACTATTATATATATATATATATATATATATATATATATATATAGAGAGAGAGAGAGAGAGAGAGAGAGAGAGAGACAGACAGAAAGAGAGAGAAAAAGAGGGATATACAGAGAGTATTTTTGTGTTGACTATATACTCGTTACTGTTTACTGAGCACAGAAGCTGAAGCTTCTTAATGCCACTGTCGGGATTTTACCAATATCTCCATAAGGTATTTTGGAACGCGGGTCGCTAACAGACCTAATCGTGGAAAAACTGCTTGCCTGGACAATATGTAAAGAAAATAAACCGAATACTCTGATGGCTGGATAATCTTTCAGATTTTCCTCGAAGAAACATGAAAATTCAGGTCTTCATCTAATGCGGACCCTAGGGGATCGAGAAAAGGGATTTTCTATGTGCATAATATGCCTTTAAATTTCAGGAATATCGGTTAGATGTAACGCCTCCAAAAAGCCCTAAGAAGCTGAAAAAATGAAGTTTTTCACCAAATGAGAGCCCTAGGCTATAAGAAAGTTGGGTTTTCTTTGCTTACGGTATGAAGAAGAGACTGACTAATACATAGTTACAATTTCAAGGAAATCGGTCTGACGCAACGCCTAAAAAAACACCTAAATATCTTTAAAAACGCAGTTTTTCACCTAATGCAGGCCCTAGGGGATGAAAAATAAAGTTGAATTTTTTCATGCGCATAACACTCCCTGGAGCATAACTAATACATATGCAAAGTTTGAAAAGAATCGGATGGGCACTTCTCGATTTTTAGTGATTAACCCCCCCCCCCCACACACACACACACACCCCACACACACACACATCCTCAGGGAAGTGATGTAAGGCAGACATACAGACATACAGACATATATTACAAGGGCGCGACGTTATATGTATGTATCTACCTAAAAAGAGAAAGACTGAGGATTATAGAACGAGATCGCTAAATCGCCTAATACGGTCGCTAGGGAATGGAAAATGTGAATTCTTTTTGCTCAGAACACTCCCTAAAACATAAATATTACATGTGTAAAGATTGAAAACAGTCGGTTCGCTCGTTCTCGAGTTTTAGGGATTCGAACTCACACACACAGAGACATCCTCCATATATATATATATATATATATATATGTAAAGTTATATTTAAAATTGTTGGGTTACAACTAGTAAATATTTATAACTGATATAAAAGCACTCGACAAATACTTGGAGTATATTTACAATATTAAATAAATGGAAAACTATATTTATAAAACCATATTTATTTCATTATATATATTTCGGGGATATCATATTAACAATATGCTATGCCTTCATCAGACAAAATACAATATAAACAGTTTTATAGATAAATATATTCGACATACCGTAATAAACATCAACTTCATTTGAAGAGGTTCACTCTAGCAGTGAAAATACAGAGAGAAAGAAAGAGAGAGAGAAAAGAGGGAAATAAGAAAGAAAGAAAGACAAAACGAAGAAAAGGAAGAAAAAAAGAAGAAATGCATGGGACAAAATAGAGAGATGGAAAAATAGATAAAGCGAAGAGCTTCATGTAAAGAGACCGAAAGAGATATATATATATATATAGAGAGAGAGGGGAAATAGAGATAGATACATATATAAATATAGATATAGAAAAATTAGGTAGTGGGAGGTCATTTTGAGTAAGTGTATCAATGATGCATTTATTTATTTATTTATTTATTTATTTATTTATTTAGCTCAAGTATTAATGTAAGGGAGATATATAGAGAGACATAGAGAGATATAGAGAGAGAAAAATTTAACATAAGATAATGAATTTTCACGCATTGTGAATACTTGTTTCATTCAGGAATACTGATATTTACAATATAGTGTAAGTTTTATAAATACTAATACATTAAAACATAGGGTTTTCTACGCCTCGAATATGTCTGGCTATTTTTAAATTTTTCTCTCTCTATATCTCTCTATGTCTCTCTATATATCTCCCTTACATTAATACTTGAGCTAAATAAATAAATAAATAAATAAATAAATAAATAAATGCATCATTGATACACTTACTCAAAATGACCTCCCACTACCTAATTTTTCTATATCTATATTTATATATGTATCTATCTCTATTTCCCCTCTCTCTCTCTCTATATATATATATCTCTTTCGGTCTCTTTACATGAAGCTCTTCGCTTTATCTATTTTTCCATCTCTCTATTTTGTCCCATGCATTTCTTCTTTTTTTCTTCCTTTTCTTCGTTTTGTCTTTCTTTCTTTCTTATTTCCCTCTTTTCTCTCTCTCTTTCTTTCTCTCTGTATTTTCACTGCTAGAGTGAACCTCTTCAAATGAAGTTGATGTTTATTACGGTATGTCGAATATATTTATCTATAAAACTGTTTATATTGTATTTTGTCTGATGAAGGCATAGCATATTGTTAATATGATATCCCCGAAATATATATAATGAAATAAATATGGTTTTATAAATATAGTTTTCCATTTATTTAATATTGTATATATATATATATATATATATATATATATATATATATATATATATATATATATATATATATATATATATATATATATATTTATATGTATATATATATATATATATATATATATATATATATATATATATATATATATATATATATATATATATATAGGGGTAGGGTGTCTATCTGTCTGTATAGTTCCTTTCGCACATAAATATATATTAGGAAGGAAAATTTGAACTAGAAATGGAATTGAGGTAAAATAAATATAGATTTGAACATAAACATACATATGTTTATCTTAGATTTATTTTTAAAAGGCATTTGTTGAAAATTACATTAAACAATATCTTTAGAAAACTGATTCGGAATTATGCTACGCTATCTTAGAATAAAATCCAAATTAATTGCTTTATTCATTTTAATAGTTATATTTGTATAACAATTCTAACAATTTAGAAGATAAATGATCTTTTTCAATCATGAATAGTTTACGATATCCTTCAGGGTTCAATTGAGAATAAAAAGATATAACAAAGAAGATGGTTATGCCGATATGTATTATTAAAATTGGAGATTTCTTCATGAATAGGGTTCTTCAATCTCTGGCGAATAGATATGCGATCAGGAAATATTATAGTTAGGGAATTTCTTAAATAAAAAGATAGGAAAATAGAGATGATTGCATTAGATAATTTAAAGTAAATTAAGCAGCGATTAAAACAGAAGCAAATGAAACTCAATTATATCTGTAAACTAGGCATTGCAAATAGATAATATAAATAATAAAGGGAATATGTAAATATATGATAAATTAACTGTCAACTACATTTAGAAGATACTGGTGATTAGGATGAAAACTGCTCTGCAAAATGTTTTAGATTAACTATATATATACATATATATATATATATATATACATACATACATATATAGAGGCATATATATATATATAGAGAGACATATATATATATATATATATATATATATATATATATATATATATATATATAAAAACAAATAACGAAACGAAATTAAATTTCGTTTCGTTTGTAACTCACTTTTGTATGACTGACGCTTAAACAATTAAGTTAAAAGTGTACATCCACATATGTATACTGAAATACTAGTATGCATATAAATACACACACGTATACATATGTACATGTACCGAGTTTTTCACTGGACACTTTACTGTGAGTGTCTAGCTAGTCTGTATGTAACCAAACAGACAAACCGGTTTTTAGAGTCATACGGGTTTTCAAGGAAACACCTTTCCTCTATTCTCCAGAGAGCCAGACAGGAATATTGGACTAGTTTCGATGTTGTTACATCTCATCAGCAATATAAACACATCTTCCGGCTTCTCTAGAGAATCGTAAAAGCACATATCGTTATATGCTTTTTCTATGAAAATTAGTAGTGGGCAGACTAATTTGCATAACTAAAAAGCTCTGTAGCCTACATAGAGCACTGTTGTTTCCTTTACCTTTCCTACGGAAATACTTCATTTATATACACACACACACATATATATATATATATATATATATATATATATATATATATATATATAATTGTTTCTACTTTTTGGCACAAGGCCAGCAATTACCCAGTACATTACTGGTACTTTATTTTATCGACCCCGTAAGGATGAAAGGCAAAGTTAACCTCGGCGGGATTTGCACTCAGAATGGCAAGGGCCGTAACTCTATGTGTCAAAGCATGGCGTCCGACCCTCTACCGATGCTGCCAATCCACCACACAATATATATATGGAGATGCAGGATATGGCAGCGATGATGAGGGACAGAGACCGCTGGAGAGAACTCGTCCATGGATCTCGGGAATTTTAACCGCCTTAGATATATATATATATATATATATATATACACACACACACAAAACCAAAGAATTAAGGCATTTATGCACTGACAATTTCATCTACCGGTGTTGAGTCACGTATAGTAAACTATTTTTTAAATAATTCATGATTAGTATTTGCAGCACGGGTGTCTTCAGAGCGGGTTAACTTAGAAATTTCAATATTTTCTCGTTTTGTCACTGTGTGATCTTTGTATTTTTTGACAATTTAATAGGGTTAAACATAGGGTTGACTATAGTCTTCATATTTCATACAAGAATGAGACATTGTGAGCCAACCCGAAAAAAAAGTGATTCTCAACAGATGCGCTATTACGCTAATGGAATGACTTTGCATTTGTTCGTGTAGTGGTCGTTAATTACATAGAAATTACTATGAATAAACGAAATAAACAGAAAACAGACGAACAGATGAATATCTTGATGCGGTTAAAAGAGAAGCAGAAAACGCAGAGAGAGAGACAGGGGGAGAGAGAGAGAGAATATGCATGAAAGCAACAAGAATCAGATACAATTGAGGGATGCACCTCTACAATCTCATTGAAGAGAGAATAGAAACGGTTTTTGGGGGATACTGATTAATTAATATCATCCCCCCCCCCCCCCCCACACACACACGTAAGATCTAATACTGTGTAAATATATAATAGTGTTTAAACATCCCATACCAATAAAACAAGCTCAGTAATATATTGTATTTTATTTTATTAATGCGAAAAGGCAAGAGTTTGCTATTTTGCCAGAAGCTGTGTTTAACTAAAATGTGTAATGCGGACTTCAAACAAACTGAAGTAGAGGGTCTAATGAGGTGGAATATATGATAATTAGTTACTTCGTCGGCACATTATCGTGGATGTATTTCGAATGAGAATAAGAAAAGGCTACTATATCTATCCAATGTTCTGCTGCATTTCTTCAGTTTTAAACTTATGGATTGTTTACTACTTACATTGACGAAATCTTAAAAGATGTTGAAGAAATACAAAACAATTATGCCTTATAGACTCAGATATCAGTCCTTTTTGCCAAACCCTAACCAATTAAGAGCAGAAATTAGGCTTATGTAGATAAACAATATGTCACATATAATCATTCTTGGAACAGATCTTGTTACATTATCTCTGAGTTAGTACAATAAATGATATTAATAATGTTGCTTTTAATACCCAGTTATAATTAATGCAAGTATTTGATCCAAGTAATTAACTTTAATGAAATATTGGTAAGTTACAGAAGGACTCCGTTATTTTGAGTAATGTAATTTGAATCAAGTAATATTCTAACTATATTATTATTTCCAGTCATTAGGGTGGTGGGTTGTCAGTATCGGTAGAGGGTCGGACGCCATGCTTTGACGCATAGAATTACGGCCCTTGCCATTCTGAGTTCAAATCCCGCCGAGGTTAACTTTGCCTTTCATCCTTACGGGGTCGATAAAATAAAGTACCAGTAATACACCGGTATTATTGCTGGCCTGCCAAAAGTAGAAAAAATTATTTCCAGTCATTACTAATGTATCACTCAATGCAATGTATAAAGTCAGGTCTCCTCTATTGCTACGGCAGCATTTTTGAATTAGCTACAAAGCATTCTATTGAAATTAAACAAAACTATCACTTATACATTCAAACACACTAACATACACACACACATGCATACGAAAGGTGGTAGACAAACACTATATATATATATATATATATATATATAACATACTGCTACATATATCCATATAAATATGCATACAAATACACACACACATATATATATATATTTAATTGACAACCTTATTGCCGCTAGAGAACGTGTCGCCGCATGTGGCATCCCAGATGAGGTGTTTACCACCGCGGAACTAGAAGAAGGGAGTTATACCGTTTAGCCTTTATCCCTCCCCTCGGCCCACTCTCGTTGGCTCGAGCTGGGAGGGAGACCTGCAGCATCCAAACCATGCTTTGTGACTTCGTTGAGAGCAGCATGGCGTGAACGGCGGCCGCCACTGTAACGACAGGTCAGCGGGTGGAGGCCGCTTGTGTATACGATGGAACCACAGCGACATTTGTATGGCTCGCAGATCCGGAGTCCGACCTCAGAGAAACCCCGATGTGCACACTATCATAACCCAGCTGCGTGTCAGTTGACAAGGAGGCTAAGTAATTGAGAAGGGCACAACTATGGGGTTGCGAGGCCCATCCCAAACATGCAAGGTCGTATAAACCGAGCTGGCGCTCTCGTCTGTCCGAAGCCATGTCGCACTGGATGGCCTCCCGTATACTGTGGGGGAGGGGGGACTTGACATCTACAAGGGGAAGAGGTCACAGAATGTTTAACGAAAGTGATTTGACAATCATCAACTAAACTGCCATCTGGCTATTAATTTAACCGATGGGAGATTATAATACTATATTGAAGTGAAACTGAACTTGTGTGTGTGTTTTATTGGCTAAATATATATATATGTTTATTGGCAGCATATATATATATGTGTGTGTGCGCGTGTGTGGGTATGTGTGTGTGTGTCTGTGTGTCTGTGTGTCTGTGTGTCTGTTTGTGTGTGTATTTGCACACATAAATCTCTGTATGTGAGTGAAGTGAAAGAAAATGAAAGAAAGTGATAAATGATGTTAGAAATGGTTATCATATTTTATGGACACTGGTAGATTTTATTCACATATATGAATCATTTGCTAACATAGAGAGATTGTGAACAATGTATTCTTAAAAGAAGTCACGTCATTATGTCTCAATACTTCCTGAGAAATCATAGTGGTTTGTATAAATGATCTACATTTGTTCCTGGAGACAAATGAAAAATAGTACTTTAGTAGTTTTAAATATATATTACAATTTTATGTTCCGTGTTCCTTTTTGATAACATTTATAATAATTGGGGTTTATGGAAATTTTCGAATTTTATATTCTCAACATTTCAAGATTAAACGGTTTTATGTTCCGATTGACCAGATATTGAATGAACGATTCTTTGTTTATGTTTAAATATTTGTGTTTATTGTAACCTTGCACATGATTGTCTGTTATATCTATAGAGACTTTTTTGGATAATAGAAAAATGTTAATATATTCAGTAACTATTGATTTATTGATGTATTCATTGAGGTAGATTCAAATATAAATATCGACTTCATGCTGAAACGTGTAGTTTTGGGTTGGGTTCTATAAGGAATAGATACGTATAATTATAAAGTTTGCTACTTAATGAGTATCTCCAGCTTTATTCGAGTTATGCAATATTTTGTTTATATATGAAGCATCGGTTATCATCACCAATAATTTCCTTTTGTGTTTGGAAAACACATATAATATTTGGAATACTGTCTACAATTATCGTGTTTGCTTTAGTTACTGATATAATTTATTCAGATTTTGTATATATATATATTACCATGATACCAGACGTTACCCGAAATAGAATGCACCAATTTTATAGCCAAACATTCAAAGAGTATCCGGACATTTTTCCATCATAATGCTTCAGTGCTTTAGAAAAAAAAATATACTGTTTATTTTACTTTACAAAATATTACTTCAGCATCAATAATATGTTATAGTCCGGATTGATATTCAACCATCAGGGTCGTAACAATCTTGGAGGTTTGTCAACTTTGTTCATATGTCGCTTACAGGAAGTAGTTGTTTTTCAACTCTTGTATGAATTCAATGGTTTCGTCACTTGCAAAGAAAAGGAAAACTCAATAAATTAAAAATACAATCTAATGATTCCTGGGTAATTAAATTGAATTACAATTGTTTGTTCATACCATCGAATCATGCACGATAACATTATTTTTGGTGGATTGGCAGTATCGGTAGAGGGTCTGTCGCCATGCTTTGACACATAGAGTTACGGCCAATGCCATTCTGAGTTCAAATCCCGCCGAGGTTAACTTTGCATTTAATCCTTTCGGAGTCGATAGAATAAAGTACCAAGAATACACTGGGTAATTGGTGACCGTGTGCCAAAACTAGAAACACTTATTTTTACTTTAATGTTTATCAAAATACAATATTGGTACATGTGTGTGAGCAATAAAGAACGAAAATGATACACCGTCAAATCGACGAATCATATCTGGTGACAGCTTTCACTAACACATAATACATACTGCTTTCAATCAAATTTCGATAGGGTAATTCAAAGCTGGTGACCAGTCGCCTTCCTACAAAACGTATTTTGACTAAACACTATCTTATTAACTATATCATATTCTGTAGGAACACGTTTGAGAAAAAAAAAAAAAAAGAATAATCGATCTCGTTACATAATTAGTGCTATAATGTTCTACTTCGATATAATGAAATACTAACTTTAGCAGTGAGATGGGGGCATAGCTTTAATGACTGCTAGACGGTAAGCATAGACACACAAGCCCGTAAAAACATACATAATTACATATCTTTCAAGTAGACGTGATAGGGTATTAGACATAACACTACGACATGACTCTTGAGGATATTTAGCAGATTTCACTCGATTCCAACACTTCATGTCAACTCTCCGGGTTTATGAGGCCATCCTCATTTCCTTCCCTCTTCCCTCTACCACTACTTCAAGAGCATTTTTAATTGAGATATCTTTTCAGTTCCTGAGGGAAGAACAATATATAATATACATACATATGTATGTATACACACACATACACACATATATAAAACTCGTCTATCGAGTTTCGTCAAATCGGATCGAGGAAACAATGTTTCAGTTGGTCTTTCCAATTGCTAATTCTGTCTATCGGTCGCAACTCCAGGTAGAAGTAGTAACGTTATATAAAGTGCCTTGCTCAAGGACATATAAGATCGCCCGGTCCAGGAATAGAACCTCATGATTGAGAATCCAGTTCTCTAACCGATCAGTCACACACACACACACACACACACACACACACACACACACACACACACACACACACACACGCACACACACACACACACACACACACACACACACACACACACACACACATACACACACACATATATATACTAATAGTATATATATATATATATATAGTTTTGGTAATGAATACAGTGAAGGAGGCAGATGATTTGATGCAGGAGGTTGAGACTGTGTCGATGAGTGTGGGGCTGAGAATGAATGAGACTAAAAGAAAATATCTGGTAGAGAATGCTAAGAAGCCAGAGGGGATCACTAATGTAGGCGGCAAGCCGCTAGAATTGGTTGAGGACTTCCTGTATTTGGGAGCAAAGATTAGGAATACGGAGGATGATGTGGTTGAGAGGAAGGGCAAAGCCTGGGCGGCGTGCCACAGCTTGAGATCGGTGTGGAAGTCGGACTTTTGTAAAAACCTGAAAATCCGCCTCTTCATTGTTGTAGTGGAGTCTGTGATGCTGTATGGGTCTGAGACTTGGGCACTGACCAAGAAACTCACTCAGATGGTGGATGGGTGCTACAAGAGAATGCTGAGGATGGCTCTGAACATTAATCAGTATACACTGAGGATGAAAAACTCAGAGCTGTATGGGAGCCTCCCAAAAGTCAGCTCAAAAGTGACACAGAGGAGACTGAGGTTAGCTGGACATGCTCACCTACATCCAGAGTTGACAGTGCACTCAGTGCTCCTGTGGGAGACCCTACATGGACACACTGGAAGAGGAAGGCCAAGGTTACGGTATGTTGATGCCCTAAGGACAGACACTGGGTTTTGGGAGACACAGGACATGGCAGCGATAATGAGGGACAGAGACCGCTGGAGAGAACTCGTCCATGGATCTCGGGAATTTTACCCGCCCTAGCTATACTAATAATATTATTTATACTTGTATAAGAGTTATATATAATTATAAGTATGAAAGGGTAGTATTAAGCTCTAACTAATGACCAGTAAGAGAAATAGCTCAATGTAAATTATCAGATGCGGACATACAAAATATAAAAAATAAAATGTTTGCTAAATACATTTAATTGATGACGATCGTTTTCTTCCAGACGACTGTCTGGATTCATATCATTACATATCTATTTTTACCATATTGCATGCCATTTTAAACATTTTTTTAACATTCTGTATGGAATAAGCTTGTTATATTCATATTCATTTTCTTCCTGACCTCACGCATGCCTTTATTAATATTCTGTATATTTTTCTTTGTATACCTTTATTATAACATCTTTCAATGCTATGCTATCTTTTTATTGTAATATGTATTTGCTTGATATTTTTGCACCTGAATTACCTTTATGAATAACTTTCTATATGATATGCTCACTTCTGTGACTTATGTAACAACCTCTTCACAACAGCTCCTAATACTTTGCTATCTGTTTAATATAATATCATTTTTGTCACTCTTGCTTTTCAATATGATGTCACTAACACTGTCAATAGTAATGTATCGTAATGAATGTTCTAAGGACTAGGAATGTAATAACTTGTTTAAACATTCTGCATGCTCCGATATAACCAGACAATTGTCCAGAAGAAACGATCGTCAGCAATTAATATTATTAAGTAAAAATGTGATTGTTTTATATTTTGTGTATATATATATATATATATATATATATATATATATATATATATATCCTTCTATCTAGTCTATGGAATTCGCTGCACGGACTGGGCGTCTTGGCGCGAGTTCCGCGATCGCCCGCCACTTTTGCTCCCCTGGACATTCCGCCCACTACGTCACAGTCTGTGGCCTACTCCAATGCCATGGAACACCCGCCACCCGCCCCATGCTCGAACAACGCACCATCTTCACCCACCAGACTCACACAACCCCGCCTGAACTCCCCACCCCTATTTCTTTAGCCTTCGATCGCCCACCATTCCACCCACACATTCCCCAATAACACCACTAACACACTCCTCCTTTTCACCGCCCCACCCCCTTGGAAAATCCCTAATTTAACAATACTAACACCCTCATCCCACCCTCCGACCCACCCCCAACTAACTATACTAACATCCCCACCTCTCACCCTAACACGCACACACCCACCTGATCATATATACACGCACTCACACAATCCACACACCCTACTACAACCACTAACCCTCACCCACACATCCACTCTGACCACCCCACAACTAACATCACTACCCCCTACCCCACGCATACGAACACACACCGTCACACACATACCCACACCTATGTACGCCACCCACTCCACACACCCAACCTGCACTAACTCCCACTTACACACCCGCTTTCAAACCTTTTCCCATCACCAGTATACTAACACCCCATTTACCACACACACACTCATCCAAACACGTACACACACACACCAGTACACTACACTCCCTCCTCCGTCCCCAACACCTCTTCTCTCCGTCTCTCTCTCCATTTCTCTCCCTCTCCCTCTCTCCGTTCCACCTACACCATTTCACACAGACACATCCCACTAACTCCTCTACTAATATACACCCCATCCCCCCACATCACCACCTTCCCCCTTCACCCTTCACACCTACCTATCGTCTGCCCTGTCCACCACAACTCCGCACACAGAGACATACAAACAGTCCTCACCCCACTGACCGTTTCTCCACCTGTCTTCCTCTACTGCTATCTCTTCACCCTTCCTTGACCCTCTGACCACTACCTGTTGCGCGCGCACCCCACTTCCCTCCACTTCCGACCACGACCAACATTGGATTCTACTCCATCGGTCATCGGTCCAGCCATCCACTCCATAAAATGAAACAATTTCCAGCATCTCATCGCACATCAACGGAACTACCTTAGGAACATACCCACGGACATACACTCACATTTTTTTTCGCACCACGCCACCTACATCCACCCCACGTATAAACACAGTCACACACGTGCGTACTCCCCACATATACACACTCAGCTTCCGGAATCCACACGCCACTCCCGCACCCCTAACCCCTCACCTTCCACACGCACCCACACACCGACTTACACCCCACCCCACGCACACACCTTTTCCTGAACATGGAACCTCGTTCTTCCCCCAACTCTCACATTCACATACACACGCACACACACACACATACACCTACACACATACACAAACACCAGCGTCAGCCTTCCCTGCTTCGATCCCCCGCCTCCCTCTCCCAACTCCACCCGCCACTACCCTTACATGCCTCACACCCTTCCACCACTTGTTCATGTTATTGTTTATTTTTATGTTTACTTTTATGTTTATTTTCATTTTTATTTGTTCCCCTTCCCTCTTTTTTTCTAAATGTCTTCTATATATATATATATATATAGAGAGAGAGAGAGAGAGAGAGAGAATTGGTATATTTACCAACATATGCGTACAGATGTACACTAATGCTAGCAAATATATAGGTTATGTCATAGTACCTAGGTGGTTCAATGCAGGGGGATGCAGAACAATTATATGAAAGACGTAAAATAAGAAAATTTAAAAAAATTAAAAATTAACTTACTAAAATATATATATATATAGAAGAGCTTCTACGGGACTAGAACTGTTTCATTCGTGAGAAAGCATCAGGTAGCTGACTGTCCAAGTAAATATGCTGGTATTTGGTGGTAGGAGAGTGTGGGGAGTGGGATGGGTGGAGGTCATTGGTTGAAAGAAAAGGAAATTCTTTAAAAGCTAATTCTTTAAAGCTATAATTTATATTTAGAATAACAAAGGCAGAAAGAATTCTATAAACAAGATCAAATTGGTGTGCAACTCCACATTTTAAAGTTTCTCTTAAGCTAACAATGCCTATATTTCAGGTGTCTATAAGATGGTTGGAGGTCAGTTATGGTTGATGGGTTTAAAGAAAGGGGAATTCTTTAAAAGCTAATTCTTTAAGGCCTTTCTTAGAGGGACAAAGGCAGAAAGAATTCTATAAACAAATTCACATTTGGGGTGCCTCTCCTTATTGACAAGTTTCTCTTAAGCTATATTTCAGGTGTCTAGAAGCACATTCACACAGATAAATATATATATATATATATATATATATATATATATATATATATATATATATATTGCTATACTTTGGGAGGGTCATGTTGCCAATAAGAAACACACGCACCAGTTGCTTTCACTTCAATTTATTATATATTTATACATTTATAAATTTACAAATCTACAAATTTATAAATTTCTGGTTGGTTGGTTGGTTCCACAACCAGATAGTTGTTTATATATAGTCATAGTCCTTTCGTCACACACTCTGTGACCTCTTCAGTGACTGGGGATTCCTTTCTTTGTTTCTGTGCCTTTCCTTTCTTCTGTCCTACGCCATTTTGTTTCTGTGTGTGTCACAGAATAGATTATAATCTTTGTAGCATCCATTGATACTGACCACATCATCTCCACTCTTTAAATATGACTGTTAATGACAACACTAATATCTATGTATCTTTACGATTGTTCTGTTGAATAGGAGGTTAATTATATGTTAAAACTTTGCTAGTGCACCGATGAATCTAATCGAAAGTTTTGAAGAAACGATTGTCAGCAATAAAATGTTTTGAACAAAGTTTTGATTATTCTGTAATTTATATTCCTGCTCTGCAAAACATCTAATGTATTTAAATTGAGCTATTTTTCTTACTGGTAATAAGGTAGCAATGAATTACTGACCTTTCCTGTTTATAATTATATATAGTGTATATATAAGTATAAATAATATTATATATATATATATATATATATATATATATATATATATATAATAATAATAATATGTATACTTATATATGTTTTATATACAATTATAAATATGGAAGGTAGTACTGTGTACTAGCCAGTTACTGGTAGAAGAAAAAGCCCAACGCAAATTATCAAATGTATTAAAGAGCCGAAATACACAATATTAAAACAATCAAATTTTGGTTTAATACATTTAATTGCTGAGAGCAAACAGCACGGACACTCTATCTCAAAATTATTTTTGAAAAGCATTTAGAAATGCGCAACCGGTAAAAACTTAAAAACTTAAAACCACAACTGAATACTAACCCATACAATCACTAATACTCTTTTATTCCTAATTAAACCATTTTTCAACTGTGAACAATTTGTCAGCATTTTCTATTCCGTTTACCAATATATAATAACTTGTGTGTTACACCTCTATTCTTTTAACTATATATATATATATATATATATATATATATATATACATACACACACACACAGCAATACACATACACACACACACACATATATATATATATATATATATATATATATATATATATATATGGGCGAGGGGGGGGGGGCTTATTTGTAATCCAATTGAATTCGAGAGGCTAATTCAATATTCATTGAAATCAGCATTTATGAGAACTAGAAAGAAAAGCACTAGCGTTAACGAACCCATGTCGAAATTCCACTTGTAATATCATCCTGCCGAAATAAATTTAAATCTCCAGATATATGTTTAACACACGATGTTTTGGTTTGTTTTGGAAGACATAGAAATGTGAACACCTATCTTAATATGTTAAACCAATTAATTACCGATGCCAGGGTAGTATATCTGAAAGGTTCGCATGAAACATTCAAATAATATACTAGTTAACTGAATCGCCTTCATTACATATTCTATATTCATAATAGTTTCTGCTTTCTCGTAAATAATATAATCTCATTGCAAAATGAAAGAAACTTGTCGATAAACAATGCATTAAATATATATGTATTTTTTTTTTTATAAAAAGAAATGAAATCAATGTTTTTTACAAAATAAAGATTGGTGTAGGAAAAGCATTTCAACAGTTTACACTGTTTACATGAAGAAAATAATTGTTTCTACTTTTGGCACAAGGCCAGCAATTACCCAGTACATTACTGGTACTTTATTTTATCGACCCCGTAAGGATGAAAGGCAAAGTTAACCTCAGCGGGATTTGAACTCAGAATGATAAGGGCCGTAACTCTATGCGTCAAAGCATGGCGTCCGACCCTCTACCGATACTGCCAATCCACCGCCCTACATGAAGAAAATAATGCGTATAAGATATGCATGGATGTGTATGCGAAAATCTGCGCAAGATTGCCATGTATGTTTTTACTATACTACTATTAAGAACAATGTGGAGCATTCACTAATAAAGGAGACGTAGCAAAAGTAAAAGCAATATGTAAATAATAGAGAAACCGACAATGGCTTACATTGGAATTTAGAAGGAAAAGAAACCTTAACATGTGATTTGCCTACGCATTGTTGAATCATAGTTTTTCTAAAAATTGCAAACGTGACATGGAATTGTTATGTTTTTCCATTTGGGGACATATCGTTAGTAAGACACAAAAATGTAAAATGTTAATTTGATAATAGACATCTGTATTCATTTAGTCCTATTGTATACGTCATTTCCGTGGTTAATCAATGCGATTTTACAGGCGAAAGAGCTATAAATTGGACCGTTTCGTAGGATTTCTTTAAACCAGACGCATTCCTCTACACACGAGTTCAAATGTCATAGGTAATTCAAACAGATTCACCCTATTAGTCTCTTGCATATAATTGTAAAATAAATTAATACAACTTACATTTATGCGAACCATTATAATTTATTACATTCATCATCTTTTGCTTTTCGATCGATAATACTAAAACAAATGTGTAATACCTGACACCAACAATAGGATTTTGTGACGTTTTTATGCAGCAGTTATTACACAGAAAATTATTATAAATGGCATCTTCCTCACAAAAATTGCACTTCAACTTCCATTAATTGTTTACGTATATTTCCGTATAATGATAATAAATAGATATGATTTATTGTCAATCTATGTGAATTGTTTGACTAAGCATATTGGTGGTGTAATGAGTGAAGTCATTTGATGCCTAGAATGGATGTGAAGTTCCGTGAGATTTAAGAATTTCTCAGTGGCCACAGTTATTGAAACTGACTATCCTCATTCAGGAAGCTGACGGAGGTTTAGTGACTGTTTCCACGTCATATAACACACGGTTCTAGGCACGTGCACCAATGTGAGAAGTTAATAAAATAAAGAAATCCCCATTCGACACAACATATTCATAGCGATTAACGATTAAAAAATTCCATTTACCATCATACTTAGTAACTTAGTGTTGATAGAGAAATGAAATAAATACCGCAACATAAATCAACTCGGAGAAACACCAATAATTGATCATTGAATCGAATACTCTCAATCAAATTAATGGGAACCTAGAGAAAGCTATGTAAATACGCAAATTGTGTGAAATACACGGTCTTAATGGAATTTACTAATATTTGTTTTGTTTATGGACTTTAGAGTAATAAGAGTTAAATAGCTTTACGTATAAACTAAAAGATGAAATATAGAGAAATACAGGAGCTATACTATATTTGGTATTACATAAAAGTAATGCATAATAACAAGCTTCGTCTATGTCTGCATCAAAATATTCAAAGCTGTATTTAGTTAAATGAAAATATATTCCGAATAATTAGTTCTTTCTAAATGAAACATTGATCTTCATATTTTCTATTCCCCTAAGTACAATCTTTTTGATTTTCCTGCGTCTACATTCAGCTTAATTTTCTATTAATATAATGATTCCAACATAATATTTACTTTTAGATATACAATATAATATCTAGTATATGGTTGAACAAGATATAAATAGTGTTTTTATGCAACAACAAAACTGTAAAATATGTAAAGGTTATTTACATAAAGCTCGTGAAAAGCTAAACAAAATAGAAGACCGTAATGTAATGTAAAAAGTGAAACGCGTATGTATGGATTCGCAATAAAGTCCCTACAACAATGATGCTTGAACATTCTCTACAATACAATGTCCTATTTTCCATCAAATTGTTCAAATTTAGGAGTTTATCTAGAGAGGCAATCTTATTAATCGATCTATCAGTATATATAAACACTACTCTAAGTTGATTAATTGAAGGAGTTACCACAATGATGGAGGTGTAGCCATCGTAGTATGTTACCCCTTGTTATCCAGTAATGGAAAATGTAGTTCTAGTTTCAGTATATGATATAAAAATTGGCAACTGTTACGGAGAAAATAAATTTAACCTTAGGTGTCTCTAATCAGAAATGGTATCTGGATAATTACAGCAACGACGATAGCATCTATCCACCAATATGTATGGAATATATTTGTTGGTTACAATGATGAGGTGTCTGCCAAGTTATCAATGTGGTGGTAACCACTGCGGGTTATGGTAGAAAGCACATGTTACAAGTGCTGCAGTTTTATTACGTCCCAAATCTCCATATATTGGTAGGAGTTAGTAATACTTTTGCCGGGGTAGGCGCGATATCATATTGAAGTACGTGTTTGATTTTTAATTTACCTTGCGCGGTATATGTTTGTGAAATTGCGGATAGATTTGATTCGTTTTAGATGTATTTAAGTTAAGGCAATTAACGGTCTTAGTTACACATAACCCTCAACATTGACAGAATAAACATCTTTATATTTGTAACATTTTGATTATGTAGGCAATTAGAATATATGTGCATTGTATCTCAAATTCCTTTTGAAGTGGAGTTGAAGGTAGATGTGAGATTCAACAAGCCAGAATTCAATTGATTTACTAGAAATTTCTATTGATTTCAATCAAAATTTCCCTTTTCTATTCAGAATAAAGTCCAAGGTGGCATTTTATTGTTCTTTTGTTTGTGTGTGCGTGTTTGTTTGTGCGTACGGGTGTATGTGTATGTGTGTGTGTTACCATTGTCTCAAGAGTTTTATCCTTTAGATAAAAACAAGAAAATAGAATAAATAAAAATAGATATGAAGAATATATTTGAAAATATAAAAACAAATATCTGAATAAAATGTGGAGAAATTACTAAAATATTGAATTCCAGTTTGTTGTGAGTACGGTGTCAGATGTTTGTGTGCTTATTGGTTCTTGCATCTGTTTAGGTTGTTTGGGGGATTCTAGTGATGGTGATGGTATTGATGGTGTTGATATTGGTGTCATTAAGGAGATGTCTGCGTGGGTGGTGCCTGCATTTTTTATTGTGGGTGTTTTTGTGCTTTGTGGAGTTTTTTCTTTGTATGTTCTGTTTTTTGTTTTTTGGGGGATTTTGGTTTTCCCTCATCTTCACTACTGGAAGATAAGGGGCCTCTGTCTGTAAGTGTGCCTGTTCTCTGTGTGTGTTTATGTTTTTATTGATGATGTATTTTGGGGGAGGGGTAATTGGACAGCTTTCCTCATTTCCCCTCAGGGTGGCCAATGCCACTTAAACAGCACGGAAATGGTGCCGCATTGTCTGCCCCTCGCTATGTATTCGGTGTCATCCCTGATGTGCCTCAGCGCGGCTTCAACATCTGCCGGTGCAATTAAAGCCGCCCTCTTGGTTTCTGCTGAGACGCATCTGTAATGCACTGTTCTACAGTCCCTCCACTGATTTAATAGCTTCTACCGGGACAGTTAAGTTGGCCCAGGTTTGCTCTTTCATGATGAGCTTCCTGCCCTGGCCCATCTTTTCATCTTTATTCGTGAGGTCCATGCTGAAGCATGGCCTCTTTTTACCTGCTGCCGCAGCGAAAGTGTTGTTTTTGTTTGGTAATGATGTTAATGTTGTTCTTGGTGTTGTTGGTGTTATCGTTGTTACTGTTGTTGTCGTTGTTTTTGTTGGGGTTGTTGTTGCTGTTATTGATGTCATTATTCTTCACATTTATATTTTCATTATTGTCGGTGCTGTTGCTGTTTGTGTTGTCATTATTGTTAGTGTAGTTGTTTTTGGTGCTGCTGTTGTTGATACTGCCTAATGTAGTGTTGGTGTTTATATTTGTTCTGGGAGGGGCAGCGTTATTCTCCTCTCCTCAGCGTTAAAACCGCTGTCAGACGATGTTGGGGGGCGTGGCTCCGCCATGTTTTTTTTACGAAAAACATTATATTTTGTTTTAAACAAATTTCTAATATTTGGGCCAAAAGGCTCAAATATTATAGTTTCCCCTTCACAGGGCAAAGTCCAACGGCTTATGTCCCTTTCACGACAACAAAAATTTACCATAAATGATTTAGGACAGGTAAATAAAGAAACTTACCGGAGAGAGCAAAACGACGTCCGATCACACCAATAACTAATAATAGTAATAATAATAATAAACAAGAAAGATGGTTTCATTTGTACATCCCTATTCGTTTTGTTATATGTATTTCAAAGGCGTATGACAGTTGTATAGCAGCTGCCCTACGTTTTCTCTTCAGACAAAATTCCAAGCGAGATGTAAATATCCATTGCTATGGTACCGGACATACGTGCTTTTCCCTTCGCCGCCCATTATGCATAGATAAACAAGTTGAATACTCCCTTTCTTTTTCAAAACTCTGACATGCTTTTTCCATATATAAATGGATCTATATGTAGGCGGTGTGACATCTGTACCACAGAGATGCTTCACATCATAAATAGTAGATATACTATTAGATATAAAATTATTAATAAACGCCCTGACATTTTTAATTCTTGTTTACACAAAATGAATAAGACATTTCGTAGAGTATATGGTTAAAACTTAAATAAAGTTAGGTAGACCATCAAATAATTAATTCAACATTCATTAATATATAGATATATTATAGATACATTATAGATACATTATAACATATGCATATGTTATAATTTATAGAATCTAGTATAAACAAATAAAATTTAAAAAAACAGTCTAAGAGTTAATACATGCCTCACTATGAATCAAGCAGTAACTTGATAGGCAGTTTTGAAGCCAATTCACAAGCAGAAACACCAATTGAAATATCTATCAGCCACACATATAAGAACTGCTAATTGAAAAATAACACGTATGACTGGTAATATATCAATGGATATTTACATCTCGTTTGGTTTTCTGTTTGAAGAGAACACACAGGGCAGCTGTTATACAATTGCCATACGTCTTTGAAGTACGTATAAGAAAATAAATAGGGATGTACAAATGAAACCGACTTTCTTGTTTATTATTATAATAAAACTCCGGATGAGCAAAAATCGTAGCGTACTTTACATATGTTAAGAAAAAGTCGGCTGATTTTCAATTAACCAACCTTCTTCAATTGAATATATCCTCTACTTTATATATATATATATATATATATATATATATATATATATATATATATATATATATATATATTTAGAAACACACAGATACATGCGGACACACACACATATACATGAATGCATCCGCACCCAACTGTGAGTTAAGGGTGCCAACTTCACCGATGTTGCTCAATGAATGACTGGGACAGACCAATTCAGTTTGAACTAGACTGAACCAGTATCAGAGTTAAAAATACATTATGAAGAGAGAAGAAACATTTAGATATAATTAGTAATAAAATGTATCATACCTAAACTGTTCCTAAATTCCTCGACTACGTAGTTTCGTGGCATAAACAAAAACAATATATCAAAGATATAGAGTCCCTGCGAGGTCTGCCGACTTATCAAGAGGATACCTCATTTTACTAGTCTCAAGAACGCGTCTACACGACGTGAGAAAGAATCCCAAAAGGCGGAGGGGGAGATAGTCACGCGATATAACGGTCGAGAAACAGAGCTAAGCCTCTTATAACCACGAAGAAAATACCACGGAGGCGGAGGGGGTATTCATATCGAGGCCGTAGAAGAGGTAGTGAAGAAGGCGAGAAGTATGAGTAATGGAAGCTTTCCAGTTGTCCCCACACTTCAAAGATTGCTCGACCAGAGGGAGTTATTAATATATTTAGAAACACACAGATACATGCGGACACACACACATATACATGAATGCATCCGCACCCAACTGTGAGTTAAGGGTGCCAACTTCACCGATGTTGCTCAATGAATGACTGGGACAGACCAATTCAGTTTGAACTAGACTGAACCAGTATCAGAGTTAAAAATACATTATGAAGAGAGAAGAAACATTTAGATATAATTAGTAATAAAATGTATCATACCTAAACTGTTCCTAAATTCCTCGACTACGTAGTTTCGTGGCATAAACAAAAACAATATATCAAAGATATAGAGTCCCTGCGAGGTCTGCCGACTTATCAAGAGGATACCTCATTTTACTAGTCTCAAGAACGCGTCTACACGACGTGAGAAAGAATCCCAAAAGGCGGAGGGGGAGATAGTCACGCGATATATAGTAATAATAATAAATTTGAAGACTAAAATCCAAAGAGGGCTCGATAAGGATAAATATATATCAAATATATAAGAACCGTAGAGCAAATATTTATTAAAATAACAGATTAAACTTTAAGCAAAGAATCGCTGCTTTCACCCTTAACGGACCCCTTCTGAAACTAAAAAAGTCAATCTGTGAACGCAGAAGTAAATATTTTAAAAAACGTTGCAACCGGAGGAAGACAGGAAGACGATACTTCGGTTCGTGGAAACGTTCTCTGGCAAAGAACGGGAAAAAACAAAGATAATACGTCATTATTTGGAGCGTTGAAAAACAATTACACGCAAAGACAAAACCACCTTTATGGTATGAAATAAGTCGTAGATTAGTATTCTATTAGGTGGTTCATGGAGACGTTCTCTCGCAATGAACGGAAAAAAAGAAGACAATACGTCATTATGTGGAGCGGGCAGACCAATTGCACGCAAAGACAAAACCACGTAAATGGTATAACTGAAGTCGTAGACTAAAATTCTAACTAGGAAGCCGAATGATTCTCGGCTTCAGAGTTAAGAATAAAGTAAACAAAATATAGAGGTAATTAAAATTAAATAAATGCATACACGCATCCATATACGTACCTACATAAGCATACGCGAAAACACTCGCCATGGGTATACAAATATAAGTCTACGACTTCTTTTATACCAATAACGTGGTTTTGTCTTTGCGTTTAATTGTTTTTCACCGCCACAAATAATGATGTATTATCTTTGATATTTTTCCCGTTCTTTGCCAGGGAACGTTTCCACGAACCAAAGTATCGTCTTCCTGTCTTCCTCCGGTTGCAACGTTTTTTGAAATACTTACTTGCGCGTTCACAGATTGACTTTTCTAGTTTCAGAAGATCCCGTTAAGGATGAAAGCAGCGATTCTTTGCTTAAAATTTAATCTGTTATTTTAATATATATATATATATTTATACTTGGGGAGGGTCATATTGTTGTAATATTGCCGGAAATAACAGAACACACTCACTGTTTGGTAGGTTTTCGCTTCTGCATCTTTTATATCTCCACAGTTACTTCATTTGGCCATTAATGTTTATCATTGACTGACGAACGTTTAAAAATACAGATATAAATATATATATATATATAGTCTAACAAAGTTCTTTAGTTGCACATCTGCAACATCATCAGTGGTACTATTATAATGTTTCCTCCTATTGTGTCGTGCTTACGCCATTTTTATTTTAACTATTTATTTATTTATTTATTTTTTGTCTCCGTTTCTGCGCATGCGTTTGCGTGTGTGTATAGTGTTTGGCGTGCGGGTTCGCCAAGAAAGATGGCGTAGATATACAATACAACAGTAGGAACATAATAGCAGCACTGATGATGTTGCAGATGTGCAACGAAAGAATTTTGTTAGACTCTATGTATGTGTTTATATCTATATTATATCTATTTTTTACCGTTGGTCAGTCAATGGTAAACATTGAGGCCCGAATGAATTAATTGTGGAGATATAAAAGATACAGAAGCGAAAATCAACCAAACAGTTAGTGTGCTCTGTTATTAATTCTGGCAATATTATTACATTATTATTACAATATTATTACAATATTATTACAAAAAAGGGCGGTGGGTTGGCAGTATCGGTAGAGAGTCGAACGCCATGCTTTCCAGCATAGTTACGTCCTTTTACGGTTTCAGTTCAAATCCCGCCGAGGTTTACTTTGCCTTTCATCCTTACGGGGTCGATAAAATAAAGTACCAGTAATGCACTGGTAATTGTGCCTAAAGTAGAAACAATTATTACAATACTATGACGCTCCCCAAGTATATATATATATGGTTGAATTCCTGCTCCAACCACGGAAGGGTATACCCATGATAACGTTGCAGATATCATTCGTAATGACACAGATTAATTATATTCATCATTCTTCTTGTCAATGAAATCAGTCGGGTGAAATGTTTATGATTTTTACAATTACATTTTCTGTTATATGTTATTTAATCCCTATGTTGCGAATAAACAAACGTATAATGGCATAATATTGACAACATTCGACAATATATTTTATTTTACAGTCATCGCAATATTGTCTAATATTGAGAAATGGAACACTTTTGTACGGAGATGTCATGTATCTATTGTAATGGAAATAATATAGTCATACTACACAATTGAGCTTATATGATTATTTATTGCTACTTGGACATTATGATACGGATCTATATCTCAATGTTTGCTTATACGCATGATCGATTTAAGATTCTACTCAAATATTTGTATATAAATATACACAGTATACACACACACGAACACAAACACAAACACGCGCGCGCATATATATATATATGTGGGGGGGGGGGGGGTGTATGTGTGTGATTGTGTGAGTATGGGAGTGTGTAGTGTATATATATTTACCTCTGTGTGTATCTGTATATGTTTCTGCGTGTATGCTCAAGCAAATCATGTAATATATATAATACATTTATATATATATATAATATATATATATATATAATATATATATATATAATATATATATATATATATATATATATATATATATATATGTCGAATAGATGGCTGTCGTTTATTTATCTATTATTTCTTCATAGGTGCCTTTTAATCTTATAGCCTGGTTTAATTGGTTTTTTTGTGTGGTTGATTATGCTAATTGGGAGAGGAAATGGAGTATATATCTTATCAATTGATTCTATGGATATAATTTATAGTATATTGCTTTGATTATTTAATTTATTAATTCATCATTGATCCACATAGTGAATGGTTGCCAAAACAACGCATATATATATCTATATCTATGACTTTGTCTATTTTGTGTCTATGTAAATATTTATATTTGATAAACTCCTATAAGATTGAGATGCAATTTAGGCAATATTAGGCTGCGTTTTCTAGCAACCAGCCCACTCGCCGTAAGGCACAAATCACATTCTTTCTGACTTCACCATTGCCACGTCACAGTTCTTAGCCATTTTGAATTCGTTTCTTGCGGGGATCATTTAAGAAAAATCTTCGCCCAAGTGAGTTTCTTTCCTGATGAGTTCGAAACTCGAGAATTTATCCTTGATAGGATATTTCCTAAAGGGAACGAAACCCTAAAGTGTAGAAACGTAATCCTGGTATGTGTATATACATTTCTTCTTCTAACTTTAATTTTATACCTAATTATGTATGGTTGACGATATATTTAATCGATTTCCACGTGCTATTGAAATGCTGGGTAAATATTCTATAGCTGTTGATCGCGAATAGATGGATGTCGTTTATTTATCTAATATTTCTTCATAGGTACCTTTTAATCTTATAGCCTGGTTTAATTGATTTTTTTTTTGTGTGGTTGATTATGCTAATTGGGAGATGAAATGGAGTATATATCTTATCAAATGAATCTATGGACATAATTTATAGTATATATATATATATATATATATATATAGAGAGAGAGAGAGAGAATTTAGTATATCTACTAACATATGCGTACAGATGTACGCTAATGCCAGCAAATACACAGGTTATGTGATAGTACCTAGGTGGTTCAATGCAGGAGGATGCAGAAAAATAATATAAAAGACGTAAAATAAGAAAATTTAAAAAAAATTTTAAAAAATTAACTTACTTACTGAAATTTTAGTAAGTAAGTTAATTTTTTTAAATTTTTTAAAATTTTCTTATTTTACGTCTTTTATATATATATATATATATATATATATGTATTATATATATATATATATATATATATATATATATATATATATATATATATATATATATATTATATATATATTATATATATATATATATATATTATATACGATATTAAATAAATGGAAACTATATTTATAAAACCATATTTATTTCATTATATGAAATATATATAATGAAATAAATATGGTTTTATAAATATAGTTTCCATTTATTTAATATCGTAAATATACTCCAAATACTTGTTGAGTGCTTTTATATCAGTTATAAATATTTACTAGTTGTAACCCAACAATTTAAATATAACTTTCCATATATTTATTATATATATATATATATATATATATATATATTATATATACATATATATAATATATATATAAAGTGTTCCTCGGCTCTGCTGGACTTCTAACTTAGAGTAACAGATGAAGGTACTATATACACCAACTTCTTTGAGAAAGCTGCCAACAGAGACCTGTTTGTCCATTAGAGATCAGCCCTTCACGTTTGTCCTAAAACCGGAGACTTAAGAAGTGAACTTACTCGTATTCGGAATAAATGTAGCAAGACAGAGGACCAGATCACTCGCACTGCCCACTTCATATATATACTGAAGACAAACTGATATCCAACATCCACAATGAATCTACTTACGAATCGAAGGCGCTGCAGCCATAAGACCTCCTCTAACATCTGCTTCATGATATTTTTCACACGGCGAAAGCTTAACCACAGCTATCCAGACCGTTATCTGCAAAGAAGAACTGGACATACAGTTAGCACACTCCGACCCTTCACTGCGTGGATACCTGTCTAAAAAGCAATACAGAAACATCAGCCATCAATGCTCGCTGGCTAACTGCCCCAACCGTGATAGAGCTATGTGCCAGTTGACACATGTGGTATACCGGATTGAATGCAAAAAATGTAAGGAGTTCTACATTGGTAGCACAACACGAGCACTCCACACTCACATTAAAGAACACCTCAACACACGTGCATCCATATTAAAAAAACACATTGACAAATGTAGAAACATCAACCAACATATTACCATTACCATTAAAGCCAGTGATAGAAATGTGGGCAACTTAAGGAAGCCTTGCTCATACGTAGATTCAACCAGCAAATAAATAATAGATTAGAACTCAGCACACAGTACTTAACATAAAAAGACACACCCACAGGCACACAAACTAAACATCTCATACAAAAAAGAAAATTGATTTCGTGAAATACCATACTGGCAATTGACGTCATTCACGTGGAATGCGAAGAAACCATAAAAAAAACGCTTGAAAACTATTTATGAAAAAATTTAACCAAAATCCAAATTCAATCCAAATTGGAACATTATCCACTGAAAGTTCCTTAAACCCCGATGAAGGGAGTTTTAGGTCCTGAAATATTGTACAGATAAACGAACAACAACAATAAAAAAACAAAAATTACCTGGTAACGTTTACTTTTCGTTACCTTATCTTACAGTCCATTTTGCATTGTTTAGCCTTCTATCCCTTTTAACGTTATGTATATATATATTATTCAAAATATTAATAAATGAAGACGTTCACATAATCAAAATATATTATTTATTATATATATTTCGGAGGTACTGTGCTGTTTTTTTCAGTACGTCCTCATCAGATAAAATACATAAATTGATATACGGCATACCTCAACTTTCTTAATGGTTTAATTTCAGTCTTGGCAGTGATTTATTACAACAAAACTCAATGTTTATATACCACAAAAAGGAATAAGATGACAAACTAAATATGATGAAGAGAGGGATGTGGAACGAGATATAAGTATCAAGAGGGGGTGGGTATGAGAAAATATAGAAGAAATAAATAAACACATAAGTACATAAATGTTAAAATTTAACTTTGCCTTTCATCCTTACGGAGTCGATAAAATAAAGTACCAGTAATATACTGCATAATTGCTGGCCTTGTGCCTAAAGCAGAAACAATTATATATATATTTATCATTGTTTTGCTTATGAACAATTCAATCATGTCTTGCGGCTCTAAGAGAGTAGTGTCTGTGCTTAGGGCTTTAATATATGTCAGCCTCGGTCTCCTTTATCTAGTGTGTCCGTGTAGGGGCTCCCGCAGGAGCACTAAGTGCAGTGTCAACTCTGAATGTCGGTGAGCATGTTCAGCTAACCCCAGTCTCGTCTGTGTTACTTTCGTGCTGACTTTTGTGAGGCTCCCTTACAGCTCTGAGTTCGTTATACTTAGTGTATACTGGTTAATGTTAAGAGCCATCCTCAGCATTTGAGTGTGAGTTTGTTGGTTACTCTCCAAGTCTCAGACCCGTACAGTAACAATGTAGCAAAGAAGAGATGGATCTTCAGCTCTTTCACGAAGGTCAGACTTCCACACCGATCTCAAACTGTGGCACGCCGCCCAGGCTGTGTTCTTCCTCTCCACCACATCACTGTCTATCTTCCCAATCTTTGCTCCGAGATAGAGTAAGTTCTCAACCACATGTAGTGGCTCCCCGCGTACATTCGTAATCTCCTCTGTCTTCTTAATATTCTATACCAGATACTTCGTCTTAATCTCATTCATTCTCAGCCCCACACTCATCCACACAGTCTCCTACTCCTGCATCAACTCCTCCACCTCCTTCACTGTGTTTGTCACCAGAACTATAACGTCAGAAACTTCAGCATCTGATATCTGTTTAGCCTTAACTCTCCTGCTCTGTGCTACAGTAAAGTCAGAGTCGTGGTGATTCTCCTGTGCAATTCGCATAGGCCACTGCGATGACAAAAAGGACCCTTCACCAAAGAGGTGCATCATAGAACCAATAAGAATATCAACGTGGGCAAGGCCCATGGAGAAGATGGAGTGGCATCAGAGGTGATGAAGAGGTGATGAAGAGGTGTGATTTTCATGATATTATCATGGAGTTCTGTAATCAGGCACTGGTGGCAGGAATTGCCGGAATCACTGGAGGATCAGAAACATCGTCCCAGTGCCAAAGAAGGGAGATCTCTCTAACACCATCAACTACAGGGTGATCTCACTGACATCACTTGTGGCAAAGACCCTCAACAGGGTGATACTTAACTGGATCGAGCCCAAGATGGGGAATAAACTCAGGGACAAGGAGAAAGGTTTCAAAGATGGAAGATCAATCACCAGTCACATCCTGATGCTGAGGAGGTTATTAGAGGGAGCTAGAGTAAAGAGCCTTCCTGTTGTCATGGTTTTCATTGACTTTAGGAAGGCTCTTGATTCTGTGTACGTTCACTGCCGGACTAAGTTCTTACAGGCTTATGGAACCCCCGAGAATACAGTGGACCTCATATCACATCTATACACGAACACCAGAGCCCATGCCATTTCATCTGACGGGATGACGGGGTTCTTAGAGATAATGGCTGGAATGTTCCAGGAAGATATATTGGCTCCCTGCCTTTTTATCATATAAGTAATAATAATAATAATAATGAAGGAATTGATAATAATGTTTTCTTTATTAACCACAAGGGTTTACATAAAGTAGACATTAAGGACAGTACAGGAAAATACAGGACGGTACAAATGAGCATTTCTGCGTGTAAAAAAACAGAGGATGTAATAAAAAATAACATTGAAAAATTCCCCAATAGGGGGGAGACTTCCGAGGGACATTGTGGAGAAAGCCCATTGAAAGACCACAGTCACCCAGACCACCAGGGCAAGTGCCCTCTCCCAGTTTTCCAACTTTAATTTACAGACACATACTCAGAGTATTCACTCGGTCCATACTTGCTTATCTCACCCATCTTTCAACAAAATGCTGGGAAGCGAGCATTTCCCTATCTACCCTGATTTTCCTTTTTAAATGAAATTTGAAAAAGTTAATCAGGGCATCACCGAAGAGGTAAGTGCTCGTCTTCAGCCCTTTCAATGGCCACCAGACAGATAAAAACTGCGTGCCTTTCCCGGCTAAAGGAGGAGGGCGGGGCAATCCTCACGATGGACTCAGCTGATAGCTGGATCCATCCTACACTTGACAGAAGGTGTTCGACATAAACCCACAAGTCAGCAATGCTCGGACACTGGACGAGTGCGTGCAGGACGGTTTCGTCGCCCTGCGCGCATCTCGGACATGCCCGAATGACGGCACCTCCATGCCTGTAGAGTTTATCCCGAACTGGCAAAGCTCCTCGGTAGCACTGCCAGCCCAGGAATTTCTGAAACTTATCCATAGGCCCCGGCCCGAAAGTCCTTCCGAAGAGAATGACTAGTTGATTTTCGTCGACGCCCAGTGTTTCTCCAAGTACGTCGTCACTCTTCCCCTCCACTAATCCCCTATAGAACACCAAGGTGCAGTTTCCACCGATCACATTGCCCGATTGGTCGAGGGCTGTGAGCGCCTGAAGACATTCCAGTCTCCAAGAGCTCCCTCTCGGTTTTGCTTGACCCAGGACTGCAGCTCCGTCAAGGAGACGAGCTGGGGAAAGACGTGTCTAGCAAACGGCGTCGAACACCTGATCACCGTCGAGGAGGAGGTGGAGATGTCGTAGCCCGAGCGCGTGTCTGCGCATCATCAGCCACGGCATTCCCACCGCTCCACGTAGCGGGTGTTGACAGCAGATGGACCGCCTGACCATCGGAGCGCGTCCCTTCCACAAAAAGCGAAAGTGCAAATACTCCAGCGCAGTCAGGCGGGGCTTAGGACAAGGTACGACGGTCAGGCGGTAGTAGATGACGGACGCGATGTACGCGTTAACCACCTCCGCTCGACCTTTCAGTGATAGCCTCCTCTCGGCACATTTCTGTGTGAGAGAAGCCACCCTGCTCGTCACCTCGTCCCAGTTTTTGTCTGTCTGGAGGTCGGGACCGAACCAGACCCCTAGAAATTTAACCGGTCCATCCGTCCAGCGCCCAACGACGCTGTTGGACGGCATAGACCTGCCTCTCCAGGTGCCGAGCTGCAGGCCCACTGACTTTTCCTGGTTGATCATTGCTCCTGCCACCACTTCGTATTCTCTTAGTGTAGTGCCGTCGCCTCGATGTGTTTGGTGTTCGACACCACTACGGTGACATCGTTCGCATATGCTGACACGGATCTTCCGCATCCTAGTTTGCGCGGGACCCTCCTCAACGTCTCCAGTTTGTGCAGTAATGGCTCGAGAGTCAATACGTACAAGAGGGACGAGAGGGGACATCCTTGGCGGACCGAGCGCATGCTGTTGAACGGTTCCGAAAGGTGACCCTTCACTCTCACCACAGAGCAGATGTCGCTGTGCATGGCAGCGATCCAGCCTCTGAAGACGGGCCCAAAGCTAGCCGCCCTCAGGACTGCCGCTAGGTAACGATGGTCGACCCTATCGAAAGCTTTCGACTGATCTAAATTGATCAAAGACCCACTCGTGCCAGATTCCCTAGCTACCCGCTCTACGATGTATCGCATGAGGTGGAGGTTGTCGTGGATGGTCTGTCGAGAATGGCGCACGTCTGCGCCTCTCCCACCAGACATCCAACGACAAGCGCTGACCTCTTTGCTAGCACCTCGGCCAAAATCTTGAACTCTGTGTTTAGCAGAGTTATGGGCCTGACATTATCTATGTTATCCCCCTTGTTCGGATCCTTTCTCAGCAGCGCCAAAGCACCTCGGCTCACAGAGCTGGGAATTCTCCCGTTCTGTTGCCAGTTGCAGTAGACGTCCGCCAAGTGGCCTCCGAACAAGTCTGGCATCTGTACGTAAAGTTCATAGGGCAGACCATCCAAACCAGGCGATTTACCCCTTGTGCAGCCAGTCATTGCCTCCCGTACTTCAGTGGCTGTTATCGGCTTTTCGCAACACTCCGCCTCAGTGGCCGAGAGCCGCGGCAGTCCGTTGAGGTAGACACTAAAGTCCATTCCTCGAACCGGCTCGCCGCTTCCCTCGAACAGCTGTGCGAAGTGTCGCTGAAAAGCTTCACACATTTTCCCGGGATCGAGTAGCATGCGCCCGTCGTGGTCCACCAAAGACCGGATCGTGGTTTTATTGCCACGACGCGCCTCCGCCACTCGGGCCCATTGAACGGCTTTCGTCCCCTCGTGTCTGAGAGCACGCACCCATGCGATTTGTCCCAGTCCACATTGGCACATTCGGGAAATCCAATCGGTACCTGTCAGACAGTTCAAAACGTCTGAGCAGGTTGGTGAGACTCTTGTACCCTCCTCCCCTATCCATTAATCCCACACAGTCCCAGCGTGTATCTAAGATCCCGTTCCAGTCGCCCACTAACACTAAAGAGTGGGACGTTCCAAGAAAGGTCTCCAGACGCCTGAAGAAATCAGTCCGCCCTGCTCCTGTTGGGGCATAGACGGCCACTAACCTGAAAGCTTGCCCGTCTCCGCTGATCTCGTCCAGCACCATCAACTTACCTTCTGGGTCCAGGAAGATGGCCCGTATGGCAAGATCCAAACCTCTCCGAAAAAGCACAGCAACTCCTCCTCCCCCCCCCCCGATCCCGGACGGCTGGGAGATGCGTACACATCGTAGCCGCCGAAGATCGGTGCGAAGGTCCGTGCTTCGTAGATTCTGGTCTCGCTGATGGCCACTACATCTATGTTTAGTGACCTGAGGTCGTTGAGCAGGTGGCCCTGCTTCCATGACGATCCCAAGCCACGCGCATTTATGCTGCTTATTCTGAGTGAGGTCATGTTGAAAAGGAGTGGAAAAGATGGGAAAGACCACTTACCTTACTTCTCGTAGAGAAAGAACGGTTTCTCCATACTTTTCACTGCTTGTAGCCTCCCCAGGAAGGATGTCCTTATAAATCCTCCTGGAGAGTGCTTGTCGGAAGTCTCCGATGTCTTTGGGGAATGTTTGTTTTAGTGTCATGTACGTTTTCTATGTGATGCGAGTGATTTGTATGTGTGGAGGTGGTGTCCACTTTTCGGTTGTTGTGTAGTCTTTTTCTGTGATGCTGGTGTTGTGTTGGATGTAGTGTAATAATTGGTTGTTGTTCACATTTAATGCTGTGTAGTGTGTATCGTTTTGGTTGTTTTGTTTTGTTTGTGTTTGTTGTGGGTTTGTTTCTGTTTCGCTTTTAGGTGACTTTTGTGGTGTAGGTGATGGTGGTGTTGGGGTTAATGATGGTGATGGTGTTGGTGTTTGGTGTGATTTGGTTGGTGATGCTGGTGTGGATGGAGGCATATCTGTCCTAACATTTTTGTTTGATATTTTATTTGTTTCCCTCTGTATTTTGTTTTGGGAGGGGGAAGGAAGGGAATTTTTTTTTTGGTTTCTTTTTTTCTTTTTTCCTGATACGTTTCCCACTCTTCGTCGTCACAATCTGTCTCCAGTTGTGATAGGCCGGAGAGTGGAAAATCCTCCACAGGCGTTAGATTTGGTTGTGGCGTGGTGGATGGTGTAGGCTCTGGTGCTAGTTCTGGCGCGTTGCGTGGTGGTGGTGTTGGTTTTGATACTGTTGCTGGGGTTGTTGCTGTTACAGTTGCTTCTCTTGTTGCTACTACTTTTGTTGCTGCCATCTCTGCTGCTGGTGTGTTGATGGTTGTGTAACTGGGGTGGGTAGAAGAGGTGGCCTCAACCTTTTAGCCTGAGGGCAGAAAGCCCTTAGGTGGGTTCCTTCACCACAAACGACACACCTAGGCCTTCTGCCGTCAACAATAACGGTGAGGTGGCTGCCGTCAGTGAGGTCTATTACCTCTGGGATCTCCTCAATGCTTTTTTGGTGATCAGGATCTCCATCCCAGATCCCGACCAGTTCTCCTGCTTTTCTTTCGCTATTTCTATTATCTTGGAGTTGGCTTCGATGCCGTCGAGGACCAGGGAATTTCGATGGCGGGTGGAACGTGGGTGACCCTGTCCTTTACGAGTCTCTGGCCACATTAGCTTGGGACGAATGTGAAGTCGTCACTTCTTAATGGGGCCATGCAGTGTTCTCTAACCTCCTGTGGTGTTCCAAAGTACACGTCCACGGTTCTATACTACTGCCCACGTCTGATGTGGGGTTTTTTTTGCCCACAAATGTCCCAAAGATTTTGGATTTGGGACTCGGATGCCCGTTCCACTCGGCGCGATTTTATATTAATTGTTCGATAAGACACAGTGCATAGGCGCCGATGCTCCATTTTATTAGGTGTGTGTGTGGGGGGGGGGGTGAGACTGACCCTGCACCCATATTTCTTTACCATTTTTTTGGCTTCTTCTAATTCCTCCTGAGTTACCTGAAATGCTTCGCACTGTTTTGCTACTCTGACAAAACTCAGGGTGGTTTTCTTAATGTCATTGTTGCTGTTGTTGTCATCGTTATTTTTGTTATTATTAATTTTAGTTTCAGTTGTGGTGGTGGTGGCGTCAGTGGTGTTCGATGTGGAAGAGTTCATTTTGGTTGAATTCATTTCGATATCACGAGTTAATTAATTTTTTTATTTTGTTTCTGTTGTCGCGGTGGTGGCGGGGGTGGCGGTTGTCGCGGTGGTGGTGGTGGTGCCGGCTTTAACACCTGCAGTCACTGGTAATGGCGGGAAATGAATGTCTGCCTCAAGACAAATTTAAAATATTGCTACTGCTTATATTTTTAGTGTTGGCAAACGTAGTAATATTTACAATTGTGGTGTCGGTGTGACGTGTTAGTTTGTGAGGAAGGAGTGACTCTGAGTCGTCCATGATTTTTCAAAGAAAAATGTTTGTTTTATAATTATAAAAGTTTAAATTTTGGGCTCAACGCCCCAATCTTTTTGGGTGTCCTTTTCAGATAACAATGTATGTGCACTTATATACAGTTAACAAGAATTATTTTCCATAAATGGCAATTTTAAACAACTGATAATAACAAACCTTTGCGGAGCTCACGATGATACGATTTACTACGTACGTCGCCAATAATAATAATAATAATAATAATAATAATAATAATAATAATAATAATAATAATAATAATGATTTCTTTATTAACCACAAGGGTTTACATAAAGTAGACATTAAGGACAGTGCAGGACAATAAAGGACGGTAAAAATGGGCATTTCTGCGTGTAAAAAACAAAAACAGAGGATGTAACAAAAAATAACAATGAAAAATTCCCCAATAGGGGGGAGACTTCGGAGGGACATTTGTGGAGAAAGCCCAGTAAAAGGCCACAATGACCCTGACCACCAAGGCAAGTGCCCTCTCCCAGTTTTCCACCTTTAATTTACAGATATATACTCAGAGTAGGCCCATTCACTCGGGCCATTCTTGCTTCTCTCCCATCTTTCAACAAAATGCTGGGAAGAGAGCACTTCCCTCTCTACTCTGATTTTCCTTTTCAAATGAAATTTGAAAAAGTCAATCAGAGCATCACCGAAGAGGTAAGTGCTCGTCTTCAGCCCTTTCAAACGTGTCCACCATACTATCTCTTTCGCCATGGCCACCAGTAAGATAAAAACTGCCTGCCCTTCCCGGCTAAAGGAGGAGGGCGGGGCAATCCTGACGATGGACTCAGATGATAGCCGGATCCGTCCTAAACGCGACATCAGTTGTTCGACATAAACCCACAATTTTCGGACACTGGACGAGTGCGTGCAGGACGGTTTCGTCGCCCTGTGCGCATCTCGGACATGCCCGGCTGACGGTACCTCCATGCCTGTAGAGTTTATCCCGAACTGGCAAGGCTCCTCGGTAGCACTGCCAGGCCAGAGATTTCTGGAAGTTGTCCATAGGCCCTGGCCCGAAAGTTCTTCCGAAGAGATTGGCTAGTTGATTTTCGTTGACGCCTAGAGTTTCCCCAAGTACGTCGTCGCTCTTCCCCTCCACTAATCCCCTATAGAACGCCGAGGTGGAGATTCCACCGATCACATTGCCCGATTGGTTGAGGACTGTGAGCGCCTGAAGACATTCCAGTCTCCAGGCGCTCCCTCTCGGTCTTCGCTTGACCCAGGACTGCAGCTCCGTCAAGGAAACGAGCTGGGGAAATACATGTCTAGCAAACGGCGACCACACCTGATCACCGTCGAGGAAGAGGTGGAGATGCCGTAGCCTGAGCGCGTGCCTGCGCATCATCAGCCACGGCATGCCCAGCCCTCCACATAGCGGGTGTTGACAACAGATGGACCGACTGACCATCGGAGCGCGTCCCTTCCACTAAAAGCGAAAGAGCAAATGGGCCGGAAATTATCAATGTTATCCCCCTTGTTCGGATCCTTTCTCAGCAGTGCCACCGCTCCTCGGCTCACAGAACTGGGAATTCTCCCCTTCTGTTGCCAGTTGCAGTAGACGTCCGCCAAGAGGCCTCCGAACAAGTCTGGCATCTGTACGTAAAGTTGATAGGGCAGACCATCCAAACCAGGTGATTTACCCCTTGTGCAGCCAGTCATTGCTTCCCTTACTTCAGCGGCTGTTATCAGCTTTTCGCAACACTTCGCCTCAGTGGCCGAGAGCCGCGGCAGTCCGTCGAGGTAGACACTAAAGTCCATCCCTCGACCTGGCCCATCGCTGCCCCCGAACAGCTGAGCGAAGTGTCGCTGAAAAGCTTCACACGTTTGCCCGGGATCGAGTAGCATGCGCCCGTCATGGACCACCAAAGACCGGATCGTGGCTTTGTTGCCACGACGCGCCTCCGCCACTCGGGCCCATTGAACGGCTTTCGTCCCCTCGTGTCTGAGAGCACGCACTCTTGCTCTGACAACGCAGCCTTCGTGCTTTGCATTGAAGAATTGGTCAAGGGCCAATTTCGCCGCAAGCACGTCGGTCGCAATGCCTTTGCTAAGCGCCTCGTCTAATTTTCTAACTAGTTCTCCCTCTGCTCTATTTTTCTCTATTGCTAAAGCCTTACTAAACCTAATGGATTCTATTCTAATCGCTCTTTTCAGAGCAAACCACCACTGGTTGTTGACGATGGCCCCCGTCAACGCCCGCTTAACTAGTTCGCTAATCCGGTCTCTGTAGGCCTTGCGCGCTGGTAAGGACGCGTTTAGCATCCAGTAGCCGGGTCCTCGTCTATGAAGCCTATCTAAATCAAGCACACAGATCACGAATTTGTGGTCCGTGTAGCTGTCTAACTTGAATTGTGGACAGCCTATACTAGACCTATCAATTTCCCTACAAAATACTCTATCTAGATATGATCTGGATGACCCTATTCGATTTGTCCAAGTCCACATTGGCACATTCGGAAAATCCAATCGGTACCAGTCAGACAGTTCAAAACGCCTGAGCAGGTTGGTGAGGCTCTTGCACCCTCCACCCCTATCCGCTAATCTCCCACAGTCCCAGCGTGCATCTAAGATCCCGTTCCAGTCGCCCACTAACACTAAAGAGCGGGACGTTCCAAGAAAGGTCTCCAGACGAAATCAGGCCGCCCTGCTCCTGTCGGGGCATAGACGGCCACTAGCCTGAAAGCTTGCCCGTCTCCGCTGGTCACGTCCAGCACGACCAACTTACCCTCTGGGTCCAGGAAGATGGATGTATGGCGAGATCCAAACCTCTCCGAAAAAGCACAGCAACTCCTCCCCCCGATCCAGGACGGCTGGGAGATGCGTACACATCGTAGCCGCCGAAGATCGGTGCGAAGGCCCGTGCTTCGGAGATTCTGGTCTCGCTGATGGCCACTACATCTATGTTTAGTGACCTGAGGTCGTTGAGCAGGTGACCCTGCTTCCATGACGACCCCAAGCCACGCGCATTTATGCTGCCTATTCTGAGTGAGGTCATGTTTAAAATAGAGTGGAAAAGATGGGAAAGACCATTTACCGTACTTTTCGTAGAGGAGGGATGGTTTTTACATCCCTTTTCACTTGATCATCTGGTGAACGGACCGTTGAATCGTCCCTTCGGCTGGTCATCGGCTCTTCTATGAGTATGTCCGAATATACTCTTCGGTTAATAGTTCCTCCTAGGTCTCTGAAATCACCAACTGCGTTGGGGAATTTCGTTTTAATGTTTGTGTATTGTTTCTGTGCTATTTTTAGCAGTCTTATGTTAGTTGGCGTTTTGATTGGTGCTGGTATTATGTAGTCGTGTTGTGAAATGTCTGTGTGTTCAATTATGTAAGTTATTAGTTTCTTGTTGTGTGTATGTATTGCCGTGCATTTGTTTTCTGGGGGTGGGGTGTGGTTCTGCTATTTTCTTGTCGTATTTGCTGTGTGTGTGTGTTTTGTTGTTGTGTTTCCGATATTGGTGCTTGTGGTGGTGGTGTTGAAGGTGTTGTTGTTGTTGGCGGTGGGGTTGTCGCCGGTGGTGATGGTGGTGGGTGCTAGTGTGGGTGGTGATGGTGTTGGTGGTGTTGCTGCTGTGAGTCTCTTTGCAGTAGACTTTACCCTTTTTTCATTTCTTTCCTCCCTTTTCAAAGGCGACGATGCGCTGCTTCTGCGTTTGTGCCTTCTTACGACAATTTGCCATCCCTCTCCCACCTCACACTCCATGTCTGATTCTGTGAGGTCGGGGAGGGGTACCAGCTCCACTCTTTCACTTGTTGTTGTTGGTGATGTTTGCACTGGAGTCTCTGTATCAGCTGCGTTTGTTATTGCTGTTGTTGTTGTTAATACTTCCACTGCTGCTGCTGTTTTTGATTTCCGTGGCGTGGGTTGCCGCTTGTCCTGTTGCTGGTAGCCGTGGAGCTGGTTTCGGAAGGAGGGGGGTTTTCTCCTTTCTCAGGGTCTTCTCGTTGCAGAAGGCCCTGAGCTGACTCTTCGATCCACAGCGAAAGCATTTCGGGCGTTTGCCCTCAACACTTATGGGCAGTTGAGTGCCGTTATCGAAGTCTATCACATCCGGTATAGCTTCGATGCACTCCTGGTTGGTTTGGATTAACATCTCAATGGAGGTGCCGACCCAATCTTCTCTTACTTTTTTCTGTACTTGCAGTACAGTTGTTTTGTCCTCGATTGCGACGAGGACAGACGCGTCCAGCCAAGAAGGGGCCATCCCGGGGGGTGGGTCAGTTTGACCCTCACAATTTTTTGCTCGCAGTAGGAGGGCACCAACACCATTTCCTCGCTCCTTAGGGTCACTACGGATTGAGGCTTTGCCTCCTGGGGTGTGGCAAAAAGTACGTCTACGGTGGCATATTTCTTGCCTGATGTGTGTTTTCCGCTGCCACACAGACCCCAAGGCTTTTTGTATTTGAGTCTCTGTGGCTCTTTCCACCCTACGGGATTTTGTACTTACTGTACGGTACGTGACCGTACAGTGCTGTTGGGTTTCGAAAAATGTTTCCGATGCCTTGCAGATTGCTCGGTGTCCAGTTTTTGTCACCATCTTCTTCGCTTCCTCTAATTCCTCATTTGTTATGAGGAATGTTTCCAGGTTCTTCGCGATACCTGCAAACGAGATTGGTTTTTCTTTGCTGCTGTTGTTGTTGTTGTTGTCGTCAGAGCTGCTGTTACTTTTGTTGTTGCTGCATAAACTACGACTACTGCCGCCGCCGCTGTTGCTTTGGTTGTTGTTGTTGTTGCTGCTGCTAATGCTGTTGTTGTTTATGCTGCTGCTGATGCTGTTGCGGCTGCTACTGTTGTTTTCATTGTCACTGTTGCTGTTGTTATTACGGCTGCTACTGCTATTATTCCTGATGTCAGACGAATGAAATGGGTTTTCATATTTACCGCACACCTGTTTCGTCGTTGTCGTCGTCGTCGTGGAGAAATCTTGCACGCTTTGCACGAGACTTTTCTTTTCTGTCGTCGCTTGCGAAAGAGAAGGGAGGGAGAGAGACACGTTTAAAGAAGGGAGGGAGAGAGACAATCTTCTCTCTGCTGTAGTGACGATTGAGCAAGATGAAGACGGAATGAGTGGGAGTGACCTATGGAAATTCTTTTTCGTAGCCATGTTGTTTTTTTTTTGTTTAAAATAAATATTGGGCACAAAACCCCAATAAGCAGTTATTTAACCCCGAAGGGCCAACTAATGGGCAGAAAGACCCCTCTCACGAGGAGGAGGGTGTTTTTGTCTACAAGTTGGTTAAAGTTTTAAACAATTTACAATTGTTATAGCGTTCAAAATTTACAATACCTTACAGAGCCGAACCTCCGTCAACCATAGCATTCAATAATAATAATAATAATAACAATAATAATAATAATAATAATAATAATAATAATAATGACCGAATCAAGGGAAATGATGTTACCAACTATAGACCTATCACATGTCTGTCAGTAATATGGAAACTGTTGACAAGCATTGTGTCTGAGGAAATCTACCATCACCTCCACACGAACAACTTGTTACCGGACGAAGAGAAAGGATGCCGAAAGAAGTCCCGTGGTATAAAGGACCAGTTACTTATTGATAAGATGGTAATGATGAATTGCAAGAGGAGACACGCTGGTCTTGCCATGGGATGGATAGACTACAAAAAGGCATTTGACATGGTGCCTCATTCTAGGATCACCAAAAGCCTGGAGATCTTCAAGGTGGCAGATAACATCAGGCAGTTGTTGGGCAAACGTATGAAGTCCTGTAAAACAGAGTTAACATCAGCTGGAGAATCCTTCGGAGGCGTGAATATCAAGAGAGGTATCTTCCATGGAGATAGTCTGTCCCCTCTGTTGTTTGTCCTTGCCCTGATGCCCCTGACCATTATACTGCGAAAAGTGAGAGCAGGATACAAGTTGGGAAAGAGAGAGCTTACCATCAATCACCTCCTCTTCATGGACGATCTTAAGTTCTTCGGAAAGAGTGAGAAGGAGTTGGATGTGCTTGTTGACACGGTCCGTATTTTCAGCAATGATATATGTATGCAATTTGGTATTAGTAAGTGTGGAGTCCTTGTGATGAAGAGGGGGTAAATTGAGCAGAAGCAAAGGAATCCAGGTACCAACAGGTGAGATGATAAAGGAAATTGACACGGAAGAAGGATACAAGTATTTGGGTGTTCTGGAGGCTGATGACATCAAAAACAAAAAAATGAAGGAATTGATAAGATCTGAATACATTCGGAGAGTAAGGAGCGTATTAAAGTCACATCTGAACAGTAGGAATGCCATAAGTGCAGTAAATTCCCGAGCTGTGTCTATTATTAGGTACATTGCGGGAATTCTGAGATGGAATGTTGCTGAACAAAAAGAAATGGATAGGAAGACTAGGAAGCTATTGACTATCTACAACATGTTCCACAAGAGGAGTGATGTCGATAGACTCTACTTAAGGAGATCTGAAGGTGGATGAGGTCTTATCAGCATAGAGGACTGTGTTCAGATGGAGAAAAACAACCTACACAAATACGTGACCGATAGTAAGGAGTCAATACTCAGAATTGTACTGAAGGAGAGGACAATAGACCAGGGGATGTCCAAGGAGGAAATAACAACGAGGAGAAAAAGCAACCTTCATGAAATATCCCTTCATAGTACCTTCTTTGAGAAAACGGAATTTAGAGATCCACAGACATGGAACTGGTTGAGAAGAGGAGACCTTAAAAAGGCTACAGAAGGAATGCTAATGGCTGCGCAAGAGCAGTCCCTTAAAACGAAGTGGCTGAAACACCATATTTACAAGGAGGAGGCTAGCCCACTGTGCAGGATCTGTGGAGAGAGAGAGGAGACTGTGGCTCACATTGTATCCGAGTGTAAACACCTAGCCCAGACTCACTATAAAGGCTGGAGACATGACGGGCATGTTGATCCACTGGAACCTATGCAAAGTAAACAATTTACCATATTCTGAGAAGTGGTATGAGCATAAGCCAGGGTCGGTGATAGAAAACGATCAGGTGAAGGTGCTATGGGATTTTAGGATACAGATGGACAAGAAACTGGAACACAATAGACCTGATCGGGTGGTTTTGGACAAGGAAAAAAGATCGTGCCTGATTGTGGATGTGGCCTGCCCATTTGACACGAGAGTGCAAGAGAAGGATAGGGAGAAAATTAACCGATACCAGGACTTAAAGTGGGAGGTAAAAAGGATTTGGAACTGCCATGAAGTCCAAGTTGTCCCATTGTCATAGGCGCACTAGGTACTATCTCAAAATGTTTCCAGGGATGGTTAAAGAAAATTGGCCCCGCCCCACTTTTTGGAACACTTCAAAAGGCATGCTTGCTTGGAACAGCAAGGACTTTCCGATATCTGCGGAATATCTGAGGCTGCAGGTAGTGGCTTGATATTCATTTCAACAAACTTTCCAGTTAACTAACATCAATGACTGAGACTCAAAGAATAATAATAATAATAATAATGAGAAGAAGAAGAAGAAGAAGAAGAAGAAGAAGAAGAAGAAGAAGAAGAAGAAGAAGAAGAAGAAGAAGAAGAAGAAGAAGAAGAAGAAGAAGAAGAAGAAGAATTGTTTCTACTTTGGGCACAAGGCCAGCAATTATCACAATGTATTACTGGTGCTTTATTTTATCGACCCGGTAAGGATGAAAGGCAAAGTTAACCTTGGCGGGATTTGAACAAACGATAGTTTCTTTAGATCATCTCTATTTTAGTGTACATGTTTCGAAGATGCAAGTCTTATGTATAACATAATCCAAAACATCTCGTCAAACAAAATGCATAGAATATGCAGGTTTCTTTTGTTATACTGGCTGTCAAACGAGCTGGACAGATCGACGACAACGAAGCATATGATCAATGCCAACCAAGGCTCAAGTCTGTAGTTCGCCATTGAAATCAATACTAGTTTTTCTAGCAGTAAGGATAATATTAATTTCATGACTTGAAAGATCTGTATATTTTTTTGCGTATGTTAAGGCTTTGTTTTGTAGTGCAGGAGAAATAGAAAAATAGTAATTGGTTATATCCAATTCAATAAATTTGGTCTTGTTTTTATTTTGAAGTTCCCTGAACCAAGCGATAACCATATTTATACCGTTCGATAATTTAAGTTGCGATCGTAGCCTTAAAGCTGGTATGATTCTATCTAGAATACTTTTACTTATAATTCCAAAGTAATATTTAGATTGAGCTATAAAGCTGACAGGTAGCTCAGATTCAACGTTATCCTGAGTTATCTTATTATACTCATCTTTGTCAAGACAACAGAGGTTGTTGTTTTATCAGAGTGCATCAGAATTTTATTGGTTTTTTGAAGTTCACTAATTTTGTCCCTAAGGTTTTTGAGATACTCCCGGCCAATTTATGGGTTTTTCTTAAATTTAATACCTTGAATAATTGTTACTACTTTTGCCACAAGGCCAGCATACCCAGTGCATTACTGGTACTTTATTTTATCGACACCGATGAAAGGCAAAGTTAACCTCGGCTGGATTTGAACTCAGAATGGCAAGGGCCGTAACACTATGCGTCAAAGCATGGCGTCAGACCCTCTACCGATAATAATTGTTTCTATTTTGGCACAAGGCCAGTAGATTACTGGTACTTTATTTTATCGACCCCGTAAGGATGAAAGGCAAAGTTGACCTCGGCGGGGTTTGACCTCAGAATGGAAAGTGCCGTAACTCTATGTGTCAAAGCATGGTGTCCGACTCTCTACCAATACTGCCATATTGGTTAATTCGTTTTCAAATTCTGCCAAATGTTGTATGTTGTGTCTTTCCTGGATTTAAAAATCCGATAGAGATTGTTAACTGAATTATAAGGTTTTTTATTAGTTTTCATATCAAAATGATAAGCACACCTCCGCATTCTTTCTCTCTCATCAAATACATATTTATTCGCATATTACATATGTTTCACTGCCGATCAGCTCGAGGAACGATCGATTATGTTCGTTCCTCACCCTGGAATCAAGAGCTTTTCAGATATGTGCTTTCACATGAGGTTCACGTTCAAATGTTGCTGAATTGTTAGACACCCGATTTGTTATGTGGTTTTGCCACATAATTTGTTAGTAGAGATGTGTCATCATCGATATTATAAAGCTAAATTTTATTTGATGAAATCACTGGAGGCAGGCGACCAAGATTTCAGTATCGTTCGCTGTTATTCACTGGTCACGATGGTAAATTATATATATATAAATTAGTTATGTAATAAACAACATAAGATAATTATTTCATTTACCAGTGGTTTGTTGAAAGCAGATATTTATATCTGTCCACTGTCCTCAGAATGAATAAATAACATGGTGTTTTTATTAAATACTAGCAGTGGTACCCGGCGTTGCACGGGATAATGTATTTTGGAACGCGGGCCGCCAACAGACCTAATCATGGAAAAACTGCATGCATGGACAATATGTAAAGAAAATAAACCGAATACTCTCATGGCTGGAGAATCTTTAAGATTTTCCTCGATGAAGCAGGAAAAATGCAGTTTTTCACCTAATGCACGCCCTAGGGGATCAAGAAAATGACGTAAAGCCTCCAAAAAGCCGCAAAAAGCTGACAAAAATGAAGTTTTTCACCTAATTCGGGCCCTAGGCCATAAAAAAAGTTGGATTTTCTTTGCTCACGGTATGAAGAAGAGACTGACTAATACATAGTTACAATTTTAACTAAATTTCTATTAAATATCTTATTATATCTATTTTTAGGGGGAACATATTTGTCTAGAAGGTCGAGGAATTTTCTTCCTACGTTAGTTTTAACAGTTAGAGAGAAGGGATATGTAAACCAAATGATTTTTCTTTTCTTGTTATTGTGTTTAGTTTGTGTTAGAAAGATGTGTAGGTAAATATTTAATTTGTTTGGTGAAGTCGCTGTTATTGATGGCCTTATTATAATAAGGGGCAGTTTGTTAAACATATCTATAGACGAAGATAAGGTAGAGATCCTACGGCTAATGTTTGAAATAATATTGTTAAAGACTATAGGGGGATGGCAAGATTCTTTTTGTATATATCTTAAATTTTCATTAGGTTTATAAGGTTTAAAAGAGGCAGTAAGTAGGTCAAGATTGATATCAAGGAAGTTAGTATTAGTAAGATTCGTAACTATAGTAATGTTTAGGTTTAGGTTAGCAAAGGTATTGATTAAGCCGTTGGTGGTATGAGACATTGTCAAACCGTCGTCTCGGTATAAACCGATATTATGGCAAGGAAATTTCTCTTTAAGGGTGTGGTCAGTTTGCACTTTTCATTGGGTTTGCTACCTTCGACTTGTGTGGTGGCTTTTCCCGGCTGGGCGCTGGGCACTCGGAAAGTTCAGCCTTCCTTTAGTGCTCTGAAAAATAAATTTCTCCTCTTTCAGTAAACGAAATTACTCGGTGCAACTTGCTTTGCCCCGGTCCCACCGCACCGCCTGTTTTGGCCGCCATATTATACTTATACCTATAAACTCCAGGTTTAGGCATAGCTATTAGCTGTATCATGCCTCGACTGGCACGTAAATAAACCCCTCATATGTGATTTAATAATATTCGATTGGTATAGACGATGGCCTTTCGAAATTGTGGGGTTCCCGCTAGCGCTCCCGGGGCCTAAGGTAGCTGCGTTCCTAGAGTACTCGGAAAAATTAATTTCCATTTCTTTTGCTGGACGATACCACTCGAGACTGGCTGACTCATGGTGGGGGGGGGGGGGGGGTGCTGATGGGACTCGCAATCGAAATCTTTACTCTATATCCCATCGTAATATCTTATCGAGATAAATCGTTTCCAAATAAGACTCTCTCCGTATGTTCATTAAATAAATCTCGCTACCTTAACCTTTAATTTTCTAATAACTTATTTTTCAATTTATAATTTTGCAATTTTATTAATATTTTTAATTTAATTTAATTTCATCCTATAACTCGCAACATAAGTTTAATGTTCCAATCTTCGGTTCACACATTAGACCATACAGACACCATTATAGATTCTTTGGAGTAGCATTTTTTCGGGGCATTTTCTAGCATGAATGTAGTGTGACCCTTACGCTGACTTCTTTCTCCGTTTCTTTCTTTCTTCCCCTTTTTCTTTGACGGTGAGGTGGTAGTGTATTATAAGCCTTCGCCCCCTCACCAGATATTCATTAGTAGATTCAGTTGCCACCACTTTGAGGGCAACTGGCCGAGATAAAGGCAGCTAGTTGGTCAGTCGTCCTCTTTGTCTCTGTCTCTGATTTTTCGGACCCATGCTTTTTTACAAATTCCTTTGTTATATTCCAATACCTGATGATATCACCGGATTCATATGGAACCCGGTCATTGAAATGATCATAGTATAATAAACCTTCCAAGGATTTACACCAGTCCAGCCTCCTGTTATTTTATTTTATTTATATATATATATATATATATATATATATATATATATATATATATATATATATATACATATCGTGTGTATTTATTTATTTTTACGTTGTTTGTATTTATATTTTATTTCCTGGAAACTAAGCTTATATTTCATTGTGGTGTTCAAGTAATCGTAGCAATTTAATCTCTGGTGTACCAGCAATCTTCAGCCTTTGGGAAACATATAAGCTTTCGGGTTCTTGTTTATTGCTATCTGAATCACTTTGAAAACCTATTTTGTAAACTCATAAAAAATAGTTGTGGCAAATTTACCTTCGTTTTAACATAAATATTTTATATTTCATATATTTTTATTACCACTGTCTAATGACTGAGAAAAAAGGAAAGATGGGCGATACATATATTAGTTGCCAACAGTTTGTCCAAATGTGCTCAATACTCGTGCCTACAGGGTTAAATATTAGAAGCGTTAATATTTAGTGGGCGAGAAAATAAGCAGAGCGATTATAAATGAAATGAATACAAGGAGCATACACCGTTAAAACATGTTTATATAACAATGCACCTACGTACGTTTCGCCCAGAGTGGACTTATCAAGGGCATGGAAAACAAACAAAAAATGATCAATACGTGACTCAGGAGGGGTTCTAAGGTTAAATTCACATCAGAGTTCATTCTTCGCTGAAGTGCATGTGTTGTTATTCCGTCAGAGCATGGGAGTAACTCTGGCCGGTGCTCGACCAATCATGTCCTACTTAGTTTTTTATCCATTCATATGATGGCATTTGTGTTATTATTTTATGGGTGCTGTTTCACTAATGCAGGTTCGAGCCAAGTCTGGGATGCACATTTATTATTTTATCGGTGTTGTTTTACTCATGCCGGTTCTTGCAGTGTCTGGGATGTACATTTGGTTCACAGATGTTAGATTACACCGCCTTCCCACAGGATTGTTATGGTTTGGGCAGGTGGATCCAGTTTATAGTTTTCATGCCGCAGTCGCTTCCCAGGCGAAGAACGAGGCCTGCACTTGGGGCTTACAGTTTATGACTGATTCAGCCCTGCTGTTTATGAGCTCGTGGGATGTTCTTATGATGTAGATAGTCAACTTCCTGGACGTAAGCCTGGAGTTGAGCACGGGCCTATACAAGCCATACCATAAGCCTGGCGAGATTATGTCTTATATAAACTATGCACCTAACCACCCTAAGTCTACTCTTAACTTCATAGTATATAGTATATCCCATATGATTTCGAGGCACTCGGCCAACGAGGAAATCTTCAACCAAGCGGCTGAATACTACGATAAGGCCATACTAAATGCTGGATTTAACAGGAGAATCTCCTACATCCTTAACGCTAGCTCTAGAAACAGAACCCATCATAGGACTAATGTTATAGTAGGCCATACCTATAACAGAGTACGCTACAGCCAGGACAGAGTCAAGAACTATAGTATAGAGAACCACACTAAGGAACCTGGCCGCACCGTTAATTTCATGAGCGGCGGCCAAGATAACCTACGGCATGATAAGGGTAACCCGATTGGTAAAGCCACCCCCTGCTGCCTTTTAGAACTATTCCCTAACTATAAGATTAGCAACGGCTGTGATCTTTAAGCAATGCCCTCCGACCTGCGTTTAGCCACACGTAAACATTACGGAAGGAAGGCGCGACCGCCTGAACATAAAATGAAGGGGACGCATAACTGGCTACAGCAGTAACGACCGTATGTACAGTCAACGAGGAAGTACAACCTGTAGCAAACCCACAGTAAATCCGAAACGCCACCGTAATGTCCTATGGTCCCACCCCCATACTCTCGGAGTGTGGCCTGCGACCTACCGAGGAAATTCTTCGAAGCCTTAGAGAAGAATTTCCCACCCAATCATAAATACAGGAAAATACTTAATAGGAACTGTATAAAAATATCCTTCTCTACCACCCCCAATCTAGCAGACGTCATAGGAGCAACTAATCCCAATAAGAACACCAAAACACGGTACCTTAGCACATATACATCTAGACCTGACAACAACACTAATAACCTTAACATCTCCAAACAGCACCCAATAGTGTTGGTGGCAGCCCCGGCAGACGAAACCGACGTAACCTAGGCGAGACTGGGGAATATACTGGTGACCCGCACGAATCACCCACTGACAACAGAATGGGCTGCGGCGAGCGGAGGGATAATGGTACAACACCTCACAACCTGAGATATAACAGTACCAACGACCGAGATAGAAACATAGATAACAACATCGGTAGCAATAGTAATAGCTTTACTTCAGGAACTAGGAGTGACAGTGACAGAAAATGCAACTGTTGTGACACAGGAGGCTGCCCTCGCAGGGGAAACTGCCTGAATGATAAGGTTATTTATAGATGCACCATAACTAGCCATAATGGAGTTAAACACTATATAGTGGCCTCCTCTAGCCAGTTCAAAACGAGATTTAGAACACATCTGCCCAAACCATAACAATCCGGTGGGCAGGCGGTGTAAGCAAACATCTGTGAGCCAAATGTACATCCCAGACACTGCACGAACCGGCATGAGTAAAACAACATCCACAAAATAATAAATGTGCATCCCAGACTTGTCTCGAACCTGCATTAATGAAACAGCACCCATAAAATAATAGCACAAATGCCATCATATGAATGGATAAAAAACCAAGTAGGACATGATTGGTCGAGCGCCGGCCAGTGTTTTACTCACCCTGCTCTGAGGGAATAACATCACATGCACTGATGTGAATTTAACCTTAGAACCCCTCCTGGGTCGCGTATTGATCATTTTTTTGTTTTCCGTGCCCTTGATGAGTCCACATTGGGAGAAACGTACGTAGGTGCATTGTTATATAAACATGTTTTAACGGTTTATGCTCCTTGTATTCATTTATTTTATATACACCCCATTCGACGTGAGTATGGGCGCAAGCGATTCTGCGGATGTTACTGCGGATGATCTTAACGGCCTTTTCCTTCTTTTCTCTATCAAGGAAGAATTCCCCAACGTGGGCGGTGGTTTGTACCGAAATGACAGTCTTTTGACCATGACAAAGTGCGGGCCACGTGCTTGCGACAGGTTCAGAAAGGACTCACAGCCTTCTTTAAAGGCTTCAACCTCTATATACAGGTTGAGGCCAACCTCTCGGTCATTAATTACCTCGACGTTACCGTCGATTTGTCGAATGGCTTGCACTGCCGGTATAGAAAGCCGAATGATACGCTTAATTACATAAGTAAGCATTCTAACCACCCTGCGAGCATAATCAAGAACCTGGGAAGAAACGTTTCTTTGAGGCTTTCCCGTCTATCTACTAACGAGCATATTTTCAACGACCATTCCACATATTACAATGAAGCTGTTGCTCGGAGTGGATTTGTCGATAAGGTAGCTTATATAGAGTACGAGAATAGACCTAGGAAAAATAGATCCCGACGCATTATATGGTATAACCCACCATATAATATGGAGGTGGCCACACCAATAGCTAAGATCTTTCTCTCCCTTATTATGAAGCATTTCCCCCCAGCACATAAATATAGTAAAATCTTTAATAGAAATACCATTAAAATTTCTTACTCTACGACTCCTAACCTTGCACATAACATCACAGCTTCAAATTTAGCTAAATTACCTAGCCGTGGGAACACGTACAACCCTGTAGCTAGTACAAACTGTAATTGTAGGAATCGGGTTGACTGCCCCCTATCCGAGAAATGCCTCTCTAGTAACATTGTCTACAAATGTAAGGTGGAAACACCCACGTCCCGCAGGGCCTACATAGCGTTAACCGCCAATAGATTCAAGCAGCGTATTTACATGCATACCAATTCTTTTCTTTACCCTCTGAGAAGGAATATGACGTCACTTTCAGCTTATATCTGAAGTCTAAAAGACAACCACACCCAATATAAGTTACACTGGGAGATCCTAGCTAGGGATAGATCGTATAACGGAAATAAAAAAACCATGTGACCTCTGGACCCTGAGGCCCTGGAAATACTCTACGCCAAAGACGACATCTTAAAGAAAAATATATGTATTACAGCCCCATATTATACCCTAACGGATAGTACGAACTATACGCGGATATTTTTACGTTTTGATGTGTTTAGCTAAGTATATGTTATGTTAATACCATTACTTAATGGTATAGGTAAGTATATATTACCTGTAAGTTTTGTGAAGGTACGTATACTTTCTCGTACGCTTGTATATGTTATTGGCGTATATATTATATATACTGGTACATGTGCATTTGGTTATGTGCATACGTGAGTTTTGCGTCTGTGTGAGTATGCAGGTTCGTACGTATGTAGGGTGTGTGAATATGTGTACTCTGTTTTGATTGACGTAGGTCCGCTAACATATGTCTATTTACATGTGGGTATGTGTGTGCGCGCGTTATATACGTGTTTATGTGTGTATATTTATATACGTTTATTTAATTATGTATACACCTACACACACACACACACACACACACACACACACACACACACACATGTATGTATATATATATATATATATATATATGTTTTTATATATATTTTTATGTGTGATCGGTGTATACATTCGTATGTGTGCGGGTACAGGCGTTGCGTGGGTTTTGTATATGAGTACGTGTTTTTTTTTTTTGTTTTTTTTTTTCGTGTACGTGCTTTTATTGGCATACCCACGGCGAGTGTTTTCGCGTATGCTTGTGTATGTTCGTATTTGGATACGTGTATGTATATATTTAATTTTAATTACCTCTGTATTTTATTTACTTTATTCTTAATTCTCAAGCCGAGAATCATTCGGTTTCCTAAATAGAATTTTAGTGTACGACATTTTTTAATTTCACACTGTCTATATTGTGTTGTATCAGATGAAAGAATGATATTTAACTAATGTATTGGTACGCGATGAGGCCCACCCACAGCCCCGGCGGACAGAATGGAGAAGGCGTTTCCTCGGAGCACGGCAAGGGAGGGCGCTGGAAAAGCCACTCCAACTCGCCGGGCTCACACCTGCGGCTGGCCAACTCAGCGCCTATGGTGGTGAGTAAGGAGGTAGCCCTGGGGCTGAGGACACCAAAAGTTTCCACTGCCAGGGGAACGACCGCAAACCTGTCGAAGAGCGACCGGTATTTGAGGAGTTTGGCCCCCTCAGCCCGACGTGCAGCAGAACCTGGGTCAGTCGTGACTGCACCAGGTTGCGGCTGCAGAAAGTGTCGGTGCAAGTGACATCCCGCGGAACGGGAAGATGGTCGTGCCATCTGGCCTTTTGCCGTCCACTTGATCCAGCCCCACCGGCTCGAGCTGGGAAGGAAGGGAAGCCTGCAACGTCCAAGCCATGTTTAATGACCTCGTTGAGGGCAGTATGGCGTGGAATGCGGCCGGCACTGTGGCGATAGGAAAGCGGGTGGAGATCGAAAGAATCCACGGTGGAACCCCAGCGACATTGGTGTGGCTGGCAGATCCGGAGGCCGAGCCTCAGGGAAACGCCGATTCGCAGGCTATGTTTGTGTAGCTGCGTGCTAGAGGTGAAGGAAGGCAGAGCATGGAGCCAGGCACCACTGTGGGGTTTGGAGGCCGCACGAAAACAAAGAAGGCAGTGCTGGTCAAGCTGGCACGTGAGCCTCTCTGAGGCCAGGCTGCACTGGATGGCATCCCAAGTGCGTTGGAGGGACTTGAAATCAACAAGGGGAGAAGGAGGAGGGACATCTACTGGGCTAAGTCCCAGCCGGCCCCACGTCTCACAGGCGGCCGCACGTTCTCTGAACACAGAGGGATCTGTTGTGTTTTGAAGAACCCTGCTGACGAGCACGCGGCACGAGATTACCGACGAAAGACACGCCGGCAAAGCTAGTGAGATCCGGGACCGGAGCCTAGGCCGCCATACCTGACCGGTAAAGTGCCCTGTTGCCACCCTATTTCGTCAAACTAGACGTTGCATAACCCCTCGACTGCTGCTCGGATACAAGTATCAAGGTCAGCGAGGAAAGATGTCTGGGTGTTGCATGGAATGCTGCGGAATGTATAGAGGAGCTTCGGCATGGCGAAGCAGTTCCTCAGCAGAAAGAGAGCTGGGTGGCCGTCAATCAAGCCCAGTCGGCTCGTGAGAGGCTGGGGCTGTTGAAGCCTGGACTTGATGGTGGAGCGGATGGCCGGCGGGTGGAGCGGTGATCGAGGATGAGAACATCCTCTTTGGGGGTCACCTGAACCTGGCGGAGAAAGGACCGCACGTCCAAGACGGAGGCTACAAAGCTCGCAGCATCGAGGCTGACGTTCGCCACCTCCGACTTGGCGGAGTTGACCTGGAGGCCGATTCCCGCCAGGGTAGGAATCACCGATTCAAGGTCTTGGAAGACCGTCCTTCCGGGCCCGCCCAACGTAGCATCATCAAGATACCAAACGTTGAGTGGGGCCGTGATACTCCGGGCTATGTGGTCAATTCCAAGGGCGAACAGGAGGGGTCCAAAAGGGTCACCCTGATGGACCCCAGTAGCTGAGGGTATGACCGTATCAGCAGCTAGAGGCATTCTCCGGGCTCCATATGACAGGGAGGCCAGCGAGTAGGCAGAGGGGGCTCGGCTGAAACAGGCCTCGAGCAGATGATGCCGGCGTAAAGAGTTAAAGGCATTCTTCATGTCAAGCTTGACAATGAGGTGCCTGGAGTCCCTGGATGCCAGTACCGATGGGCAGCTGCTGAAGAACTGCCTGATTTCTTGAGAGACTCCTTCACAGCCAGTGGGCACGCCGACACCCAGTTGCACCGGACTAAACTCCTCACCCAGTTCGTGTGTGACGGACATGCAGATCACCTTGGCAGCCAGCCTCCGGAAGACATTGCCCACAGCAATGGCGCGTATGCCACCCTCTTTCTTCGTGAGAGCGGTGAGGCTGGCCGAAAAAAAGAGGCCTCGGGCGTAAGGGTCGAGGGCACCATGAATGAGCCTATAGGTGAGCCCCACAATTGCACTCAGAAGGCGGCGCCCGGCCTCAGCGGAGAGGGGGATGTTAACTCCGTGAGGTGGCCTGGTCGGAGACCATTAACACCTCCGCAGCTGATAGCTGGGAAGGACCTGATTGCGGACATGATATGGCATCGGGTACGCGCACCCGTGCCGCTCTCGTGATCCTGAGTGGGATCTTCCGGAGCCGCCTGAGCCGAGCGATGTTGACCAGCGAGGCTCGGCCGTCAGGAAGGCTCGCTGTCCCCCTCTGGTGGTGTGCCAGACGGCCGTGGCTGGGAAGACGTGGGGAAGAGGCAGCTCTTGCACCTCCACCCTGCGAGGGCATTGGAAGCTCGACAAGTCAAGCCAACGTAGGTGAGGTGGTGGAAGCAGCCGCATCCCAAACAGTTCCGGCCCCTCTTCCGTTTGTTAGTGGTGTCGCAAGTGCTTCAGGTGTCGATTTGGAGGGGTGTGTGATGGGGGGTGCCGGGGACTGGGGCACCGAGCGGCATCAGGGGTGGGTGGCTGGTGTGTGTGGGTGGAAGGGAAATTGCTGGTAAGAGGGCAGCATAGCTCACCTATATATATGGAGGTGCCAGAAAACGAGAGCGAAAAGGGGCTGCATGGAGGGGGAGACACAGGAAGGTAGAATGGCAGTAAATGAATG
>OZ024747.1:36262794-36360294 GCA_964016885.1 Eledone cirrhosa | reverse complement strand
ACTAGAAGAAAAACCACCCCCCGGGTGATTTTCTACTAGCATGTGTAGTGTGTATATTGATATTATAAGCAAATATATATGCATGTCGATATGATACATCAAATAAAATCGTAATTGACAACATCCACAGAAATTGAACGAAGTCTGCGTCACACTCTCTTATGTAATCAGTAAAGTAATCCATGATACATTTAAAAAAGACGATATTATATATAAACTGCATTAGGAAAAAATTAGTGCGGAAATAAATGAATGTTTATTTAAGCGATGCTAACCGGAAGTGTTGACATTTGAAAATGTTAAAGAAGTGAATCATTAAACAAGCAATAAAATATATTTTTTCAAGAGTTACGAAATTTAGTAGATAAATTATGTAATATTCATTCATTATTTATTCAAACTTTGCCTTTCATCCTTACGGGGTCGATAAAATAAAGTACCAGTAATGCACTGGATAATTGCTGGCCTTGTGCCTAAAGTAGAAACAATTATTTATTCAAACTAAGGTGGATTGGTAGTATCCGTAGAGGGTCGGACGCCATGCTTTGCAACATAGTTATGTCCCTTTACGATCTGAGTTCAAATCCCGCCAAGGTTGACTTTGCCTTTCATCCTTACGGGGTCGATAAAATAAAGTACCAGTAATGCACTGAGTAATTGCTGGCCTTGTGTCTAAAGTAGAAACAATTATTTATTCAAAGTAATCCAAATTATTTTACAAACGGGATAAAAAAATATATTCAGGTTGCAGTCCCGCACGCCTTTCTTTATTATAGTTAGGATTAAGCTAAATCCTAAATATCATAGGATATGAATCAATATTTTAGCTGCTCTATAAACACTATATCCTAAGAAGAACTGTGATTCTAGTTTCGAAAACTGAAACCAACACATTGATTACCACATTTAGGAACCGTTTGGAGAATGCAATGTAAAACCATATATATATATATATGGTTTTACTACTACATACCACTGCGTGAATCTGCATGCTGGAGTAGAACAAAATACCTGTTGACGAAGTGACAACCTTGTTTGATATTTATACCAAAAGCTTATTATTTTAAGCAGGCAGTATAAATGATTTAGGTGGCGAAGAAAAACCTGTACTGGATTATACCATCTTTTCCAGGGTCCGGGTAAATATTTCAATTATTTTGTTTGACCTGTTTGGCTTACCTCGTCTTTTTGGCTTAGGTGGTTGATGGCTTCTTGAACGCCATCTCATTGTTTCGCCTTTATAACTTATGTTTATTGCTCTGGTCTTTATTTGGTCCATGGAGCGGTTGCCAGCATAACTCGGAGATTGCGTTTCGCTTTGTTTTCGACCGCAGCCGAAATACGAATTTCGCTGAAGTTATAATTATGTATGATATATATATATATATTGTTATACTTTGGGAGGGTCATGTTGCCAATAAGAAACACACGCACCAGTTGCTTTCACTTCAATTTATTATATATTTATAAATTTATAAATTTACAAATCTACAAATTTATAAATTTCTGGTTGGTTGGTTGGTTCCACAACCAGATAGTTGTTTATATATAGTCATAGTCCTTTCGTCACGCACTATGTGACCTCTTCAGTGACTGGGGATTACTTTCTTTGTTTCTGTGCCTTTCCTTTCTTCTGTCCTACGCCATTTTGTTTCTGTGTGTGTGTTGTGTGCTCAGTTTGCGCATGCGCCACATCCGGGTGTCTGTGTGTGTTTGTGTTCATTTATCTATTTGTTTATTTATTTACATGTTATTGGTTGGTTGCTTGTTCTATGTGTATGTGTGTTTTCATTTTGTCCTTAATTGTAAGTTGTGATGTTGCTGTTCCACTCATATTTTCTATTTAATTTTGGTTGTAATTCTTTTATGTTTATTGCCTCTGTAATCTGTCTAAACATTGCATCTTTTCTGTGTGTAGATTCTATTTTTATTTCTATGTTCTCTAATTTACCCTTGTGTTCTATCTTAGCATGTTGGTAGTGTACAGATGATTCTTTATTATCTTGAAGGTCTCGCCAGTGTTCATTTATCCGTTCCCCTATACTACGAGCTGTCTCACCTATGTACACTATATTTTCGTATCTACATTGTCCTTCAGTACATCTTATGCTATACACTACATTTCTAGTTTTACAGTTAATATGGGGGCTTATTTTACAGGTTATACATTTCTTATCTATACATGAGTGTCTTTGGAACGGGTATGTCTTGCTAATAAGTGTTTTTACGGAGGTACCTGGTCTTTCTACTATCTTAATATTGAGTTTATGTTTATTTAGGGCCCTTCTAAATTTGTAGGCTAGTTCGCCTCTAGGGGTTGTATCGATGAACATTACACTCGGGTATTTATTGCTATCATACCATGAGTTTATTCTATTGGCCTTGTACCTAGTTCTTTCTATTATATTCCAAAATTTGCTCCTATACAAGGGGCAGGTCCCATTTATGTCATTATTTACCATTTTTTCCCATTTGGTTCTGGCTCCTCTATACACTCTGATTCTATCTCTCTGATTGTAGCCAGAGAACTGCATACGGTGGATGAAGTGTTGTATGTGTCTCTCTAGTTCTTCGGGGTTGCACATGCGGGACACATTTCTCATCACCCGTACCAAATCCGCAATCAGTATGTTGATTTTGGTATGGTCCGAAATGGCCGAGGTTCGGTGGATCAGATGTTTGGAAGTCATGGGTTTGGCATAATGGGAATGGAGGATTTGTTTTTGGTTGTTAATGGTATCTAACCAGAGCTCTGTGTCTAGTACAGGTAATCGATGGTTGGGGTGTCTACTTGGGTAGTCTATAGTAACTCTAATGCTCTGGTGGATGGAGTTTGCTATTTGCTGGATTCTTTCCATTGTGTCTTTCTCTAGTTCCTCACTGTTCTCTAGTGGGGGTGTCTTAACTACGATGTTTATATCATCTACGTAGCGGGAGTACATTATCAGGGTTAAGCTGTCTTCTAATTGTTCTTTCAGTTTAAGTTTAAGTCTACTGTCCCACCATACCATGAATAAGTGAGCTATGTCACCTGCAATGCTAACACCAATGGCTGCTCCTTCCTCTTGGGCATATGTTTTTCCATTAAATTTGAACATATGTTCCTTAAGGGTTAGTTTTATGCTGGCCCCTAACGCATGTGCAATCATTTTCTTCAGTTCATCGTGGTTTTCGGGTGTCCGTATGGCTCTGGTCCACCCGTTCCATCTATCTGTGTGGCTTTTCTTGGCTATTGAGGTAATGGTAGGTGGTCTGCCTCTTGCTGGTCTTGTAGGGCACAGGTTGCTAAGGTCATCTGTGTCTAGGTAACTATTACTATGGGTAAGCTTAAGTAGAAGTCCCAGCTCACTGGTATCAATCCCACGGCACTCAACCTTGCTCTCGCTGATCATTTCTACGCATTTTTCCACAGCAAAATCCACGTCAATAGATGGATACAGGGACACAACATCCATACTGCCTATTATGCAGTTTGTTAGGTCCCCAGATCGGTTACTCACGCCGATTCTGCTGAGGAGGTCCTCCGTGCTGTCACATACATCTGGGGACATCTCAATGATGTGGCGTATGATCAGGGAGAGGAAGTAGGACAGTCTGTAGTTACTAGCAATGTTAGCTCCACAGACTGGCCGTGTTGGTGGTCCCGCGACAGGGTCACATCACGTTATATCGTCTTTATAGAGGCAATAAACATAAAAGAATTACAACCAAAATTAAATAGAAAATATGAGTGGAACAGCAACATCACAACTTACAATTAAGGACAAAATGAAAACACACACACACATAGAACAAGCAACCAACCAATAACATGTAAATAAATAAACAAATAGATAAATGAACACAAACACACACAGACACCCGGATGAGGCGCATGCGCAAACTGAGCACACAACACGCACACAGAAACAAAATGGCGTAGGACAGAAGAAAGGAAAGGCACAGAAACAAAGAAAGGAATCCCCAGTCACTGAAGAGGTCACAGAGTGTGTGACGAAAGGACTATGACTATATATAAACAACTATCTGGTTGTGGAACCAACCAACCAACCAGAAATTTATAAATTTGTAGATTTGTAAATTTATAAATTTATAAATATATAATAAATTGAAGTGAAAGCAACTGGTGCGTGTGTTTCTTATTGGCAACATGACCCTCCCAAAGTATAACAATATCGGTTTCAACACACGATTTCAGATAAAGAATCTTGCTAAACAAATTCAGAAACGAAATATCGTAAGCCTTAGCCAGGCTAACAAGATACTGAAAACCACCATGTTCTGTTGTCTACGAAAAACCATAACATCTCGACAACTATCCTTCATAAAGCAGTGTGCCTCGTCCAGAATCTACACCAACACCATCAATACCGACGTTAGAAGATTACAACTCACCAAAAAACAAGCAGATAGGCTAAAACGAACATTAATTCTAAACATAAAAAAGAAGATCTATAGAGAATTAAGTCATCAAGAAAAATAAAAGCGTAACCTAATACAAGAAATAGCTAGGATCACCACACCAAGAGAGAAACTAATATTTATAAGCCTTATACGCCCTGAAGAACAGTACATTACTCAAAAATATGATAAGCACTTTAACAGGAAACTAAAGTGGCTTAAACATGCAAAGCTAAGTCAGGATACTATAGAGTATACCAATAGATATCCCGACAAAATTGACGGTATCAACATGGCCGACACCTCATTATCAGAAGAGTTCAACAACAAAAACACCAACATATATGGGAACGCAAAAATAGATAATGATGAAATGTCTGTGTTATGTTTGCCGCCGAAATTTGCGACATTCAAGAAGGTAAATATGATTAGTTGTCTGTCAGGAATAGAAAAATCATTTACAAAACTACGCTGGAGCATCAAAAACAAAAGCAACAATATACGCACACACATATACAACACACATCCCAAGAACAGCAGACACACAGACACAAACAACAATAACAACAACAACAATAACAACATACCCAGAAACAACAACAACAGACACGCAGACACAAACAACAATAACAACACACACAACAACGATAACACACACGGAGACAACAACAACACACATCAACAACAGCACACATCAACAACAACAACACACACGCATTCAATGCCTCTCACCACCACCACAATCTTAACAAATACACAGACACAGAAAACAAGTAATGACAGTAGCACAGAAATTAGAGAAATAAGGGAAAGTAATAGGTTTAAAAGGAAAAGGAGATGGGAGACTAAGGACAAAGGGAATAACCAAGACGAACACACAGACACACAAAATAGGGTAGATAACAACATTGAGCCAGTGGAAAGAGACAGGAGTAATTATGAGACACATAGAAACAACCATGAGTCTGTTGGTGGAAATAGAAATAGAAACAACACAACTAACAATAACAATAGCACTAGTACACATAAAGCAGCAGCCTGGAACTCTCCGTTTTATAATCCCTCCGATAAATCATTCGACCTGCGACGAGTCCATGCCACGACTTTACCATTTAACAAACGCACGCAGTTGCGGTCGCAGGTCGATGAACAAACAGAAGCACAATTTAGTATAGCTAGATCTGAACTTAGAAATATTATAGAACAGTATAGCAAGAAGCATAATAGAATAGAGGCCCAGCAACTTGGAGAAAAATCTGCAAATGGCTTGCGTAAGCTCATGCAGCGCTCACGTAATGGAGAGATAGCATGATTTCCAACAGACAAGTCTGGCAGAATGTCGGTTGACAGCCTGCCAAACTAATTCCAGGCAAAGCAAGCCCACATCACTAACACAAGAGAGGTAACACCACAGGAGCATGAGGATAGAGAAAAAGCCCTCAATGCCCATATGGTGATGTGGACGAATATAATGCAGCCCAACAAAAGGACTGCCAACAACTTCCAGGCCTGGAACAATGACGTGCCGGCGTTGTATGGGCTTCGAAAAGACAATAAAACGGGCTGTGACCCTGTCGCGGGACCACCAACACGGCCAGTCTGTGGAGCTAACATTGCTAGTAACTAAAGACTGTCCTACTTCCTCTCCCTGATCATACGCCCCATCATTGAGATGTCCCCAGATGTATGTGACAGCACGGAGGACCTCCTCAGCAGAATCGGCGTGAGTAACCGATCTGGGGACCTAACAAACTGCATAATAGGCAGTATGGATGTTGTGTCCGTGTATCCATCTATTGACGTGGATTTTGCTGTGGAGAAATGCGTAGAAATGATCAGCGAGGGCAAGGTTGGGTTCCGTGGGATTGATATCATTGAACTGGGACTTCTACTTAAGCTAACCCATAGTAATAGTTACCTAGACACAGATGACCTTAGCAACCTGTGCCCTACAAGACCAGCAAGAGGTAGACCACCTACCATTACCTCAATGGACAAGAAAACCCACACAGATAGATGGAACGGGTGGACCAGAGCCATACGGACACCCGAAAACCACGATGAACTGAAGAAAATGATTGCACATGCGTTAGGGGCCAGTATAAAATTAACCCTTAAGGAACATATGTTCAAATTTAATGGAAAAACATATGCCCAAGAGGAAGGAGCAGCCATTGGTGTTAGCATTGCAGGCGACATAGCTAACTTATTCATGGTATGGTGGGACAGTAGACTTAAACTTAAACTGAAAGAACAATTAGAAGACAGCTTAACCCTGATAATGTACTCCCGCTACGTAGATGATATAAACATCGTAGTTAAGACGCCCCCACTAGAGAACAGTCAGGAACTAGAGAAAAACACAATGGAAAGCATCCAGCAAATAGCAAACTCCATCCACCAGAGCATTAGAGTTACTATAGACTACCCAAGTAGACACCCCAACCATCGATTACCTGTACTAGACACAGAGCTCTGGTTAGATACCATTAACAACCAAAAACAAATCCTCCATTCCCATTATGCCAAACCCATGACTTCCAAACATCTGATCCACCGAAACTCGGCCATTTCGGACCATACCAAAATCAACATACTGATTGCGGATTTGGTACGGGTGATGAGAAATGTGTCCCGCATGTGCAACCCCGAAGAACTAGAGAGACACATACAACACTTCATCCACCGTATGCAGTTCTCTGGCTACAACCAGAGAGATAAAATCAGAGTGTATAGAGGAGCCAGAACCAAATGGGAAAAAATGGTAAATAATGACATAAATGGGACCTGCCCCTTGTATAGGAGCACATTTTGGAATAGAATAGAAAGAACTAGGAACAAGGCCAATATAATAAACTCATGGTATGATAGCAATAAATACCAGAGTGTAATGTTCATCGATACAACCCCTAGAGGCGAACTAGCCTACAAATTTAGAAGGGCCCTAAATAAACATAAACTCAATATTAAGATAGTAGAAAGACCAGGTACCTCCGTAAAAACACTTATTAGCAAGACATACCCGTTCCAAAGACCCTCATATATAGATAAGAAATGTATAACCTGTAAAATAAGCCCCCATATTAACTGTAAAACTAGAAATGTAGTGTATAGCATAAGATGTACTGAAGGACAATGGAGAAAAAAAATATAGTGTACATAGGTGAGACAGCTCGTAGTATAGGGGAACGGATAAATGAACACTGGCGAGACCTTCAAGATAATAAAGAATCATCTGTACTCTACCAACATGCTAAGATAGAACACAAGGGTAAATTAGAGAACATAGAAATAAAAATAGAATCTACACACAGAAAAGATGCAATGTTTAGACAGATTACAGAGGCAATAAACATAAAAGAATTACAACCAAAATTAAATAGAAAATATGAGTGGAACAGCAACATCACAACTTACAATTAAGGACAAAATGAAAACACACACACACATAGAACAAGCAACCAACCAATAACATGTAAATAAATAAACAAATAGATAAATGAACACAAACACACAGACACCCGGATGTGGCGCATGCGCAAACTGAGCACACAACACACACACAGAAACAAAATGGCGTAGGACAGAAGAAAGGAAAGGCACAGAAACAAAGAAAGGAATCCCCAGTCACTGAAGAGGTCACAGAGTGTGTGACGAAAGGACTATGACTATATATAAACAACTATCTGGTTGTGGAACCAATCAACCAACCAGAAATTTATAAATTTGTAGATTTGTAAATTTATAAATTTATAAATATATAATAAATTGAAGTGAAAGTAACTGGTGCGTGTGTTTCTTATTGGCAACATGACCCTCCCAAAGTATAACAATATCGGTTTCAACACACGATTTCAGATAAAGAATCTTGCTAAACAAATTCAGAAACGAAATATATATATATATATACTACCAATAAAGCCCGGCGTTGCTCTGGGTCAGTCAGTTACCAAAGTTAGGTTGCACCACCCATTTTATTGCAGGACTTTTTTGTCTGCCAGACACTGGGAGAATGAATTGCAGACTTGGAATGTCGAAGCAGGAGCTGCACCAGCAGTGACAATTGTAATTTCACCTATGGATATTATCTCTGTGCAAACAAGTGTTAAAATTTATTGTTTCACAGTACTTGCGCAAAACGCGCGTAGACGATGCCAGCCGAACAACAGAGCTGCGATGGAGTTGTTCTGCATGGTTGTCTAATGTGTGTTTTCTAAATTTAAGACAGTAGGGAGGGGTGTGATATGGGGAGAGTTAGCTGCTGTTTCTAGCAGGTTTATTGACCTCATAGAGGATATGCTTTCTAAATTTAAGACAGTAGGGAGTGGTGTGATATGGGGGAGAGTCAGCTGCTGTTTCTAGCAGGTTTGCTGACGTCACAGAGGATATGTTTTCCAAATTTAAGACAGTAGGGAATGGTGTGATACGGGGGAAAGTTAGCAGCTGTTTCTAGCAGGTTTAGTGACCTCATAGAGGATATTATTGTGTATAGTAAATGAACTGATACTTCTTTCTTCCACGTTCGTTGAAAGATATTTTTAAAAATAATTATCGCTATTTTTTTTGTTGTTGAATAAATTTTACTGTTGCTTTTGAATAGTTGTTGTTTCATATGAAATGTAATAAGTTCTCTTTGTCATTGAAGTAAATAAAAGTTTGACCGTTCCACACTCAAAAACAAACGTGCCCTCTCTCTCTCTCTCTTAAAGTTTGTAAGTTTAATCGTATATAAGAAAAAGTTGCAGCATATATGTAGTTTTACCAAATGTTAAGTGGAGTAGAGAGAGTAAATCTGATTGTATTAGAGGGATAAAGCGTCATGTATTTAGTTTTATCGATTATTTCCATAATTGTTGGTGAGTTTGAATGAAATAAATAGTCGGTGATCTAAGTTACATCATTTACAACATTCTTACATACGTTGATTCGAATCGGTTTGAAATTGTCCAAATGTATAAACATGGAACATGCACACACACAACAACAACAACAATCTGCCTTTTATAGAAACTAGCATTAAAGCCCGGCGTGGATCGGGGTCAGTAAGTTACCAAAGTTAGGTTGCACCACCCATTTTATGGCAGCACTTTTTTGTCTGCCAGGTACTGGGTGAATGAATTGCAGACCTGGACTGCCGAAGCAGGAGCTGCGCCAGCAGTGGCCATTGTAGTTTCGCCTATGGATATTATCTCTGTACAAAGAAGTGGTGAAATTTATTGTTTCACAGTACTTGCGCAACACGCGCGTAGACGATGCCAACCGAACAACAGAGCTGTCTAAATTTAAGACAGTAGGGAGTGGTGTGATATGGGGGAGAGTTAGCTGCTATTTCTAGCAGGTTTAGTGACTTCATAGAGGATATGTTTTCTAAATTTAAGACAGTAGGGAGTGATGTGATAAGGGGGAGAGTTAGCTGCTGTTTCTAGCAGGTTTAGTGACCTCATAGAGTATATTATTGTGTATTGTAAATAAACTGATACTTCTTTCTTCCACGTTCGTTGAGAGGTTTTAAAAAAGATTTATCGCTTTTTTTGTGTTGTTGAATAAATTTATTTGTTGCTTTTGAATAATTGTTGTTTCGTATGAAATGTAATAAGTTCTCTTTGTCATTGAAGTAAATAAATGTTTGACCATTCCACACTCAAAAACAAACGTTCTCTCTCTCCCTCTCACTGTCTTCACTCTCTCTTCGGCGTTCCTAAAGGAAGTTTGTAAGCATGTATGTAATTTTATCGAATTTTATGGGGAGTAGAGAGAGGTCATCAGATTCTATTATGTTTTTAGTTTTATCGATTATTTCCATAATTGTGGGGGAGGTTGAATGAAATAAATATTTACAACATTCTTACAGACTTTGAGTCGAATCGATTTGAAATTGTGCACATGTATAAACATGGAACATGTACACACACACACACGACAACAACAATCTGCCTTTTATAGATAATGATGATATATATATATATATATATATATATATATATATATATATATATATATATATATATATATGTGTGTGTGTGTGTGTGTGTGTGTGTGTATTATGTATGTGTGTGTGTTTGTGTATATGTATATATGTGTATGTATACGTGTGTGTGTGTGTGTGTTTGTACATACATATGCATATGAATGTCAGTACATATACAAGAAGCATATGTACACACTTTTCCATGAAAATCTTTTTAAATATTTATTTTGGTGAACTTTTCTTGTTTGTTTTCATTTCGTTTTTCATTACGTAAGAAGTCTAAAACTGTTTCCCTCTGCAAGTAGCTTTGGTGGCATTGCCAGTGTCCTCCCCAAGGATATGATCATGCAGCAGGTTTTATTCCATAACATGCTTAATCGGTGTTCAGTGGCGATCTGTCAAATTTAAATATATATGTAATTTCATACATAAGTACACTTACACACTTACACACACACTTACACATAGACACGTATAAACACATACATATTTTGGTACATTCACCTATATATACATAATTATTGTGCAGCTGCATATGTTCCGTCTACCAAATGTCATTCACAAGTAATTAGGTTATTAGGCAATGGTATGTTATGCTCTACAGAAAACAGGCTCAAGATATGTCTCAGAACTACGTGAAATAATAATCGATCATTTTAATTTCTCTGTCATTTCTAGATCCGTTAAAATTCAATATAACATGCTGTTTAGCTTCATAGCATTAATATTCCTATTATTTCTTTTTCATTCCTATTGATATTGCAGGAATAAAATTTAACGTGTAAATTGTATTTCATATCTTCGTGGATTCATTTCAGAGCAGTGACCTGGATATTGTATAAAATCGGGTGATTTACACTAGTGAATTTTATATTCATATGGAAATGGAGAATAAAAAGAATGGCTGTCCTCTTTATCAACTTGCAAATTTCTGGATATTACATAGTTTTGTAAATTATTATTTGTTTATTCTTACTTTATTAATGTATTACATCTTAATTTTTATTGTGTATAATTCCTTGATTTACATGCAATTTTATTATATTGGAAAAATATTGCATCTCAAGCATTCAAAGTTGTGACTATTAGAGAAAGATTAACTACTTTATTTATATATATTTTAACTGTGATGTATTCATATTTAATTCACTTCTATTAAGGTAGTCATAAATATTTGTATAATGATTATTGTTTTCTGTAATTCTCTCATTTTCGATGAAATAGAACTGCTCTGTCTGCATTAAATTTTAAGTTCTTTAAATGCTGTATCTCTTTTCGTTAAAACATTTATTTTTTATGTTTTTTTCCAGGTTTAAGTATTTTGAATGTAGGTACTCTGCAATTTCCGCTTGATGTCAGAGAATATTTATCATTTTTAAGGAGAATGATAAATCGGCTCTAATACTGTTATACATATTTTGATGTAGCTTTATATAGCTAATCAACTATATATGCATTGCATTCTTCAGTTTCTGATTTAGAACTTATCAATAATAATCTTCTGTAATAAAACACATTATTTCATAAATAAAAGCTAATGCAAACATTGTATTAAAATCGGCATTGACATAGAATTTGTCAGCAAATATATTTCGTGCCAGTATAATGCTTTAAAATAAATAAATGTTTTTCCAATTCCTTATTTTGTTTTAATTTTAGTCTGTTTGCCAAATTATGTAGGATAAGGAAACTCCCTGAAAGAAGTAATGCAGAATATTTCAAACGAAACTCCAGCAATACGACCAGTAACTTGACTTAGAGCTTTTAACGTCGTGAAATTTGAATACACTTGGATTTGCCCTAAAAAAGGTAGAAACCTAGTATAATATCACCGAATATATATAATCGGAATTTAAACACATAACTAGTACTATTTATACTCGTGTACAGAAGTAAGCCGGAAGATTTAATTTCGTTATTATGTGTATAGTAATTAAGAATACCAAAGTTTTAGACATATATATCTCTGAAAGAAAGGTAAAGCAGGAAATATATCCTTAATCATACATGGAATCATATACGATATGTGTATTTATTATATACATATACTATGATTTTTTTAGAAGTTGTGAATAAATCGCGACTCTGATAGGTTTATGTGTGTGTGTGTATAAATAATTGTGTGTGTGTGTGTATAAATATTGATATAAATCTATATGTTTGTATAATGGAGAGTAATATTACGCAATTCACATGGAGGATGAATTTTCTCATGATTGAAGGCTTCCTCTTGCGATAAACATGTCTCGCGATATTGAATGTCTTCATTGATTGAGATAATTAGTATTGCGCTTACCTTTTGAAACTACAGTAAGAGTAATTGATGTGAGTGTAAATATCTCTACTATAAGCTTATTTTTCTCTCGACTCGCCTTGCTTTGGAATTCAAAATATAAGTTTATCTTTTTATCTATTTATATATGTGTCTGAGAAATATGTTTTTGCGTGTGTATCTGTGGTTGTATGTATTAAATGTTTGCACGTTCTTTAATGGGTTGGTGATGTCCTGAGTTATATAACACAAATAGAGTAGAATATACTGACACTATTAAATTGTTTTCCTTTATTCTGTTGATCCAAGCAATAATGATGTATTGGTAGATGTATAAGAAGGTTCAATGCCAAATTAGAGTTAAATTTATAGAGTTCTGATTCATGTGAGTGTCTAGATGCAGTCGGTTGAAAATATTGCAATATCTGCAAACAATCTTTTTAAACGTCATCGCATATTGTATTCAGATATTATGAAAGTGAAATATATGCTTATTCTAAACATTAATAATTATTGTCTGTGACATAAACCATTTGCATTTTGCTTAACTTTACATTGCATTCTTTTTTTTTTTGTGCCTTTTGTATTTTACCCACTAAATCATATTGTCAGAGACGCTAATTTGTTGCATTCTTCATGGACTGTTGGAAATAAAGATTATTTTATTTACTCTTAAATACTTTAGATTACAGCTTCGCCTTAATGATCTGCTATGAATAGTTAATAGTGTTCAAGCCTGGAAACTATCCAGGTCAAAGTAAATTCTCTATTTAGATACTTCAGTGAAACATTTCAGTTAACTTGGCACAATGAACCGGTGTATTATCAGTTTGTGTTATTGCCAATCAGGTACTTGTAAACTGTAATATTATGAAAAACATACTTCCTTCACATTGCCCTTATATTATTGTGCTAAGGCACTTTAATTAGATATATGTGGGACAGTGATCTGAGAAGTGAAAACAATTTTCTTCTTATGCTTTTAGTTGGGGAACTTATATTGTGTATATTATAATGTGACTACGTGACTCATGAGCAAGAAGCAATTGAAATCAATTTTGAAATGTTATATACTCGTGGAGTAGGGTTCCATTCAAGGTCTAGGAGTTGAAACAAAATGTTTTCCGGAAACTGATATGTGGTAATAACAGTTGACCAGTGAGTAGAAATTATTAATCTATTAATTTTGTTAAGGCCAAACTATAATCAACTATGTTGATAAACATATATATATATATATATATATATGTGTGTGTGTGTGTGTGTGTGTGTAGTAAATGTTGAGGAAAGAAGAGTGCTCTATGTATAGTACAAAGCTATATAATTATGTAATAAACAACACAATATAATTATTCCATTACCCAAGGTTTTACGAAGTTAGACGATTCTAACAGAAACGGTTGTTTCGTTCATCAAATGATACAAACTTATTATGGATATAAGATATGAAATTAAAATCTATTATAAATGAAATTGAGGCTAATTTAAAATAACGGAAAAATTTCCTGTACACACACAATCATATATATATCCATGCACATACATAAAATTGAAGATAAAAATAATGATACAACTATACACACATACATGCACACACATATATAAAAATATATGCATACACATAGACACATAAATATATATATATATATAAGAGAGTATTGAAATTTGCTTGAAGCATTGTGGAATAATAACATTTTATTTTTTGGGGTCGTTTTGGAAGCCTCAAGAATGCGGATGGGTAAATCTCTGGGTAACAGAATCCGGTGGTGAAGAGAGAGGTGTAGAGGAATGTAGAATGAGATGTATAGTGTGTAGAGGAACGTAGGAAAGAGCGTAAAAACAGAAATAATAATACGAGATATAGTTACCTTGGGAGAGAATTAATTGTCCCTATATTTCGGATTCGCATCCATAACTGGGGCGTTTTCCGGGGAGGAAAGTTATCTGTCGGAGAGGAACGGTACGTGGCCTCTGTTGTTCGCTGTTTGTGTGTATATAATTGTTGTTTAAAGCGTCCGTATGCGGTAGGCCGTATGAGCACTCGATGCCTTCATAGAGCAGAGTATGATATCACAGAAAAAAAGCGAATCAGCGTTGCGACCAACGGAATTTATTGGACATATTACAATTGTTTCTCAGGCGACCAGCTCGAGGCACGATCGATGTGGTGATCAAACCTGAGTCTGAAATGGCGTTAGTCCTCTGATACGTCTAGAAATCGTCGCGGTCATCGATTGTGCCTCGAGCTGGTCGCCCGAGAAACAATTGTAATATGTCCAATAAATTCCTTTCGTCGCAACACTGATTCTCTATTTTCTGTGATATATATATATATATATATATATATATATATACATATGCAAACGTGTATTAAAAAAACTCAGAGGTATATACACACACACACACAAAATACGTACGATCACATATATATACATACACATAAATAATTGTTTGTACATTTGGCTCAAGGCCAGCCATTACCCTGTGCATTACTGGTACTTTAGTTTATCAACCCCGTAGGGATGAAAGGTAAAGTTAACCTCGACGGGATTTGAACTCAGACCGTAAAGGGACGTAACTATGCTGGAAAGCATGGTGTCCGACACTCTACCGATACTGCTGATTCACCTACGCCATACAAACACAAATAATAACGTATAAATATATATAAATATGAGATATGAGAGAATCAAAATTATAAAAAGTAAATCAAATTACGAAACCAGACAGTGATAGAGTAAACGGAAGAAATACGCACGTATACATATGTATATATACACATACATATAGATACAGCAGCACAGCCTCCACTAAAGCAATGAAGAGGCGGATCTTGAGGTCTTCACGAGGGTCCGACTTCCACACCGATCTCAAACTGTGGCGCGCCGCCCGGGCTTTGCTCTTCCTCTCAACCACATCATCTTCCGAATACCCAATCTTTGCTCCCAGATACAGGAAGTCCTCAACTAATTCCAGCGACTTCCCGCCTAGATTAGTAATCCCCTCTGGCTTCTCAACATTCTCTACGAAACATTTTGTCTTAGTCTCATTCATTCTCAACCCCACATTCATCGACACAGTCTCAACTTCCTACATCAAATCCTCTGCCTGTATTTGTCACCAAAACTATGTCGTCGGTAAATTCAACATCCGATATCATCCGATATCATCCGATATCATCCGGGTCTGAGAATTGGACACTGAGCACGAAGCTCACTCAGATGGTGGATAGGTGCTACACGAGAATGCTGAGGATGGCTCTGAACATTAATCACTATACACTGAGGATGGCTCTGAACATTAATCACTATACACTGAGGATTCAGAGCTGTATGTGAGCCTCCCAAAGGTCAGCTCAAAAATGAGACAGAGGAGATTGAGGTTAGCTGGACATGCTCACCGACATCCAGAGTTGACACTGCACTCAGTGCTCCTGTGGGAGCCCCAGCATGGACACACTGGAAGAGGAAGACCAAGGACAGACACTTGTCTATTGGAGATGCAGGACATGGCATCGATAATGAGGGACAGAGATCGCTGGAGAGAACTCGTCCATGGATCTCGGGAATTTTATCCGCTCTAGATAGATAGATAGATATATAGATACGCACGTGTATATAAAAGTATGTCTCAATAAATATATGGACCTACACATATATCCGTAAATTAAGCGGACAGGCGTGGGTAAATGTAATAAAATATAATAAATACTCATATAAATACATACCGGCGTATATATAATTAGCAAATATTGAAATATATATATATGCGCATGAAAATACACACATATATATACTCACATACATACATACACATACAACGACGAGTTCCGCACCCGAGCTGACGTCAAGCGGTTCGTGCGACGCACCAAGCTACATACGCACTTCTACAACACCCACCGGCTCCGCTTCCTCCTTCTGCGCCGACGACCATCTTCTTGGCGCCGGCATCCGGTCAATTCAGCACACTGGACACCTTCGTCGACGCCTGCTGTACCGCAGTAAACCGCTTCGACTTCTGCCACCGCTCCAAACAGAGCAACATCACAGAACTCCTTGTACTCCGCTCCCTCCGAAACCGCGACGACATCGTCATCAAACCGGCGACCAAAGGAGGCGCTGTGGTCGTGTGGCGAGCCGACCTTTACACGGCTGAAGCTCTCAGGCAGCTCCGTAATCCCCTATTGTACCGCCCTTACCTACCACCCCCACCCTCACTACCAAGAACAAGTTTCCTCCACCATCCAACATCTCGTACCCTCCGCCCTCCTTCCTCCCACCACGTTTCACCTCATCGTCCCCATCGCACGCACCCCCATCATCTACTTCCTCCCCCAAATCCACAAACGCGATAACCCCGGCCGCCCTATCGTCTTCTCCTGCAACTGCCCCACCGAATTCATCTCCGCCTTGCTAGACTCCATCCTCGATACCCTCGTCACCGCCCTCTCCTCCCACATCTCCGACACCAACCACGCCCTCCGCTTTTTGGACTCACTCACCTTCCCACCCGGGAAGCATTGGCCGATTACGCTATACTAACTATTTATAGCAGCTGCGTTAGACCCCAGAGATGTATTAATTTTTAATACCCAATTCTAAAATTTCAATAATTCTCATCTAGCAACTCATTCTATAGCATTGGCCGAAAAAGCAGCACCAACTAAATGTAGCAGCTGTGTTAGACTCCTTAGTTTTTGTTTTATTTCACTTCTCACTTTCCAATCTTACATTCTAATATATTTTTCTCTCATTTTTTAATATATTCTTTTTTTATTATATTTTTTAATTGTCATTTAATTTACCAATTCTAAAACGTCCCTCCGCCATTTTCTCAAGAAAACTTTTTTCGCCTACCTTCTCTGGCCTACTTTCATACACATTCCTTAGAATTGGCCGTGTAGATTTCACCTTCACCGCTTGACCGGCTCTACCCACTCCCTTATCATTCTACAGGCAAGTTCAGCCAACCCCACCCCGCACCCACTGCCATGATAGACTTTTCTGTGTCTTCGACAAATTTTGACCAATCCACTTGACAACTACAATCTTAACATATAAGGAAGTACCCCTTTGAAAAGTTCGGCTATTTATTTACCAGACTAACAATACTCTTACATTAGTCCAGAAATAGCCGTCGAAACGGCTTGAGCTCTGCCGTCGGGGTCATACTTTCTCCTATTACCCACTCGACTACCCTAAGTATTGAGTACTCTGGTGCGTTATGGTCCATCTGGTTCCTTACCACACCTTCTTCGTTATATATATATATATATATATATATATATATATATATACATATATATATATATATATATATATATATATATATATATATATATATGATGGCTGCCCCCGCGTTATCAAGTATGGCCATTGCATGAGAAAAAAAAACCCATAATAATAACAATAATAATAATAATTGTTTCTACTTTTGGCAGCAAATACCCAGTACATTACTGGTACTTTATTTTATCGACCCCGTAAGGATGAAAGGCAAAGTTAACCTCGACGGGATTTGAACTCAGAATGGCAAGGGCCGTAACTCAATGCGTGAAAGCATGGCGTCCGACCCTCTACCGATACTGCCAATCCACAATAATATACATATATATACATACATGCGCACACACATAAACATATCTACACACACACACACGATAGCAATTACACCGTGTAACAAAAAAAATGTTTTCTCTGTTCCTGGCTTGTAATCACTTTTTTTTTGTTGCTTAGGTCGCAAATAAATAAAAAAAAGTGCTATTAAACAGTTAAAAGTTTGGGTTTGTAAAAATTCTAAGCTATTCACTAGAATTATTTGTATGCTGGATTTTACGTTGTATGAAGTTCAATTTGATTATGTTAAAAGTTTTTTTTTAATATATGTTTCAGGTTAAATTAAAATTATAAAATAAAGAGTAATACCTATAGAAAATTATAAAAGTGCAATAAAGTATAACATTGTTAAAAAGAGGATGAAAGAGATTTATTGATACTGGATTTTCGCACCCTGAATAAAGGGTAAGTTTTGTTTTAAGCATTCGTCTCCAGGATGAAGCAGTGGAACTTGGTCATAGAGGAAGTGCAGGTGACAAGTCAGAGAAGTCGACAGGAACCTTTCTCAGGCTTTTACACTCTTAGGGATGGCCTCTGCTTCTGCCATGATGTGCCTGGACTGTTTGACGTTATTGGGGTGCCGTTTGTGCCCAACGAGTGGCGGCTGTTTATAGGCAGCTCCACCACAAGTTTGAAGGCTGTCCTCCTCCATAATGCAAACAAGTTCCCGACACTGCCCTAGCTCATTCAGTCTGCCTGAAGAGAGATTACTACAGTGTGAAAATCCTCTTGAAAGCTCTGCAATACAACCAGTACAATTGAGAAATCATTAGAGACTTCAAGATGGTGGCTTTCCTGCTTGAACTCCAAGGAGGCTTTATCAAATTCCAATGCTTCCTCTGCTTTTGGGACAGCAGAGCCACTTCTGACCACTACAACAGAAAGAACTGGGAGCAGCGAACGTAATTTGTAGCTGGAACCCGGAACGTCATGTGGGAGTCACTGGTTGATACCAGGATTGTGCTCATGCCGCCACTGCACATTAAGTTTGGGTTGATGAAGCAGTTTGTGAAGGCGCTCAACCAAGAATCAGCCGCTTTTAAGTACTTTCTTGAGTTCTTCCCCAAGTTATCTGAGGCCAAAATCAAAGGTGGAATTTTTGTTTGACCTCAGATAACGAAGGTGTTTGAGTCTACCGAGTTCTCCAATAAACTCAATAGGATTGAGAGGACAGCATGGAACAGTTTCAAGGTAGTTGTTAAGGGCTTCCTGGGCAACTACAGACCTGAAAACTACCAGCAACTGGTGCAGGATCTGATAAAGGCTTTTGGCGCCATCGCATGCAGATGTTGCTTAATGTCCATATGCTGGACGCTCACCTGGAAAATTTCAAGGACAATATGGGCGCCTACTCAGAAGAACAAGGTGAACGATTCCACCAAGATGTGAAAGAGATATAGCGGAGGTACCAGGGCTACTACAAGGAAAACATGATGGCGGACTATATCTGGGGGCTAGTGCGGGAATGCGACCTGGACTACAACCACAAATCCAGGAAATCCAGTCATTTCTGACGTGTATAAGTTGCTTTATAAGTGTTATTTGTTTTTACTTGTTTGCTTTTGATAAGCTTGTGTAATAAAATAAATATATACTCTGTTGATTTAATTATATGAACTGATAAATAAAAAAAAAATGTGTTTTTTCTTGAAAAATATGAAAATTTCGAAATATCAAACTCCTGAAGAAAAACCCAAACATTTGATTAAATAATAGTATTTTCTTATAATAATGGGATGTAATAAACCAGGAAATGACAGTTAGAACCAGGGAACAAGACAATATGTTACACGGTGTTAACAGTCCAACTAATGATCTAAAATGTCTTGCACAGAGTTGGCAACCAAAATTCACTGGGAATAATCGGCTGTGGTTGGAGTTCATTTACTTTTACATGTCGTTTGAGCCCTCCTGCTTATTTACATTCTTTACCACATGCTTGGCAAGCATGATGAGTAGCATCTCCAACAGCAGCCTGGGAGTCAACCACTATTAAGCTGGTATTTGAAATACGAATTGTGATTATAAAATCTTGCTTTAAAGGAAGTGGAAGTGGAAACTGCGAAGATGACTTTCGAGTCCAGCTTTGCTTAGTCAGAGTCTCGCACAGACGCTGCATGTCAGCGCCATAGGAGGACCTTCGCCGTCTGGAAAATGCATCAGCTATGCCCTTCCTCACATCCCGCTTTACTTTCTCGTATGCTATTCGAGATGCCTCAAAAGCAACTTTCCCCTCATATACAGTCTTTCTCCATTTATTGCGATCAGCAGCAACATTTTCCCATTTATCAGCAGAGATGTTAGCGTCTTTCAAAGGAATCCTTATACCTCTTTTTGGTTTATGTGGCGGTCGTTTTCCTTTAACTAACTCTCCATAAAATAGGTGTTTTGGTATTCTATAATCCTTCATCCCGGCAAGGTGACCAATCCAATGGAGTCGTTGCTTGTCTATAGTAAGATCTTTAACAAACATACAATCAAATTCTCTTATTCCACCAATTCCAACACCTCTAACATTATCTCTAAACATAATAATAAAATATTATATAATAAATTATATCCATCCAACACTGAGCGTCATAATAATAGCAATAGTAAACGCGACGTCAATGTTAACTCTAGGCTAAATTCAGTAAATTTAAATACGACGTCAAACGTAACTTTGTCGAATGTTCATAACACCAATCTAAATGAGGAAACTTTAGCATCTATCGTAAATAACTTCTCCAATCCTTCTATAAATAATACTAGGTCACTTGTTAATAACTCTGGTAATTTCTCTAATAGTAATTGTAATTGCCCTGTTAGAACTAAATGTCCTCTTAATAGCCAATGTCTTTATAAAAATTAGTGTATGAATGTAAGGTTATATCTGGTACTAATTATTTTACCTATTTTGTTTCCACTTCCACTTCCTTTAAAGCAAGATTTTATAATCACAATTCGTATTTCAAATACCAGCTTAATAGAACTAACACGACACTCTCAGAACGCATATGGTCCTTAAAAGACAAAAATATTAAATACAACATTTGTTGGAGGAAGGGTTGCAAGGCCTCTCCTTACTGTAATTCTGCCCTATCCAGAACAGTTAATCTCTGCCTAGCCGAGAAATTTACCATTATCTATAATTTTAATTTTATAATAAATAGACGTACGGTTTTATTTTCGCTCTGCTTGCATAAATCCCATAGAATTTTCCATAAAGTATACAGCTAATATCTCACCACCTAATTAGTTAAAAAACTTTTTTTCTCAAACGCTTTTATATCTTTTACAAATATACCCATCCTCGTACCTTATTTCAGTATATTATATTATACAATTTACTCATTCTATGTTGTTAGAGGTCCCCTATTTTTCTTCTTTTACATCCTTTTTTTCCTTTTTTCCTTTTTTATTTTTTAATTTCTAATCTTTAATCTGTAACTTTTACTTCTCAATTACTTCTTAACTCATATTATTAATTACTATAGCGGTGGATTGGCAGTATCTGTAGAGGGTCGGACGCCATGCTTTCCATCATAGTTACGTCCCTTTACTATCTGAGTTCAAATCCCGCCGAGGTTGACTTTGCCTTTTATCCTTACGGGGTCGATAGAATAAAGTACCAGTAATGTACTGGTTAATTGCTGGCCTTGTGCCTAAAGTAGAAACAATTACGCACTATAGCATTTCCCTTATATTATTGGCCATACAAACTATATTTTTAATATATACTAATATTACCATTAGTAAATTTTGTAAACATATATTTTTTTGACGTTATATATTTTTTCTCCTTTAAATTTTCTTTTTTCTTCTCTCCTTCCGTGCTCGTATTAAACCTATTATTTACTTTTTCATATTACAATATATAGAAACACACTTATACCCTAACTAATTCCTCTAAGTTCATAATTCATCTAATTTCTTCTTCATTCACCTTATTTCCTTAATATTTTAAATTTAATAATACATATTAATAAATTCCTTTTCGCACATATTATTAAACCCTTGAATATATAAACCTTAACATAATACTATTCTTAATTCTCTTTTCTTTAATCATAAACATCACACTTAGTAAACCACATTAACTTTTAATTTCAAAATTTGTTTTTAATTATGTATAATCTTACAACGTTTTTTATTTATTTCTCAGTATTAAAGGCTATCTCTCTCTCTCTCTCACTCATTTCTCCTCCTCTCTCATCCTTCCTTCTTATACTCCTCCCCCGTCATCCTTTATTTTCTTCCTTCCTCTTCCTTATCTTTTCATTCCTGTTCCTTCTTTTTTGTCAAATCTCACATATCCATCTTATTATTTTTCATATGTAGATTTAACACTTCACTGCTCGCAAGTGTTTTTTAAGCTTCATATTATGTTTCACTATTTCATCTGATGAGAACGCAAATATCATCCCATGATGATATTTGTTTTTGAAATGCGTATAATAAAATACATGGAACTCTTTTAACCATCTTTTCATCTTATATTCTATATATATATATATATTATATATATATATTATATATATATATATATATATATATATATATATATATATATATATATATATGTATATATTAGAAAGTGAGGTTATTTTCACAAAATGAAAAATAACCGAGGTGTCCTACACGAGTGAAAGTATAAACAAAAAGAGATGAAATCGAAAATGCAACTGGAGTCTTATTTTTTTAAAAAATATATATATTTATTTGGTTCCTTTACCGGTTTCGCAGTTCTTCTGCTTTTCAAAAGGTGAGTTGAGATGGAGGGTCTGTGGTTTTTCTCACATCTGGTTGGTCTCTGAATGTTACTTGTTTCATATGGAAAAAGTGGCTCGAAATGCCAGGTTTTTCGAAAAGTAATTTGATTCGTTTGTCAATAATTATAATAAATTTCGCGCCAGTTCGCGTTACAATAGTTCTCCAAATAAGAGAGGGGGCGGGGGTTGTCACAGGTTGTGTTTTCATATATGAGTGTTTGAATTTCTTTTTACTTGAAAAAAGGAGGCTCACGAATGCTTTTTTTTGGTTGGTTATAAATAAAATTTGGCTGTCACGTGAACAAGTTTTCATTACATTTTTGCGCCCTTATTTGGAAAACTATTCTGTAGTCTTTATAGTGAATGTTATGACAATGGAGAGATAGTGGTCAAGAGAAAAGGGATTGGAAGAATTGTTCTGGTTCAGTAAATATGGTTAGTTCGCTGGGGTGTCAGAGTTCAGATTTTCTATTGAAGTGAAGATATGTATGTTTATTTTTGTGCTTGTGTGTGTGTATGTGTGTGTGTGTGTGTATGTGTGTATTGGAAGATGATTCTATTAGTAGAGATGGGGGAGAGAGTTGTGTGTGTGTGTGTGTGTATATGGGTGTTATGTGTGTGTGTGCGAGTATGTTAAGATGGAGAGAATATATATTTTGTGTGTAGGAAAGTGGTTCTATTAGTAGAAATGGGGAGGGAGTTGTAGGTGTGGGGGTTGTTATGTGTGTGTATGGGTGTTATGTGTGTGGGAGTATGGTTAGCATGTTAAGATGAAGAGAATATATATATATATATTGTGTGTGTGTGTATGTGTGTGTGTAGGAAAGTGATTCCTTTAGTAGGAATATTTTTGAATGATCATGTTTTCCTTACTTATTCGTGTTTGCTGTTGTATTGTCAGTGCAAACGTATGTTAAGGTTTATTTAGTTCGAGTTTTTATTTTCTAAAGTAGAAGGTGTTATGTGTGTGTGTGTATGTCATATTATGGTGTTGACTTAATGTATATTAAACCTTATTTAATGTTGGTCTATATTTTTGAATAAACATATTTTCCTTATTTATTCGCATTTGTTCTGTTGTATTGTTAGCGCAAAGGTAAAATGGGACGACTTGGAATTTGGGTGTCTTATTACTTGCGTAAATGTCTAGATATGCACTTAGTGGTATCTGTCTCGTGGTTGGATCTCGTAATTGTTGGCGATGAACTGTCATTCTGTTTGTATCCCTCCAGCGATGGGAAAAAAACGCCACCTGGTTCAACAACTACGAAATGGACTTCAAAAATGAACAACATAAAGGTAACCCTTTTTTAAAACAAACTAAAACTCACACACCACATGCACAACAAATAAGAAAAAAAGTAACAAAACGCCAACATACCCCCAGCAAAACTATAACGATAATCCCAGAAACCATAGACAAAACTATAACCGTACTAACAAAAACCAAAGATCCCCGAACACAAGGCAGGACCTGATCCGCATATCACAACCCACACAAAACCTATTCCAAAACCGTAGACCCCTGCCCACACAGAGCCTGTTCCAAAACCGTAGATCCCAACCCACACAAAGGAACCAAATCTACAACCCGGACTATCAACAAACCGAACCTCAATACGTCCGAAACTCCTATACAAGACCACACAACAACAGGGGAAATACCATTAGATATAATAATACCAATGAAAAAACATTCCAGAGAAATCATTTTTTAGACCAAGGCTACAGGACTCACAACACCCGGTGGCACAAACCGATTTTGAAAAACCGAAAATAATTAACATTTCAAATACAAACCTCTCAGCCCAACAAGTAAAAATTCTCTTCAAAGGTCTGAAATTCACACCAACACCACCATACCCTAACCCCAACGAGATAAATGACGATATCTCACACTTCTGTAGAAAATTACGTCTCACAGAGGAATTCTTTGACAAGGAGAATAACGACGAATCAATTGTACGGAATAAAAGCAGCTACAACCCAACAAAAGGTAGAAACAGAGTTCTGGACAAATTTTGTGACCACATAGCTACCTTCCCATACCATGAACTACCGCAACCTAAACCCAAACCCAACACAAGTCGAAGGGAATGGGAGATTATCCATGAACTAAAAAACAATACGGACATTATAATTAAGGAAGCGGACAAGGGAAGTACTGTTGTCATTATGGAGGCTGAAAAATATAAAAATTCTATGTTATCTCTCTTACAAAATACTAATTACTATGAAAGAGTAAAAAACTACCAGCAATCAAAAATAATCACCAAATTAAACACACTGATTTATCGATACCAGGAAGACCTAACTAAAAAGGAACGCGATTATTTAACAAATTTTGAATATAAAACCAGCAACCTTTACGGACTTCCGAAGATCCACAAGTGTAAAATAATCAACGATGCCTGTAAACAATCCACCTCAGCCTGCGTGAACACACAATACCCCACATACCTTAAATTAAGACCAATTGTAGCGGGACCACAATGTGAAACACACAGATTGAGCAACTTTATAGACATACTACTGAAACCAATACTGAAACACATACCAAGCCTTGTAAGAGACGATCTGGACCTCTTAAACCACCTCCCCAAACATGTCAACAACGACACTATCATTGTGTCTTTCGGTGTAGTGAATCTCTACACAACGCTCCCACACCAATACGGACTAGAAGCAATAGGATTCTGGCTAGAGAAATATCCCAATGAGATACCTGACAGAATAGAAAAAAACCTCATCACCGAGGGATAAAAATTCATCCTACAGAACAACTTTTTTGATTTCGATGGCAATACTTACAAGCAAATATCGGGGACTGCGATGGGTACAAAAGCCGCTCCAACTTATGCCAACTTAGTCATGGCATACTTAGAATTCCAGATATATGAACAGTCCAAATCAAAATACGGATTGAACTTCCACAAATATTTATCAGAGAATTGGAAACGCTACTTGGATGATTGCCTCATTCTTTGGTCCCACACACTCGACCAACTGAAGGATTTCAAAAACTTAATAAACGGCATCAATAACCACATCCAATTCACAATGGAATACAGCCAAGATCAACTCCCATTTCTGGACATCTTAATCTTAAAAAAAGACACAAATATCGAAACTGACATACACTACAAACCAACAGATTCCAAACAATATCTGCTATTCACCTCCAACCATCCAAAGCACCCGAAGACGAACATTCCTTTTAACCTAACAAGAAGAATTTGCACAATTGTCTCCAATTATGAAACGCGAAATAAAAGACTTCAAGAATTAAAGGAAATTCTACTCGAGAGAGAGTACCCACTATTACTAATAAATAATGGAATAGAAAGGGCTAAAGCAATAGGCATTGATGAATTACGGAAACAGAAACAAATTCAAGGTACGTTCAATATTCTATCATATATCTCAACACACAACCCAAGAAATGCGGAAGCTTACAACACTATTCACAATAACATCCCACTCCTAAAACAAAACCCAAGAATGAAAAAAGCCCTTGAAACACACAAAATAATCAAAAGCAAAAGACAACCAAAATCACTGAAAACATTACTCACCAATGCCAAATTACCTACCACAAACCCACAACCAAGTATCAAAAAATGTGGTCGCTCTAATTGTGGAACCTGCACTCACCTCATTGAAGGCAACACGTATACATTTAAATCAGGACAAAATTTTACTGTAAAAAATCACTTCACTTGCTCATCAAAAAATCTTCTTTATGCCATTAAATGTAAAGGATGCAATGAAGATTATATAGGACAAACTAAACTCACACTCAGAAACAGAATGACAGTTCATCGCCAACAATTACGAGATCCAACCACGAGACAGATACCACTAAGTGCATATCTAGACATTTGCGCAAGTAATAAGACACCCAAATTCCAAGTCTTCCCATTTTACCTTTGCGCTAACAATACAACAGAACAAATGCGAATAAATAAGGAAAATATGTTTATTCAAAAATATAGACCAACATTAAATAAGGTTTAATATACATTATGTCAACACCATAATATGACATACACACACACACATAACACCTTCTACTTTAGAAAATAAAAACCCGAACTAAATAAACCTTAACATACGTTTGCACTGACAATACAACAAGAAACACGAATAAGTAAGGAAAACATGTTCATTCAAAAATATTCCTACTAAAGGAATCACTTTCCTACACACACACATACACACACACACAATATATATATATATATATTCTCTTCATATTAACATGCTAACCATACTCCCACACACAACACCCATACACATACATAACAACCCCCACACCTACAACTCCCTCCCCATTTCTACTAATAGAACCACTTTCCTACACACATATATATATACACACACACAAAATATATATTCTCTCCATCTTAACATACTCGCACACACACACATAACACCCATATACACACACACACAACTCCCTCCCCCATCTCTACTAATAGAATCATCTTCCAATACACACATACACACACACAAGCACACAAATAAACATACATATCATCACTTCAATAGAAAATCTGACCTCTGACACCCCAGCGAACTAACCATATTCACTGAACCAGAACAATTCTTCCAATCCCTTTTCTCTTGACCACTATCTCTCCATTGTCATAACATTCACTATAAAGACTACAGAATAGTTTTCCAAATAAGGGCGCAAAAATGTAACGAAAACTTGTTCACGTGACAGCCAAATTTCATTTATAACCAACCAAAAAAAAGCATTCGTGAGCCTCCTTTTTTCAAGTAAAAAGAAATTCAAACACTCATATATGAAAACACAACCTGTGACAACCCCCCTCTCTTATTTGAAGAACTATTGTAACGCGAACTGGCGCGAAATTTATTATAATTATTGACAAACCAATCAAATTACTTCTCGAAAAACCTGGCATTTCGAGCCACTTTTTCCATATAAAACAAGTAACATTCAGAGACCAACCAGATGTGAGAAAAACCACAGACCCTCCATCTCAACTCACCTTTTGAAAAGCAGAAGAACTGCGAAACCGGTAAAGGAACCAAATAAATATATATATTTAAAAAAAAAAAAAAACTCCAGTTCCATTTTCGATTTCATCTCTTTTTCTTTATATATATATATATATATATATGTAGCTTTCATCGTATTTTTGACTAAAGGAATTTTAGCCTGATAATGGGGTTTAGAACCCTCAGATAAATGGAAAAAGATGAGTTTTGACGTACATTGGAGTCAAACCCACATCTTTGGTTATCACGACCACTGTGCTACCATTACAGCAACACATCACCCATCTCTTCCCATTCAAATTAGAAGCTACATTCTTAGCGAGTTCAAATGGCAAGTAAGTATGTTTTGAAACAGTGAGCAGGTTTGAAATTAGAAAATTTAATAGCTTTCACCGTATTTTTGACTAAAGGAATTATAGCCTGATAATATAGCTTTATATATATATATATATATATATATATATATATATATATATATATATATATATATATATATATATATACATATATATATACATATATATATACATATATATATATATATATATATATATATATATATATATATATATATATATATATATATATATATATATATATATATACATATATATGTATATATATATACATATATATACTTATATATATATATACATATATATATATATATATATATATATATATATATATATATATATATATATATATATATATATATATATATAGAGAGAGAGAGAGAGAGAGAGAGAGAGAGAGAGAGAGAGAGAATTAGTACATCTACCAACATATGCGTACAGATGTACACTAATGCTAGCAAATATATAAGTTATATCAAAGTACCTAGGTGGTTCTATGCAGGGGGATGCAGAACAATTATATGAAAGACGTAAAATAAAAAAAATAAAAAAATTTAAAATTAACTTACTTACTAAAATTTTCACTCCATTAAAAATTAACTTACTTACTAACATGTCCACTCCATTACAGAAACTAATTAGTTGGAGTGAAAATTTTAGTAAGTAAGTTGATTTTTAATTTTTAAAATTTTCTTATTTTACGTCTTTCATATATATATATATATATATATATATATATATATATATATATATAAAGAATTTATATCTAGTAACATATATATACATACAGATGCATATCAATGCTAGCAAATATATAGGTTTTGTCTTAGTAACTTTGTGGTTCAATGCATGGGGTTGCAGAACAATAATATGAGAGACGTAAAATAAGAAAATTATAAAATTAACTTACTTACTAAAATTTCACTCCCAACTAATTAGTTTCTGAAATGTAATAAATGTACTTTCCGAAGAAAATACAGAGAAGCATTTCGTCGTCAGGGAAGACTATTCTCAGCTAAGTATCCAGGCAAAGCGAGGACTCTGGAAACTTATCCAAAAATAATTCAGTGGATAGAAAATAGCAAAGCGTGGACTAAATTCCTAGCCATTGAAAAAATCACTGCCTCTGCGTCGGTGGCAAATTCAAAAAGAATCAATCACGTGGCATCGAGGTCAATCAGTGGAAAGTGGTTTGTTAATAAGACAGCGGCCTGCCTGCTACCATAGCAGCAGTTTTGGCCAATATTGCTCGACAAATAATTTGGAGATAATTATAAAGAATTAATATCTAGTAACATATATATACATACAGATGCATATCAATGGTAGCAAATATATAGGTTAGGTCTTAGTAACTTTGTGGTTCAATGCATGGGGTTGCAGAACAATAATATGAGAGACGTAGAATAAGAAAATGATATAATTAACTTACTTACTAAAATTTCACTCCCAACTATATATATATATATATATATACATATATTTGGGAGTATATATATATATAGTTGGGAGTGAAATTTTAGTAAGTAAGTTAATTATATAATTTTCTTGTTTTACGTCTCTCATATTATTGTTCTGCAACCCCATGCATTGAACCACAAAGTTACTAAGACAAAACCTATATATTTGCTATCATTGATATGCATCTGTATGTATATATATGTTACTAGATATAAATTCTTTATATATATATATATATATATATATATATATATATATATATATATATATATATATATATATATATATATATATATATATATATATATATATATATGAAAGACGTAAAATAAGAAAATTTTAAAAATTAAAAATCAACTTACTTACTAAAATTTTCACTCCAACTAATTAGTTTCTGTAATGGAGTGGACATTTTAGTAAGTAAGTTAATTTTTAATGGAGTGAAAATTTTAGTAAGTAAGTTAATTTTTAATTTTTAAAATTTTCTTATTTTACGTCTTTCATATAATTGTTCTGCATCCCCCTGCATAGAACCACCTAGGTACTTTGATATATATATGAAGGCGCATGGCCTAGTGGTTAAAGCATTGGGCTTGCAATCGAAAGGTTGTGAGTTCAATTCTCGGACCGGGTGATGTGTTGTTTTCTTGAGCAAGACACTTTATTTCACGTTGCTCCAGTTTACTCAGCTGTAGAAATGAGTATCGGCCTGCCCGACCACCCAATATATATATTAAAATAACAGATTAAAGTTTAAGCACAGCATCGCTGCCTTCATCCTTAACATTAATGTTATTTTCATAAATATTTGCTCTACGGTTCTTATATATATACACACACACACACATATATATATATATCCCTTTCTTGCCGTAGAGATCAGCCTATCTAACAATGTTTCCAGTAAGATATGAACATGTAAAATGTGAACAAGGCATTCATCTTTGTTTAAGTTATCTTCCAGATTGACAAGACCATTATTTGTTTTCAAATAAATGGAAACCCCCATCAGTTATAGGCTGCAATCTTCTAATTATATTGAAATGTACTAATATTTCAGTGATAATATTCAGAATCGAAGGGCTGATTAACTGCTTTGGAACCCTGAAATCCAAAACGTATATAAGCTGAGAGACCCAACGTAGATTAATTGTTTTTCCAGCATATTTGATAGAATGGCTACATTATGTGATACTCATATATTTAGTCAAACATATGGGATGAGGGATGAAGTTCAAAATTGTATATGATGCTTATAATTGGCGGAAATAAAGCACAAACCGTGTAACGTTGGGTCGGTAAATTACAATTCCAATGTTTGTACTGAAGTATAATCTTAAACATGAAGTGCCATAGCTAATACAAATAAGCACAGTCCCTTCTCTTAAAGGGGATAATTCTTTCTTTTGTTTGTAATTACAAAGCAAAGACACAGTTACTTAATGTTATATATTCATATTTTATCATTCATAAAGAAATAAGAAAAACAATTTACGCTTTATATATACATTCCATTTCCCATTGCTTTTTAACAGCCAGAAGCGTGCGGAACATAAATTGTTAATATTCTTTTATAGAAAAGAAAATATTGTATGGAAGATATGTTGATTGCCATTTTTATTGAATAAAAGTATGAATATCACAAAAAGTATGAGAATAATGTGAAGATTGAGATAAATATTTATGGTACTCTCAGAAATACATTTCTTTTAATCCAAATATATGTAAAACATAATATCAAGGACAGTAATATTGAAAACAAAAACCTCATTAACTACACAAAATATATTAATAATACATACTTTTGTAGTATACACATATATATATATATATATATATATATATATATATATATATATATATATATATATATATATATATATATATATATATATATATATATATATATATATATATATATATATATATATATATTTCAATAATATATTATTTTGTTTGATCCGTTTAGCTTGTTCGCTTTTTTGGCTTAGGTGGTTAAAGCCTTCTTAACCATCGTCTCAGTATTGTATGACCTTTTTAACTTATGTTTATAGCTCTGGTATCTTCATATCCAATGAGCGCTTGTCAACACAATTCGGAAGTTGCGTATCGCTAATTTCTACCCGCCGAATTGCGATTCTCGCTAAATTTATATATATATATATATATATATATATATTATTATTATTATTATTATTATTGTTATTCCTTGAGTCTCAGTCATTGATGTTAGTTAACTGGAAAGTCCGTTGGAATGAATATCAAGCCACTACCTGCAGCCTCAGATATTCAGGACGTATCGGAGGGTTCTTGCTGTCCCAGCAAGCATGCCTTTTGAAGCGTTCCAAAAAGCGTGAAGGGGCCGATTTTCTTTAACCATCCTTGGAAACTTTTGGAGATAGTCCCCAGTGCGCCTATGACAATCAGGATCACTTTGACTTCATGGCAGTTCCAAATCCTTCTTACCTCCCACTTTATGTCCTGGTATCGGTTAATTTTCTTCCTCTCCTTCTCTTGCACTCTCGTGTCGAATGGGCAGGCCACATCCACAATCAGACACGATCTTTTTTCTTTGTCCACAACCACCAGGTCAGGTCTATTGTGTTCCTGTTTCTTGTCCGTCTGTATCCTAAAATCCCACAGCACCTTCACCTGATCGTTCTCCATCACCGCCTCTGGCTTATGCTCATACCATTTCTCAGAATGTCAAATGCCTTTCTGTAGTCTATCCTTCCCATGACAAGATCAGTGTGTCTCCTCCTGCAATTCCCCATTACCATCTTATCAATAAGTAACTGGTCCTTTGTACCACGTGACTTCTTTCGGCGTCCTTTCTGTTCGTCCGGTAACAAGTTGTTTGTGTGGAGGTGATGGTAGATTTCCTCAGACACAATGCTCGTCAACAGTTTCCACATTACGGACAGACATGTGATAGGTCTATAGTTGGTAACATCATTACCCTTGATTCGGTCTTTCATTATCAGAACTGTGGTACCTTTTGTCAACCACTATGGTACCTCACGTGACATCAAGCAGTCATTGAACATGGTTGTCATTTTCGGGTGGAGGGATGTTATATTTTTAATCCAATACCCCTGCACACCACCTGGGCCTGGTGATTTCCAGTTGGTTAGTTTTTTGGCCTGCCCCTTAAGAGTTTCAACTGTGATACTCAAATCAGTTTGTTGGTGTGCCTGTTCACCGATCACCTTCTTCTTCTTCTTATTATTATTATTATTATTATTATTATTATTCCTTGAATCTCAGTCATTGATGTTAGTTAACTGGAAAGTCCGTTGGAATGAATATCAAGCCACTACCTGCAGCCTCAGGTATTGAGGACGTATCGGAGGGTTCTCGCTGTTCTCAGCAAGCATGCCTTTTGAAGCGTTCCAAAAAGCGTGAAGGGGCCGATTTTCTTTAACCATCCCTGGAAACTTTTGGAGATAGTCCCCAGTGCGCCTATGACAATCGGGATCACTTTGACTTCATGGCAGTTCCAAATCCTTTTCACCTCCCACTTTAGGTCCTGGTATCGGTTAATTTTCTCCCTCTCCTTCTCTTGCACTCTCGTGTCGAAAGGGCAGGCCACATCCACAATCAGACACGATCTTTTTTCTTTGTCCACAACCACCAGGTCAGGTCTATTGTGTTCCAGTTTTTGTCCGTCTGTATCCTAAAATCCCACAGCACCTTCACCTGATTGTTCTCCATCACCGCCTCTGGCCTATGCTCATACCATTTCTCAGAATGTGGTAAATTGTTTACTTTGCACAGGTGCCAGTGGGTCACCCTCCCCATCACATCGTGTCTCCAGCCCTTATAGTGGGTCTGGGCTAGGTGTTTACACTCGGACACAATGTGAGCCACCGTCTCCTCTCTCTCTCCACAGATCCTGCACAGTGGGCTAGCCTCCTCCTTGTAAATATGGTGCTTCAACCACCTCGTTTTGAGGGCCTGCTCCTGCGCAGCCATTAGCATTCCTTCTGTAGCCTTTTTGAGGTCTCCTCTTCTCAACCAGTTCCATATCTCTGGATCTCTAAATTCAGTTTTCTCAAAGAAGGTACTATGAAGGGATTTTCCCTTAAGGCTGCTCTTCCTCCTTGATGTTATTTCCTCCTTGGACATCCCCTGGCCTACTGTCCCCTCCTTCAGCACAGTTCTGAGCATTGGCTCCTTACTATAGGTCACGTATTTGTATAGGTTGTTTTTCTCCATCTGAACACAATCCTCTATGCTGATAAGACCTCTTCCACACTCAGATCTCCTTAGGTAGAGTCTATCGACATCACTCTTCTTGTGGAACATGTTGTAGATAGTCTATAGCTTCCTAGTCTTCCTATCCATTTCTTTTTGTTCAGCAACATTCCATCTCAGAATTCCCGCACTGTACCTAATAATAGACACAGCTCGGGAATTTACTGCGCTTATGGCATTTCTGCTGTTCAGATGTGACTTCAATACGCTCCCTACTCTCCGAATGTATTCAGTTCTTAACAATTCCTTCATTTGTTTGTTCTTTATGCCATCAGCCTCCAGAACGCCCAAATACTTGTATCCTTCCTCAGAGTCACTTTCCTTTATCATCTCACCTGTTGGTATCTGGATCCCGTTACTTCTGCTCAGCCTACCCCTCCTCATCACAATGACTCCACATTTACTAATACCAAACTGCATACATATATCACTGCTGAAAATACGAACAGTGTCAACAAGCACATCCAACTCCTTCTCACTTTTCCCGAAGAGCTTAAGATCGTCCATGAAGAGGAGGTGATTGATGGTAAGCTCTCCCTTTCCCAACTTGTATCCTGCTCTCACTTTTCGCAGCATAATGGTCAAGGGAATCAGGGCAAGGACAAACATTAGCGGGGACAGGCTATCTCCCTGGAAGATACCTCTCTTGATCTTCACGCTTCCCAAGGATACTCCAGTTGATGTCAACTCTGTCTCCCAGGATCCCATACTCCTGCCCAGCAACTGTCTGATGTTATCTGCCACCCTGAAGATCTCCAGGATTTTGGTGATCCAAGAATGAGGCACCATGTCAAATGTCTTTCTGTAGTCTATCCATCCCATGGCAAGATCAGTGTGTCTCCTCCTGCAATTCCCCATTACCATCTTATCAATAAGCAACTGGTCCTTTGTACCACGTGACTTCTTTCGGCATCCTTTCTGTTCGTCCGGTAACAAGTTGTTTGTGTGGAGGTGATGGTAGATTTCCTCAGACACAATGCTCGTCAACAGTTTCCACATTACGGACAGACATGTGATAGGTCTATAGTTGGTAACATCATTACCCTTGATTCGGTCTTTCATTATCAGAACTGTGGTACCTTTTGTCAACCACTCTGGCACCTCACCCGACACCAAGCAGTCATTGAACATGGCCGTCAGCTTCGGGTGGAGGGATGTTACATTTTTAATCCAATACCCCAACACACCATCTGGGCCTGGTGATTTCCAGTTGGTTAGTTTTTTGGCCTGCCCCTTAAGAGTTTCAACTGTGATACTCAAATCAGTTTGTTGGTGTGCCTGCTCACCGATCTCCCTCTGTACTGTCTCAATCCACCCTGCCTGGACATTATGTCTAACATCCTGCTCCCATATTCCTCCTCAGAATGTTTTAGTTTGCTCGGCCCCAGGGATCAACTCGTTGCCTCTTTCTTTCCCCTCAAGCTGTCCAAACAGCATCTTCTGGTTGTTGTCGAACATGCGGTTCTGTTTATACTGACTGACTCTGTTCTCGTATCGCCTGATTTTTGCACTCTTTGCTACAATGCGTTGCTTCAGTTCCTCTATGATAATATTTAGCTTTTTCCTCCTAGTTTTGTACTTTATTTCCAGTCTATTTTTAGTGCCTATGTTTTTTAGTGTCCCATTCAGTAGTGACTCAAGCTTTCCTATGTCATTTCTCATTTCCTCGATTTGACCACTCAGTCGTTTCTTCCACCACGGCTCTGCTCTTTCTTGTCTGTTGTTTCCTCTCGCTTTTATACCAAGTAGTTTCCTCACCGTATTTGCTGTTGCTTTGAGGATATTGTTGCACTGGTGAAGGCTCCTCGCCTCAAGGTATGGAATGACTTTGTTTACCTTAGCTGTTGTTTCTTTTAACTTTTTCCTGTCTACAAATCTTAGGTTCATAGGTCTCCCACTATCATTGTTCAATTCATCTACCACTAAATTTAGGATGTCAACCGAATCTTGTCCTAGCCCGTCAGCATTCATCTTCTCAGTGGCCGTATCTCTGTTCCAGGTATTATTTATCTCAGTATTCAGATCATTGTCTGCTTCGGGTGGTTCCTCTGTTCTCAGGAGCTCTTCACCTTCATTTCCCACTGTCTCGCTGGTCTGGCATACTACACCCGCCATCTCCAAGACATTTTCTCTGCTCAGTTCCTCCAGTTCCAGCTCGCTTATCCATCCATTAGTTCTTATTACCCGAGCCTGCCCGGCCAATTTTTGTTCATCTAATTTAAATAGACCAATCTCGTTCCAGATGTTATGCATCCGTCTCCTGTAGCCCCTCTCCTTGGTGTTACTCTTCAGGTAACATTGCATAACAGTTCTATTCAATTCTTTCGTCCAGTTGGTTCTGGCCCCTTTCCTTCTTCTTCTTCCTCCAACATCAGCAGTATTTGGTTGACAGTCAGGTTCCTGCTGCTGAGCCAGGGGGCACCTGTTGGGTGAGAGTCTGTCACATGACGTTCTAGTCTCCATTTCACCGTTATTCGAACTGTTTATGTTCGATATTTAAACACTCTTATCGAGGATTGGCGAATGTATGGTTACATAGCCATCTGTGGATTCGCCGTTCCACTTGGCCCTTGTGTGGCATTATCACCACGCTGTGTACGAACACACATAAACAAACAAACACACAGGCAGAAAGGGCCCCAAAAATGAATAAGCATAAGTTTCATTGTAATGTAGTGTTCGAATGTCTGACTTAGTTTTTGTTTTTTTAGTTTTAGTTTTTCCCCCCTCTTCTCTGTCCGTCCGCCTGCTTCTCTCTTCATTTTTATTTTCTTTACTTTTTTTTGTTTTTTTTTTGTTTTTATTATTATTATTATTATTATTATTATTATTATTGTTATTGTTATTCCTTGAATCTCAGTCATTGATGTTGGTTAACTGGAAAGTCCGTTGGATTGAATATCAAGCCACTACCTGCAGCCTCAGATATTCAGGACGTATCGGAGGGTTCTTGCTGTTCCAAGCAAACATGCCTTTTGAAGCGTTCCAAAAAGCGTGAAGGGGCCGATTTTCTATAACCATCCCTGGAAACTTTTGGAGATAGTCCCCAGTGCGCCTATGACAATCGGGATCACTTTGACTTCATGGCAGTTCCAAATCCTTTTCATCTCCCACTTTAGGTCCTGGTATCGGTTAATTTTCTCCCTCTCCTTCTCTTGCACTCTCGTGTCGAACGGGCAGGCCACATCCACAATCAGGCACGATCTTTTTTCTTTGTCCACAACCACCAGGTCAGGTCTATTGTGTTCCAGTTTTTTGTCCGTCTGTATCCTAAAATCCCACAGCACCTTCACCTGATTGTTCTACATCACCGCCTCTCGCCTATGCTCATACCATTTCTCAGAATGTGGTAAATTGTTTACTTTGCACAGGTGCCAGTGGATCACCCTGCCCATCACATCGTGTCTCCAGCCCTTATAGTGGGTCTGGGCTAGGTGTTTACACTCGGACACAATGTGAGCCACAGTCTCCTCTCTCTCTCCACAGATCCTGCACAGTGGGCTAGCCTCCTCCTTGTAGATATGGTGCTTCAACCACTTCGTTTTGAGGGCCTGCTCCTGCGCAGCCATTAGCATTCCTTCTGTAGCCTTTTTGAGGTCTCCTCTTCTCAACCAGTTCCATGTCTGTGGATCTCTAAATTCAGTTTTCTCAAAGAAGGTACTATGAATGGATTTTCCCTTAAGGCTGCTCTTCCTCCTTGATGTTATTTCCTCCTTGGACATCCCCTGGCCTACTGTCCCCTCCTTCAGTACAGTTCTGAGCATTGGCTCCTTACTATAGGTCACGTATTTGTATAGGTTGTTTTTCTCCATCTGAACACAGTCCTCTATGCTGATAAGACCTCTTCCACCCTCAGATCTCCTTAGGTAGAGTCTATCGACATCACTCCTCTTGTGGAACGTGTTGCAGATAGTCAATAGCTTCCTAGTCTTCCTATCCATTTCTTTTTGTTCAGCAACATTCCATCTCAGAATTCCCGCACTGTACCTAATAATAGACACAGCTCGGGAATTTACTGCGCTTTATTATTATTATTATTATTATTATTACTATTATTATTATTATTATTATTACAGCTGCATTTATCTTGCTTTATGTTCATACGAGTTATCACCAAGTCACAACCAGTGACCTCAAGAGACAACAAGGTCCGCCATGTTCGAGAAAGAACATACATACTCACACATGCATCTCTAGTGTTTAGACTTGTGATGTACTTATATTGACATAATCTTGCTTAGTATATGGGCAGTTCCCATTAGTACTATCTTTTGTATTTCTCCTATACGCAGGTTTCCTGGGATTTGCGATAAGTAATCATTAGACCCCTTAGGTATCATTCCCAGAGCGCCTACAACCACTGGTATTGTTTTAGTTCTCAATTTCCACATTTTTCCAATTTCTATCTCCAGGTCCTTATACTTGCTCAATTTTTCAAATGTTTTTATAGATACATTTTTGTCTATTGGAACAGACATATCAATTAGCAGGCATACCCTCTTTTTGAAGTCTTTCAATATTATATCAGGTCTATTTGCATCTATTTTTCGGTCTGTTTGGATGCTAAAGTTCCACAAGATTGAGATGTGATCTTTTTCAAGTATGGGAGGTGGTTGATGCTCCCACCAATTCTTTTGATGGGGCATGTCAAAATGCTTACACATTATCCAATGTATGTATTGTGCAGCTTTGTCATGCCTGTTTAGGTATTCGGTTGGAGCTATAGGACTGCACATTGAAATTATATGGTCAATGGTCTCTGGTTGTTTTTTGCATACACGGCATAATGGGCTGCATCCATTTTTTACTATGTTGGCTTGGTAATTTTTTGTTGGCAGACACTGATCTTGTGCTGATATAATCAGTCCTTCAGTCTCCGATTTCAGTCCAGAGGATGCCAACCACTGATGGGTTGAAGTTTTGTCAAAATCAGGATTGTTAGCTCGCTCTGGGTATTTTCCATACAGAGGCTTTTCTTGCCATTTCTTAGCCAGTTTCTGTAGCAGTTCTTTCTTTGCAGTTACTTTTACCTGCTTTGCTTTTTCTGTGTTTTCCATTTCAGCAGTAAATGGGACTTCTGAAATTTGTAGTCCATTACTGTAACTTTGTGCATCTTTTGTAATGGAATATGATCTTTTGATGCCTTCGTGTTTCAAAACGAGTTTGATCATCCAATCATGTGATTCCCTTAGATATGTAGATAATCCAATTGTTGCAGTTTTCAACGCAATGTCTAACTGGATTAACCCACGTCCTCCTTCTTTCCTAGGGAGATATATTCTATCTATATCTGCCTTAGGGTGATGCATTCTGTGCATGGTTAAGAATGTTCTAATGTTTGTATCGAGTCTACGGATCTCTGTGCTTGACCAGTTGATGACATTGTAACTGTAGGTTACTACTGGTATGGCAAGCGTGTTTATGGCATCGATCCTATTCCTTGCATTCAATTCCGTTCTTAAGATTGCTCTTACTCTGCTGTAACATTCCTTCCTTATCCTTTACCCCATTGTCGAGTGCTTGATTCCGTCTCCTTCACAAACACCTAGATATTTGTAAGTTTTTTCTTGATCAAATTCTCTTATCACGTTCCCCCGATCAAGATTAATGTCTGAACTCTTCAGCAGCTTTCCTCTGGTGAACGTTGCTTTGGCGCATTTGTCTAGTCCAAACTCCATTTTAATGTCATCACTGAACTGCTCCACAGTGGATAATAGACCTTGCAATTGTTCATCATTTTTTGCAAATAGTTTCAGGTCATCCATGTAGAACAAGTGATTAATGGTTTTGTCATAGACTTTATATCCATGTTTTGTTTCATTGAGCATTTTACTTAATGGTATAAGTGCGATGCAGAATAAAAGCGGTGATAAAGAGTCACCCTGAAAAATTCTACAATTAATATTAACTTCTCCAGCTTCCAGTGATTTCGTTTCACTATTCAAAAGGAGTGTCGTTTTCTATGTCTTCATACTGAATGACAAAAACCTCCTGACAACGGGGGATATTTTGAAAATCTCTAAACATTTTTCAATCCAACTGTGTGGCAAACTATCGAATGCTTTTTTTATAATCTATCCAAGCAATCGATAGATTTTTGTGTCTATTATAACAATCTTCCAGTATCATTTTGTTAACCAGAAGCTGATCCTTACAGCCATATGAGCCTCGTTTACACCCTTCTGCTCAATTGGAAATAGGTCATTTGTTATCAGGTGGTCATATGTGTATTCAGTTAGGACTGATGTTAAAATTTTATACATTGTGGTCAAGCAAGTTATCGGTCTGTTATTTTTGTGATTGTTTGTCTCATCATTCTTCGGAAGCAGGAATGTAATGCCGTTAACTAGCCATGATGGTATCTTTTCTGGCTCCTTAACTATTGCATTGTAAAGTTGGGCTAACAGCTCACGAGACTCTGTGAAGGCATTTAGCCAAAAGTTTTGTATTTTGTCTTTTCCTGGGGATTTCCATTTGCTGGTTTTTCTTAGAGCCAAGCGCAACTGTTCAACTGTTATATTTTCCCATATTTGTTCTTCAAGGTGAGCTGTATCTTTCATTTGTCTGTCTATCCATGGGACATGTATGTTATGAACTTTTTCCTCGGCCCAGATCTTTTCCCAGAATTCTTGCACTTCCTCCTTGGGTGGTATTGATTTAGCAGTTATTGTTGACTTACCAATTTTTCTGTAGAAGTTTCTTTGGTTGTTTTTGAACATATTATTGTCCTTATAGAATCTAGATCGTTTTTCAAAGCGCCTTATACGAGCAGTTTTGGCCGACACTTGTTGTTTGACTATTTCTATCAGCATGTCTATGTCACTTGTTGATTTTATACTGTACTTTTTTTCAATTTTCTAAGTTTAGTTTGTTTAACATGTTCACCTAATTTATAGTTTGTTAACATTTCTATGTCAGATCGGAGAAGGTTTATTTGGCGGTTGATGTTCTCTTGCCATTAGATTTCTTGTGGGAATTCCTTTGTTTCTTCATCTTCAATCCACATAAGTGAGTGTTTACTTTAGCCGATGCATAATAGAGATGATTTAAATCAGTAATGTTTAGTTTGTTTGTGATGATAATGTTTTTGAGAATTATGTTAGTCTTGTGTATTATCTTTTGGTTCTGTTTGGAGTTCTGGATCTTAGGGAGGGTGTCTCGTTGCCCCATGTCAGATTCTTTCCTTTTCATCCATTCGATCATAATTTCATCCTTCAAGTTGGCAAGTTCATTCTCATTCATTTCTTTATCATTTACGATCTCATTATTTTAATTTAGAGTTTCATCTTAAGCATGCACTCCTTCCACTTTTTCGATCCTTTCTTTAATTTGTTCAGTTGCCAGAAATTCCGCCCCAACACTGGGATTCGAAGTGTTACAATTTACCTCGTTTTCACTGACACATGTTTCATTTTCCCTTCGCTGACTTTGTGCTAATAGCTTGATCTGATCAATTTCTATATCAGTTAGTAACTTTTTTCTTACAATATTTCTTCGTATATTGGCTAGTTTGTTGCTGTCAATATAGCCCCTGTTTTCGGGATATTACTTTTTCCAGTTGATATATGTCTGTTCTGTATTCGATGTATTTGATGGGTAGTACATGGCAGTGTAGAAAGCCTCAAGGACTTCTTTATTATCTTCCCTTGACCAATTTTCTCTCTTTTTCTTGTGATTTCTTGGTGGTGAGCATGGAGGGCCAACAGTAGGAGTATTCCGGTTATGGGAGGTCTCCAGCTCCGAAGTGATGGGAAGGTTTGAACAGTCTGGTTCCTCTCTGAGGGACGCGGCCCTTTTTTACCCGGGTGACGGCCGATCCGGTATGAGATTTTATCATTAGACATTTACTTTATTTTGTCGCATTTTATCCTTATCCGCCAAGGGGAAATCATTTCGTGTTACCACTTCTAGAACGAGTGTCATCCAAGACTAGAGGGGTCGTTCTCCCCTAGAGACACGGTTATTCCCCGCCGGCCGCCATCCCGGTATTTCTTGGTCACGGGGTTTTCGTTTTGTTGTTTTTTTTAATTGTTATTATCATGAGTGGTTCCTTAATGTGAGCATTGCGTGGCTTAAGAATGAAATTATTAATAATTGTCTCCACTCCAGGCACAAGGCCAGCAATCACCCAGTCCATTACAATAATATAATATACTTTTTGCTGAAGTTGCCTGTTATTGTTGTTGGCTATGTCGGTGGTGGTGTAGGGGATTTTTATATTGTTGGTGAGGAAGGGATGAGCTAGCAGTGCCATAGTTGTTGATGTTGACGTTTGGCCGGTGGCCAGGTCACTAATTCAATCTATTTATATATTTTTCTAGCTTCTCCCTTGTCTAGTGATACCGCCACCTTCCCCTTTCTCTCTCAAGTTAACAGGGCAATAGTGGTGGTAGCAATGAAGGAGTGGGATAGTGGTAGCAATGATGGATGGGGTGGGGTGGTGGCGGCGGTGGCTTTGACGTTACTGAGTTTTGTGATATGTAGTATATATGAGTGTGTGCCGCGTATGTTTAATATATATTGTGTTGACATATTCCCGTAAAATTGGGATCAAACATTTAAAAAAAACTTGAGACAATAATAATAGTAATTATTATTATGATGCTCGGATTGGTGGTGGTGGTGGTGAAATTGCCGTTATCTGGCTGTTATACTTAGTGTGATGGGGGTAGGTGGTGTATCAAGTTTCTGGTGTTGGTGAAATTGCTGTTATTTGGCTGTTCTATATAGTGTAGACAGTGGGTGTTTTCTTCCATTTATAACCATTTTTTTTTTTGAATATAAAATGTACAATACAAAATTGAATATTTGAGCGATATAACAATATAATATGGATCCTAAATTTGATGGGGTTTGACTCGGTGGTTTATGCAACATTTGTACTAAGAATTGTTATTTCACAATTGATTTAAATATGTTAAAAATCAAAAACTTACGGGAGCGATTTCATGACCTTCTACCACCTCGTGCGTCTTCTTCCCTTATTCTTCTTCTTATTATTATTATTACAGTTGCATTTATCTTGCTTTATGTTCATACGAGTTATCACCAAGTCACAACCAGTGACCTCAAGAGACAACAAGGTCCGCCATGTTCAAGAAAGAACATACATATTCACACATGCATCCTTAGTGTTTAGACTTGTGATGTACTTATATTGACAGGATCTTCCTTAGTATATGGGCAGTTCCCATTAGTACTATCTTTTGTATTTCTCCTATACGCGGGTTTCCTGGGATTTGCGATAAGTAGTCGTTAGACCCCTTAGGTATCATTCCCAGAGCGCCTACAACCACTGGTATTGTTTTAGTTCTCAATTCCCACATTTTTCCAATTTCTATCTCCAGGTCCTTATACTTGCTCAATTTTTCAAATGTTTTTATAGATACATTCTTGTCTATTGGAACGGACATATCAATTAGCAGGCATACCCTCTTTTTAAAGTCCTTCAATATTATATCAGGTCTATTTGCATCTATTTTTCGGTCTGTTTGGATGCTGAAGTTCCACAAGATTGAGATGTGATCTTTTTCAAGTATGGGAGGTGGTTGATGCTCCCACCAATTCTTTGATGTGGCAGGTCAAAATGCTTACACATTATCCAATGTATGTATTGTGCAGCTCTGTCATGCCTGTTTAGGTATTCGGTTGGAGCTATAGGTGCACATTGAAATTATATGGTCAAAGTTTTGTCAACATCAGGATTGTTAGCTCGTTCTGGGTATTTTCCATACCGAGGCTTTTCTTGCCATTTCTTAACCAGTTTCTGTAGCAGTTCTTTCTTTGCAGTTACTTTTACCTGCTTTGCTTTTTCTGTGTTTTCCATTTCAGCAGTAAATGGGACTTCTGAAATGTGTAGTCCATTACTGTATCTTTGTGCATCTTTTGTAATGGAGTATGATCTTTTGATGCTTTCGTGTTTCAAAACGAGTTTGATCATCCAATCATGTGATTCCCTTAGATATGTAGATAATCCAATTGTTGCAGTTTTCAACGCAATGTCTAACTGGATTAACCTAAGTCCTCCTTCTTTCCTAGGGAGATATATTCTATTTGTATCTGCCTTAGGGTGATGCATTCTGTGCATGGTTAACAATTTTCTAATTTTTGTATCGAGTCTACGGATCTCTGTGCTTGACCAGTTGATGACATTGTAACTGTAGGTTACTACTGGTATGGCAAGCGTGTTTATGGCATCGATGCTATTCCTTGTATTTAATTCCGTTTTTAAGATTGCTCTTACTCTGCGGTAACATTCCTTCCTTATCCTTTCCCTCATTGTCGAGTGCTTGATTCCGTCTCCTTCACAAACACCTAGATATTTGTAAGTTTTTCTTGATCAGGTTCTCTTATCACATTCCCTCGATCAAGATTAATGTCTGAACTTTTCAGCAGCTTTCCTCTGGTGAACGTTGCTTTGGCGCATTTATCTAGTTCAAACTCCATTTTAATGTCATCACTGAACTGCTCCACAGTGGATAATAGCCCTTGCAATTGTTCATCATTTTTTGCAAATAGTTTCAGGTCATCCACGTAGAACAAGTGATTAATAGTTTTGTCATAGACTTTATATCCATGTTTTGTTTCATTGAGCATTTTACTTAATGGTATAAGTGCGATGCAGAATAAAAGCGGTGATAAAGAGTCACCCTGAAAAATTCCACAATTAATATTAACTTCTCCAGCTTCCAGTGATTTTGTTTCACTATTCAAAAGGAGTATCGTTTTCCATGTCTTCATACTGAATGACAAAAACCTCCTGACAATGGGGGATATTTTGAAAATCTCTAAACATTTTTCAATCCAACTGTGTGGAAAACTATCGAATGCTTTTTTATAATCTTTCCAAGCAATTGATAGATTTTTGTGTCTATTATGACAATCTTCCAGTATCATTTTGTTAACCAAAAGCTGATCCTTACAGCCATATGAGCCTCGTTTACACCCTTTTTGCTCAATGGGAAATAGGTCATTTGTTATCAGGTGGTCATATGTATATTGAGTTAGGACTGATGTTAAAATGTTATACATTGTGGTCAAGCAAGTTATCGTTCTGTAATTTTTGGGATTGTTCGTCTCATCGTTCTTCGGAAGCAGGAATGTAATGCCGTTAACTAGCCATGATGGTATCTTTTCTGGCTCCTTAACTATTTCATTGTAAATTTGGGCTAACAGCTCATGAGATTCTGTGAAGGCATTTATCCAAAAAGTTTTGTATTTTGTCTTTTCCTGGGGATTTCCATTTGCTGGTTTTTCGTAGAGCAACTGTTCAACTGTTATATTTTCCCATATTTGTTCCTCAAGGTGAGCCGTATCTTTCATTTTTCCGTCTATCCACGGGGCATGTATATTATGAACTTTTTCCTCGGCCCAGATCTTTTCGCAGAATGCTTGCACTTCCTTCTTGGTTGCACTTATTGTTGACTTACCAATTTTTCTGTAGAAGTTTCTTTGGTTGCTTTTGAACATATTATTGTCCTTATAGAATCTAGATCGTTTTTCAAAGCGCCTTATACGAGCAGCTTTGGCCGACACTTTTTGCTTGATTATTTCTATCAGCATGCCTATGTCACTTGTTGGTTTTATACTGTACTTTCTTTTCAATTTTTTAAGTTTAGTTTGTTTAACATGTTCACCTACTTTATAGTTTTTTAAAATTTCTATGTCAGATCGGAGAAGGTTTATTTGGCGATTGATGTTCTCTTGCCAAGTAGATTTCTTGTGGGAATTCCTTTGTTTTTTCATCTCTCACTCAACATAAGTGAGTAGTGACCTTAGCCGATGCATAATAGAGATGATTTAAATAAATAATGTTTAGTTTGTTTGTGATGATAATGTTTTTGATAATTATATTAGTCTTGCGTATTATCTTTTGGTTCTGTTTGGAGTTCTGGATCTTAGGGAGGGTATCTCGTTCCCCCATGTCAGATTCTTTCATTTTCATCCATTCGATCATAATTTCATCCTTCAAGTTGGCAAGTTCATTCTCATTCATTTCTTTATCATTTACGATCTCATTGTTTACATTTGGAGTTTCATCTTTAGCATGCACTCCCTTCACTTTTTCGATCCTTTCTTTAATTTGTTCTGTTTTCTGTGATTCCGCCCCAACCCTGGGATTCGAAGTGTTACAATTTACCTCGTTTTCACTGACACATGTTTCATTTTCCCTTCGCTGACTTGGTGCTAATAGCTTGATCTGATCAATTTCTATATCAGTTAGTAACTTTTTTTTTACAATATTTCTTCGTATATTGGCTAGTTTGTTACTGTCAATATAGCCTCTGTATTCGGGATGTTTCTTTTTCCAGTTGATATATGTCTGTTCTGTATTTGATGTATTTGATGTGTAGTACATGGCAGTGTAGAAAGCCTCAAGGATTTCTTTATTATCTTCCCTTTACCAATTTTCTCTCTTTTTCTTTTGATTTCTTGGTGGTGAGCATGGAGGGCCAACAGTAGGTGTATTCCGGTTATTGGAGGTCTCCAGCTCCGAAGTGATGGGAAGGTTTGAACCATTAGCTGATTTTTCGACCCAGTCTGGTTCCTCTCTGAAGGACGCGGCTCTTTTTTATCAGGGTGACGGCCGATCCGGTATGAGATTTTATCATTAGACAGTTACTTTATTTTGTCGCGTTTTATCCTTATCCGCCAAGGGGAAATCATTTCGTGTTACCACTTCTAGAACGAGTGTCAACCAAGACTAGAGGGGTCGTTCTCCCCTAGAGACACGGTTATTCCCCGCCGGCCGCCATCCCGGTATTTCTTGGTCACGGGTTTTCTTTTTTGTTGTTTTTTTAAATTGTTATTATCATGAGTGGTTCCTTAATGTGAGCATTGCGTGGCTTAAGAATGAAATTATTAATAATTGTCTTCACTCCAGGCACAAGGCCAGCAATTACCCAGTGCATTACAATAATATAATATACTTTTTGCTGGAGTTGCCTGTTATTGTTGTTGGCTATGTCGGTGGTGGTGCTGGGGCTTTTTATATTGTTGGTGGGGAAGGGGGGAGCCAGCAGTGCCATAATTGTGGATGTTTGGCCGGTGGCCGGGTCACTAAGTCAATCTATTTATATCCTTTGCTAGCCTCTCCCTTGTCTAGTGATACCGCCACCTTCCCCTTTCTTAAGTTAACAGAAGGTAAGGGGGAATAGTGGTGGTAGCAATGAAGGAGTGGTGGCGGCGGTGATGGGATAGTGGTAGCAATGATGGATGGAGTGGTGGCGGCAGTGGCGTTGTCGTTACTGAGTTTTGTTAAATAGACTGTTGTTTTGTTTGATCAGTAGTAACTATGCGTTTGTATTAACATAATATTGGAATTAAACATTTTGTTAAAACTTGAGACAATAATAATAGTAATTATTATTATGATGCTTGGATCGGTGGTGGTGGTGGTGGTGAAATTGCCGTTATCTGGCAGTTGTATTTAGTGTACAAAGCGGGGTGAAGGGGTAGGTGGTGTATCTAGTTTCTGGTGTTGGTGAAATTGCTGTTATTTGGCTGTTGTATATAGTGTAGACAGAGGGGGTTTTCTTGCATTTATAACCATTTACTTTTTTGAATATAAAATGTATAATACAAAATTGAATATTTGAGCGATATAAGAATATTTTATGGATCCGAATTTTTATGACACTTGATTCGGTGCTTTATGCACCATTTGTACTAAGAATTGTTATTTCACAATTGATTTCAATATGTTAAAAATCAAAAACTTACGGGAGCGATTTTATGACCTTCTACAACCACGTGCGTCTTCTTCCCTTATTATTATTATTATTATTATTATTGTTGTTGTTATTCCTTGAATCTCAGTCATTGATGTTGGTTAACTGGAAAGTCCGTTGGATTGAATATCAAGCCACTACCTGCAGCCTCAGATATTCAGGACGTATCGGAGGGTTCTTGCTGTTCCAAGCAAGCATGCCTTTTGAAGCGTTCCAAAAAGCGTGAAGGGGCCGATTTTCTTTAACCATCCCTGGAAACTTTTGGAGATAGTCCCCAGTGCGCCTATGACAATCGGGATCACTTTGACTTCATGGCAGTTCCAAATCCTTTTCACCTCCCACTTTAGGTCCTGGTATCGGTTAATTTTCTCCCTCTCCTTCTCTTGCAATCTCGTGTCGAACGGGCAGGCTACATCCACAATCAGACACGTTCTTTTTTCTTTGTCCACAACCACCAGGTCAGGTCTATTGTGTTCCAGTTTTTTGTCCGTCTGTATCCTAAAATCCCACAGCACCTTCACCTGATTGTTCTCCATCACCGCCTCTGGACTATGCTCATACCATTTCTCAGAATGTGGTAAATTGTTTACTTTGCACAGGTGCCAGTGGATCACCCTGCCCATCACATCGTGTCTCCAGCCCTTATAGTGGGTCTGGGCTAGGTGTTTACACTCGGACACAATGTGAGCCACCGTCTCCTCTCTCTCTCCACAGATCCTGCACAGTGGGCTAGCCTCCTCCTTGTAGATGTGGTGCTTCAACCACTTCGTTTTGAGGGCCTGCTCCTGCGCAGCCATTAGCATTCCTTCTGTAGCCTTTTTGAGGTCTCCTCTTCTCAACCAGTTCCATGTCTGTGGATCTCTAAATTCAGTTTTCTCAAAGAAGGTACTATGAAGGGATTTTCCCTTAAGGCTGCTCTTCCTCCTTGATGTTATTTCCTCCTTGGACATCCCCTGGCCTACTGTCCCCTCCTTCAGTACAGTTGGCTCCTTACTATAGGTCACGTATTTGTATAGGTTGTTCTTCTCCATCTGAACACAGTCCTCTATGCTGATAAGACCTCTTCCACCCTCAGATCTCCTTAGGTAGAGTCTATCGACATCACTCCTCTTGTGGAACATGTTGTAGATAGTCAATAGCTTCCTAGTCTTCCTATCCATTTCTTTTTGTTCAGCAACATTCCATCTCAGAATTCCCGCACTGTACCTATTAATAGACACTGCTCGGGAATTTACTGCGCTTATGGCATTTCTGCTGTTCAGATGTGACTTCAATACGCTCCTTACTCTTCGAATATATTCAGTTCTTAACAATTCCTTCATTTTTTTGTTCTTTATGCCATCAGCCTCCAGAACGCCCAAATACTTGTATCCTTCCTCAGAGTCAATTTCCTTTATCATCTCACCTGTTGGTATCTGGATCCCGTTACTTCTGCTCAACCTACCCCTCTTCATCACAATGACTCCACATTTACCAATACCAAACTGCATACATATATCACTGCTGAAAATACGGACAGTGTCAACAAGCACATCCAACTCCTTCTCACTTTTCCCGAAGAGCTTAAGATCGTCCATGAAAAGGAGGTGATTGATGGTAAGCTCTCCCCTTCCCAACTTGTATCCTGCTCTCACTTTTCGCAGCATAATGGTCAAGGGCATCAGGGCAAGGACAAACAACAGAGGGGAGAGGCTATCTCCCTGGAAGATACCTCTCTTCATCTTCACGCTTCCCAAGGATACTCCAGTTGATGTCAACTCTGTCTCCCAGGATCCCATACTCCTGCCCAGCAACTGTCTGATGTTATCTGCCACCCTGAAGATCTCCAGGCTTTTGGTGATCCAGGAATGAGGCACCATGTCAAATGCCTTTCTGTAGTCTATCCATCCCATGGCAAGATCAGTGTGTCTCCTCCTGCAATTCCCCATTACCATCTTATCAATAAGTAACTGGTCCTTTGTACCACGTGACTTCTTTCGGCATCCTTTCTGTTCGTCCGGTAACAAGTTGTTTGTGTGGAGGTGATGGTAGATTTCCTCAGACACAATGCTCGTCAACAGTTTCCACATTACGGACAGACATGTGATAGGTCTATAGTTGGTAACATCATTACCCTTGATTCGGTCTTTCATTATCAGAACTGTGGTAACTTTTGTCAACCACTCTGGCACCTCACCCGACACCAAGCAGTCATTGAACATGGCCGCCAGCTTCGGGTGGAGGGATGTTAAATGTTTAATCCAATACCCCTGCACACCATCTGGGCCTGGTGATTTCCAGTTGGTTAGTTTTTTTGCCTGCCCCTTAAGAGTTTCAACTGTGATACTCAAATCAGTTTGTTGTTGTGCCTGCTCACCGATCTCCCTCTGTACTGTCTCAATCCACCCTGCCTGGGCATTGTGTCTAACATCCTGCTCCCATATTCCTCTCCAGAATGTTTTAGTTTGCTCCGCCCCAGGGATCAAGTCGTTGCCTCTTTCTTTCCCCTCAAGCTGTCCAAACAGCATCTTCTGGTTGTTGTCGAACATGCGGTTCTGTTTATACTGACTGACTCTGTTCTCGTATCGCCTGATTTTTGCACTCTTTGCTACAATGCGTTGCTTCAGTTCCTCTATGATAATATTTAGCTTTTTCCTCCTAGTTTTGTATTTTATTTCCAGTCTATTTTTAGTGCCTATGTTTTTTAGTGTCCCATTCAGTAGTGACTCAAGCTTTCCTATGTCATTTCTCATTTCCCCGATTTGCCCACTCAGTCGCCTCTTCCACCACGGCTCTGCTCTTTCTTGTCTGTTGTTTCCTCTCACTTTTATACCAAGTAGTTTCCTCACCGTATTTGCTGTTGCTTTGAGGATATTGTTGCACTGGTGAAGGCTCCTCGCCTCAAGGTATGGGATGACTTTGTTTACCTTAGCTGTTGTTTCTTTTAACTTTTTCCTGTCTACAAATCTTAGGTTCATAGGTCTCCCACTATCATTGTTCAATTCATCTACCACTAAATTTAGGATGTCAACCGAATCTTGTCCTAGCCCGTCAGCATTCATCTCCTCAGTGGCCGTATCTCTGTTCCAGGTATTATTTATCTCAGTATTCAGATCATTGTCTGCTTCGGGTGGTTCCTCCGTTCTCAGGACCTCTTCACCTTCATTTCCCACTGGCTCGCTTGTCTGGCATACTACACCCGCCATCTCCAAGCCATTCTCTCTGCTCAGTTCCTCCAGTTCCAGCTCGCTTATCCATCCATTAGTTCTTATTACCCGAGCCTGCCCGGCCAATTTTTGTTCATCTAATTTAAATAAACCAATCTCGTTCCAGATGTTATGCATCCGTCTCCTGTAGCCCCTCTCCTTGGGGTTACTTTTCAGGTAGCATTGCATAACAGTTCTATTCAATTCTTTCGTCCAGTTGGTTCTGGCCCCTTTCCTTCTTCTTCTTACTCCAACATCAGCAGTATTTGGTTGACAGTCAGGTTCCTGCTGCTGAGCCAGGGGGCACCTGTTGGGTGAGAGTCTGTCACATGACGTTCTAGTCTCCATTTCACCGTTATTCGAACTGTTTATGTTCGATATTTAAACACTCTTATCGAGGATTGGCGAATGTATGTTTACATAGCCATCTGTGGATCCGCCATCCCACTTGGCCCTTGTGTGGCATTATCACCACGCTGTATACGGACACACATAAACAAACAAACACACGGGCAGAAAGGGCCCCAAAAATGAATAAGCATAAGTTTCATTGTAATGTAGTATTCGAATGTCTGACTTAGTTTTTGTTTTTTAAGTTTTACTTTTTCCCCCCTCTTCTCTGTCCGTCCGCCTGCTTCTCTCTTCATTCTTATTTTCTTTACGTTTTTGGGGTGTCTTTTTTTGTTTTTGTTTTTCTCTGTTTGTTTTTCTCGTTTTTTGCTGTTGTTGCTGTGCTGCTTTTGTTGTTTGTTTTTTCTTTTTTCTTTTGAGTCTATCTATATATTTTGATGCCTTCCTCTTTGTTAGTAGTAGGAATTCTATAATGTGGAAGTGGCAGCCAGCAGAGACTGGCGGCGTTGGCGATACTGAGACAGTGGTGGTGGTGATGTCGATACCGAGGCAGTGGTGGCGGTGATGCGACCGTATTACTGTAGTGATGGTGCTGTAGCGGTGGCAGCAGCAGTGAAGGAGTCAAGGGGTGGTGGCGGCGGTGATGGGATAGTGGTGGTAATGATGGCCGTAGTGAGCGGTGGCGGTGAAGGTGAAAATGCTGTTGTGTTTAGTGTACACAGATGATGGGGTGGGTGGTGTATCTAGTTTCTGGTGTTGGTGAGTTTAGCTGTCCTATATAGTGTAGCCAGAGGAGAGGAGGGGGGGGGGGTTCTTCTTCTTCCATTTATAGCCATTTTTTTTTGGATATACAGTGTACAATACAAAGTTGAATATTTGAATATTTGAGCCTTATAACAATATATTTTGGGTCCGAATTTTTTTGGGGCTCAAGCCGGGTGCTTTACGTAGCATTTGTACTAAGAGTTGTTATTTCACAAATGATTTAAATATGTTAAAAATTCAAAACTTACGGGAGCGATTTCATGACCTCCGTCACCTCGTGCGTCTTCTTCCCTATTATTATTATTATTATTATTATTATTATTATTATTATTATTATTATTATTATTATTATTTTTATTATTATTATCATATATATATATATATATACATATATATATATTTCGTTTCTGAATTTGTTTAGCAAGATTCTTTATCTGAAAACGTGTGTTGAAACCGATATTGTTATACTTTGGGAGGGTCATGTTGCCAATAAGAAACACACGCACCAGTTGCTTTCACTTCAATTTATTATAATAAATTAATAAATTATGGAATTTATAAATTTCTGGTTGGTTGGTTGGTTCCACAACCAGATGAGTGTTTATATATTGTCAAAGTTCTTTCGTCACACATTATGTGACCTATTCAGTGACTGGGGATTATTTTCTTTGTTTTTGTGCCTCTCCTTTGTTCTGTCCTACGCCATCTTGTAGCGAATAATACCTATTGCGGTACTAAATGATAATGAAAAAAGATGAGATTAAAACTGATAGAAACATTGTAATCATTACTAATGACTATTGTAAAATAAACAGTTTTTAAGATGATTGTTAGCAGTGCAGATTAATATGTTTGAAAGCAATTGCTGATAAACAGAATACGAAGAGTGGATAACAGGAAAATACATTTGAATCTAATGTATTGAGACACACGGGAGTGTATACCTGTTATAGCAATGTAAAAGAAATGACTGGTCGACGACATGATTTTAAACCATGAATTACATGGTTTATTCGAATGTAGACAGATTCGAATAAAACATGAAATTTTGATATGTTAAAAATAGAAATAGACTAAGATACATGTGTGATTATTTTTCTGCATTTTTAAGTGTTTTTTACGCTGTGAAAAACAACAGAAAATACGTCAATCCGGAAAATATACACGTATACAAAATCACCTCCATTGAACAATCACTATAGTAAAATACACGAAAACAATTTAGATACTGATCTATATCAACGTGAATTGTCAGATAATCTATTCGGAATCTCTCCATGTAATTTAACTTTATTTATGGTAGCTTCCATTCAGTAGCAATTTTTCATTGAATGATGTGAAACAAGTCAAGATTATTGTGATAAGTTGCTATATAAAATAAAGTATTGATTCTATAAAGTTTCAGTTTCGAAGCTTGTATAATTGTCTTATTTCTCTTGTTATCTACGGCAAGAGAATAACATATATATTTTTAATGAAATCGATCACGTGTACAAAGTTGTATCAACATATAAAATTTGATTCAATATAAAATTAATGATGAGGATAATGGAGACAACAATAAACGACAGCAACAACAACAACAACAACAACAACAACAACAACAACAACAACAACAACAATAATAATAATAATAATAATAATAATAATAATAATAATAATAACAATGCTTTCTTTATTAACTACAAGGATCTACATAAAGTAGACATTAAGGACAGTACAGGACAATACAGGGGGTTACAAATGGGCATTTCCGCGTGTAAAAAACAAGAAACAGAGGATGTAATAATAGAACAATGAAAACATTCCCCAATAGGGGGGAGACTTCCGAGGGACATTCGTGGAGAAAGCCCATTAAAAAGCCACAGTGACCCTGACCACCAGGGCAAGTGCCCTCTCCCAGTTTTCCACCTTTAATTTACAGACACATACTCAGAGTAGGCCCATTCACTCGGGCCATTCTTGCCTCTCTCACCCATCTTTCAACAAAATGCTGGGAAGAGAGCACTTCCCTTTCTACCCTGATTTTCCTTTTTAAATGAAATTTGAAAAAGTTAATCAGGGCATCACCGAAGAGGTAGTGCTCGTCTTCAGCCCTTTCAAACTTGTCCACCATACTATCTCTTTCGTCATGGCCACCAGACAGATAAAAACTGCCTGCGCTTCCCGGCTAAAGGAAGAGGGCGGGGCAATCTTCACGATGGACCCAGCTGATAGCTGGATCCGTCCTACACGCGACAGCAGGTGTTTGACATAAACCCACAAGTCAGCAATGCTCGGACACTGGACGAGTGCGTGCAGGACGGTTTCGTCGCCCTGCGCGCATCTCGGACATGCCCGGCTGACGGCACCTCGATGCCTGTAGAGTTTATCCCGAACTGACAAAGCTCCTCGGTAGCACTGCCAGGCCAGGGATTTCTGGAATGTGTCCATAGAGAAGGGATGGAGAGAGACACATTTAGAGAAAGGAGGGAGAGAGACAATCTTCACTCTGATGTAGTGACGATTGAGGAATAAGAAGACGGAATGAGTGGGAGTGACTTGTGAACATTATTTTTTGTATTCATGTTTTTTGTGGTTTAAAATGAATATTGGGCCCAAAACCCAATAAGCGTTTATTTAACCCCGAAGGGCCAAATAACTGGCAGAAAGACCCCTCTCACAAGGAGGAGGGTGTTTTTTATCTACAATTTGGTTAAAGTGTTAAACAATTTACAATTGTTATAGCGGTTAAAATTTACTATACCTTACAGAGCCGAGACTCCGTCAACCATGGCATTCAATAATAATAATAATAATAATAATAATAACCAGACTGAGGTCGAAAAATCAGCTGATGGTTCAAACCTTCCCATCTCTTTGGAGCTGGAGACCTCCCAAAACCGGAATACTCCTACTGTTGGCCCTCCATGCTCACCACCAAGAAATCCAAACAAAAAGAGTGAAAAATAGTCAAGGCAAGACAATAAAGGAGTCCTTGAGGCTTTCTACACTGCCATGTACTACCCATCAAATAGATCGAATACAGAACAGACATATAACAACTGGAAAATGAAACATCCCGAAAACAGTGGCTATGTTGACAGTAACAAACTATCCAATATACCAAGAAATATGAAACATGTGTCAGTGAGAACGAGGTAAATTGTAACACTTCGAATCCCAGGGTTGGGGCAGATTCACTGACAGCAGAACAAATTAAAGAAAGGATCGAAAAAGTGGAAGGAGTGCATGCTCAAGATGACACTCAAAATGAAAACAATGAGATCGTCAATGATAAAGAAATGAATGAGAATGAACTTGCCAACTTGAAGAATGTAATTATGATCGAATGGATGAAAATGAAACAATCTGACATGGGGGAACGAGACACTCTCCCTAAGATCCATAACTCCAAACAAAACACAAGACTAACATAACTCTCAAAAACATTATCATCACAAATAAACTAAACATTACTGATCTAAATCATCTCTATTATGCATCAGCTAAACTCACCACTCATTCGTAGTTTTACTTTGGATACACAGTAGAAATGTGTTTGTCAGGCATGTCAAATATATGAAATAGATACAATGTAAAGTTTTAGTTTAGTTGTTATCTTCCTGTTTCTTCTACAACAACTACAACAGTACGCGATGGGGCCCACCCACTGCCCCGGCAGACAGAATGCAGAAGGCGGTTCCCCGGAGGACGGCGAAGGAGACGCGCTGGAGGAGCCACCCTAATTCGCTGGGCTCACACCTGCGGCTGGCCAGTTCAGCACCTATGGTGGTGAGTAAGGAGGTAGCCGTGGGGCCGAGGACACCAGAAGTCTACACTGCCAGGAGTACGACCACGAACCTGTCGGAGAGCGACCGGTATTTGAGGAGTTTGGCCCCATCAGCCTGACGTGCAGTAGACCCTGGAGCAGTTGCACACTGCACCAGGTTGCGGCTGCAGATTGTGCCGGTGCAAGTGGCATCCCAGAAGAGTTGTTTTCCACCGCGGAACGGGAAGATGGTCATGCCATCTGGCCTTTTGCCGTCCCCTCGATCCAGCCCCACCGGCTTGAGCTGGGAGAGAAAGCCTGCAGCATCCAAGCCATGCTTAATGACCTCGTTGAGGGAAGCATGGCGTGGAATGCGGCCGGTACTGTGACGACAGGAAAGCGGGTGGAGACCGAAACAGTCCACGGTGAAACCGCAGCGACAAGGGTGTGGCTGGCAGGTGGAGTGAAAATGAAAAAAACAAAGGAATCCCCACTAAAAACCTACTTGGCAAATAAACCTTTTCCGATCTGACAGAAATGTTAACAAACTACAAAGTAGGTGAACATGTTAACCAAACTAAACTTATAAAATTGCGATAGAAACAATCAAGTAAAAAGTGTCGGTCTAGCTGCTCGTATAAGGCGCTTTGAAAAACGATCTTGATTCTATAAGGACAACAATATGTTCAAAAACAACCAAATAAACTTCTACAGAGAAATTGGCAAGTCAACAATAACTGTTAAATCAATACCACCCAAGGAGGAAGTGCAAGAATTTTTGGAAAAGATCTGGGCCGAAGAAAGAGTTCATAATATACATGCCCCATGGATACTTAGAGAAATTAAAGATACAGCTCACCTTGAGGAGCAAACATGAGAAAATATAACAGTTTACCTCTTAGAAAATCCAGCAAATGGATATCCCCAGGGAAAGACAAAATACCTAATTTTTAGATAAATAGCTTCACAGAATCTCATGAGCAGTTAGCCCAACTTTACAATGGTTAAGGAGGCAGGAAAGATACCATCATGGCTAGTTAACGGAATTAAATTCCTACTTCCGAAGAATGATGAGACAAACAATCCCCAAAATCCCAGACCGATAACTTGCTTGACCACAATGTATAACATTTCAACATCAGTCCTAACTGAATATACATAGTATCACCTGATAACAAATTATCTATTTCCCAATAAGCAGAAATGGTGTAAACGAGGCTCATATGGCTGTAAGAATCAGTTTTTGGTTAACAAACTCATACTAGAAGATTGTCATAATAGACACAAACTCAATCAATTGTTTGGATAGATTATAAAAAAGCATTCGATAGTTTGCCACACAGTTGGATGAAAAGTGTTTAGAGATTTTCAGAATATCCCTTGTTGGGAAGTTCCTGTCATTTAGTATGAAGACATGGAAAACGAAACTCCTTTAAATTAGGGAAAAAATCACTCGAAGCTGGAGAAGTTAATATTAATTGTGGAATTTTTCAGGGTGACACTTTATCACCGCTTTAATTCTGCATCGCAATTATACCATTAAGTAAAATGCTCAATGAAACAAAACATGGATATAAAGTCTATGACAAAACCATTAATCACTTGTTCTACATGGGTGACATGAAATTATTTTCAAAAAAATGATGAGAAATTACAAGGTCTATCATCCACTGTGAAGCAGTTCAGTGATGACATTAAAATGGAGTTCCGACTAGACAAATCCGCCAAAGCCACGTTCACCAGGGGTAAGCTGCTGAGTATTTCAGACATTAATCTTGATCGGGGGAATGAGATAAGAGAACTTGGTCAAGCGGAATCTTACAGATATCTAAGTGTTTGTGAAGGATACGGAATCAAGCACTCAACAATGAGGGAAAGGATAAGGAAGGAATGTTACCTCAGAGTAAGAGCAATCTTAAGAACGGAATTGAATGCAAGGAATAGGATCGATGCCATAAACAATCTTGCCATAGTAGAAGTAACCTACAGTTTCAATATCATCAACTGGTCAAGCACAGAGATCCGTAGGCTCGATACAAACATTAGAACATTCTTAACCATGCACAGAATGCCTCACCCTAAGACAGATACAGAGGGAATATATCTTGCAAGGAAAGAAGGAGGATATGGATTAATCCAGTTAGATATTGCTTTGAAAACTGGAACAATTGGATTATCTACATATCTAAGGGAATCACATAATTGACGATCAAACTCGTTTTGAAACATGAAAGCATCAAAAGATGATACTCCATTACAAACGATGCACAAAGATACAGTAATGTAATACAAATTTCAGAAGTTCCAATTACTGCTGAAATGAAATACACAGGAAAAGCAAAGCAGTCAAAAGTAACTGCAAAGAAAGAACTGCAAAGAAACTGGCTAAGAAATGGCAAGAAAAGCCTCTGTATGGAAAATACCCAGAAAGAGCTAACAATCCTGTGGCTGGCATCCTCTGGACCGAAATCGGAGGCTGAAGGACTGATTATATCAACACAAGGTCAGTGTCTGCCAACAAAAATGTATCAAGCCAACATAATAAGAAATGGATCCAACCCATTATGCATCGTATGTAAAAAAAAACCAGAGACCATTGACCATATAATTTCAATGTGCAGTCCTATAGCTCCAACCGAATACCTAAACAGGCATGACAGAGCTGCACAATACATACATTTGATAATGTGTAAGCATTTTAAACTGCCACATCAAAAGAATTGGTGGGAGCATCAACCACCTCCCATACTTGAAAAAGATCACATTTCAATCTTGTGGAACTTTAGCATCCAAACAGACCGAAAAATAGATGCAAATAGACCTGATATAATACTGAAGGATTTTTTAAAAAGGGGGTATGCCTGCTAATTGATATGTCCGTTCCAATAGATAAGAATGTATCGATAAAAACATTTGAAAATTCGAGCAAGTATAAATATTTGGAGATAGAAATTGAAGAACTGTGTAAGTTGAGAACTAAAACAATACCTGTGGTTGTAGGCACTCTAGGAATGATACTTAAGGGGTCTAATGTTTACTTATCTCAAATCCCAGGAAAACTTCGTATAGGAGAAATACAAAAGATAGTACTAATGGGAACTACCCATATACTAAGGAAGATTCTGTCAATATAAGTACATCACCAGTCTAAACACCTAAAGATGCATGTGTGTGTATGTATGTTCTTTCTTGAACATGGCGGACCTTGTTGTCTCTTGAGGTCAATGGTTGTGACTTGGTGATAACTCGTATGAACATAAAGCAAGATAATGTAAAGCGAGTAATTTGGGTGGACTGTAAAGTCGATTAAATCGACCCAATTACGCTCCTGGTGCTTTATTTTATCGACTCCGTAGGGATAAAAGGTAAAGCGAGACTCTGTGGCATGTAATAATAATATTTTCATTTATTGGCTACAAAGGTCGACATATAAAGGGCAATTCAAAGACAGAGACAGTGGGAGCTTACAATAAAATCGAGTTAAAATATAAAAAATATAAGAAAATAAATTCTAGAATAGGGAGAGTGCGAACAGATGTCCACCACCATGTCCGACCCCCCCCCCCCGAACAAAATACCAAAATAGAAAAGTATTGTAAACGAAAATAATAAAAATTACTCTAGAGTACATATTGAGTGTTAAAGAGTAAACATAAGAATAGAAGTATTATTAAATTGTATGTTCATGGCAACTCATGATGAAGATAAATGGAATTTATCATATTCATATCATAACGATAATAATGATGGTGATTTTTAAATTGATGATGATGACAATAATGCCGATGGGGATGATGATGATGATGATGATGATGACGATGGTGGTGATGAAGTGTATGATGATGATGATGATGATGATGATGATGATGATGATGATGTTCATGATGAGGATGATGATAATGACGAGAAAAATTAGGCACAGATAACAATATATATAAATGTAGAATGTAACATAAGGAAAAATAATTACGCGACTTGCGTGTTCAACAGTGAAAATTATAGAGTATTAATATACATCCATATGATTGGTAATTATATTTCTCATACCTATTATTATATTTCAAACTGTATCCAAAGGGCTATGATATATGCATTTCACTTCTTATGGGAGCCTATCTATTTATATTATATCTATCAATATTTGATATGTTATATATATATATATATATATATATATATATATATATATATATATATATATATATGCGTGCGCGTGTGTGTTCTGTTTAGAGACATTTTGATTTAACCCCGTGTTACATTTGGTTTTATAACATAAAACTGGTTACGTTTTGAAACTTCTTGTAACGTGGAGTTAAGTCAGACTGCTATCATGCCCTTGATTGCCAGAATTTCTCTTTTCTCTGATATTTACTCACCCGCCATTTGGTTTGTTGCTATTTCTACTCTGAACATTGTCCTTGCATATGTTGATGTTGCTCTTGTTGCTAGGGTAGAAGATACTGACATCAAATGCAGATCTTTTCCCTAGTATGATGTTATATACAGGCATGATTGGGTCGATAAATAGATATAGTCGGCAATATATCCAAACGTCGGACAAGTAACATGAAGTAATAATCCGACCATAAGAAATCGTAAGATGACCTTCGAATTTTGTCTAAATAATAGCTTAGCTTAATATATAAAACCATAAAATAGACAGCTCACATGCTACATTTCTGTAACTCGGTGTTTCTACTTAAACGATGGATTAGTGCTATTTGTCTTGGTCGATAATCTTTACCCACGTGGTCATCAATGGCCATAGACCACACGTATTATTTGGACTCTTGCGAATGTATAGATAGACGTTGTTATGTAATATTGCTGGTCATTCAACTTTTCCATCACAAATCTTTGACACAAAAATGTGGGTAATATCAGGGAAAATGTTCACTTAGACTGTAAGACATATTCTGGCAAGTAAAGCAGGGCTTCTCTCGAGTTTCAATAGATGGTACACAGTAGAAGAAGAAAAGGAATGGACACTAAAAAAACACCAAGCAATACGAGGGATGAAGATTGTTTTAATAAATGTTAATACTAACCTACGTATTCGGCAGTAGTCGAAATAATGAAAATAATGAGAAACGAAATATGAATTTAATGAGCAGATGTGTAAATAATGTGACTATAACGAGTGCAGTGTGGAATGAACAAATTTGATGTGATATATATCTCTGATAATTTGTGAAACCAAAATAGAGGAAGCAAGAGAAACAAGCGTAATGTAACGTACATAAAATGTGATTTAAGACAGTGGAAAGGGAAAGAAAAGATGTGAAATTTTCATATCGGAAATATATATAAGGCTAGCAACACACAGTTAATCACACAAACACACATACACATGTATACACACCCGCGCTCATACATCTATCATACATCTATCTCTGTTTCCTCGCTATCTCTTTATATATAGAGAGAGAGAGATATACAGAGAGAGAGAGAGAGAGAGAGAGAGAGAGAGAGAGAGAGAAGGTGAGTGAGAGAAGTAGAAACACAAATATATACATAAATATACATAACACTATATATATATATATATATATATATATATATATATATATATATATATATATATATATATATATATATATATATATACATAAATATATATATATATATATATATGTATATATACATAAATATATATATATATATATGTATATATACATATATATATATATATATATATATATATATATATATATATATATATATATATATATATATATATAATATTAAGGATACGATTTATGGTTATGTATATACTAAAACTTTTCATAGTTATATATATTTTAAACCCTAAACAGTGAAGGTCAGTAATTTATTACTACCTTATTACCAGTAAGATAAATAGCTCAATGTATGAACATCAGTTGTACTACAGAGCAGGTATATAGAATTCACAAGAATCAAAGCTATGTTCAAACATTTATTCACTTACAATTGTTTCATCCAAACCTAGACTTGGTGTCTTCGGACCATTTGTTTCAATGTTTGTACACATAATTGACCTCCTTTCCAACGTAAGAGACATACAGATACATATGTATATATTGATGTACAGTGGAGTGACATATATTATATTATATTATTTCTGTATAGCAATTCAAATTCAAAATCAAAATCACATTAAAACAAAATCAAAGCAAAATTAAAATAAAATCGGCAGTTAACATAGATAATGCAAGAGGATAGTTTGTTAGTCAGATGTAGTAGTTATTTTAGTTATTTCATGCGTTAGTTACACGTGGGGCATGCACGTGTGTCTCATTTATATATGATTATTGTGCGGCAGGGTGTAATAGAAGCACATAAAGCGGGTAAGTAAGAGTATTATGGAGGTTGTAGTGGTAAGGTATTTTTTGTATATGATACAGAATTATGTGTGCAGAAAAATAGTATAAAGGAGAAGCAAAAGAAAGTTATGGTTTTTGTATCCACCACCATTTTCACATTCAGGAAATGTAATATATAGTTCATACATCCTTCACATAATTAACGAAGATTCCGTATTGGATGTTTGATACATTAAATTAAATTATTTTAGCTTGTTGCGTCTCAGTGTTTTTTAATCCAATTTTATAGAGCAGGTTGATTCTGTTGCGAGAATTTACATCGGTTTATTATCCGGAAGTATGTGTCTGTTTAAGGGAGTTAATGCGTAAGGGGAGGTAACTAGCTGATTTCTATAACTAAATTTATTATTCCAACATACATTGAAATGTGTCTCAATTGAGTCCACGGTTATATATTCAGTTTCCAATTTTAAGTATCTTATTTTTAATTAAAGTCTACTCTATCATGAAATAATAAAGGTATCTATATTAGGATGATTACTCCCTATCATAGAGTGCTACAACTGAATATTCCATACAAAGAACCACATCTTTATATCAAAGTTCCTTGCAAATGTAGTCTACTCACAGAACCTGTCAGGGGACCTATTAGAACTACGTCTATATAACCCCTAGTAAGTTCTGGGGCAGCGTATGGCTAACTGCATGGCAAAGCTAAATACATCTCTAGGGCAGACCAAAAAACATCTCTCACTTACAATGTCATTAATCTATCCAACAAGTTATACATGCATATATAACACACACCATTCATACACAATACATTGCACTCAACATATAGGTTATACAGATCTCTTATGTTAATGAATTAATCTTATATATATCCAATGATAGCACTCCATACATAGAAATACATTTGCACAAATAATTCATTGTCGAATCTGGTATTTAAAGTTTATATAGCCTGTATTATATCACTATATAATTATAAGTAATTGAAAGTAATTATACTAAAAGTAGGTGTACATGGGGATATCTCTAGTGTATAAAGTTATAGATATATGGAATGATTTGTGTTAAGATAGGGTGGATCAGTGAGTGTGGAGTTGTGGTGTAAGGTGTGCCCTTGAGGTGTAGTGCTAAAAGTGGTGATGGGTTCAAGCCTGACATTGCTATATATTGGGTTTAAAGTTTTGGAAGGTGTGTCGGAAGCGGTGCTGGCACGACGCGAACACTCCGATTTTTTATTAAGGATGTTATGGTTTATAAAGATTATAGTATGAGTCTCTAGTAGACAGAGGTTACAAAGTTTATCAGGTGGTTTGTACGATGCAGCCTTACCTATCACTTCCCATTTAAGTGTATAAGATCTATTTTTAGATTTTAGATAGTGTATGTAGCTAGATAGTGAAGCGGAGTTGGCTAGACTGTGTTTTTTGAAAGAATGGAGGTGCGAATTGTATCTGGTTTTGAAGCAGTTTGAAGTAGAGCCTATATAGCTTTCAGAAGAGTTGCTAGTTATGACGGTGCATGAGTATATGATATCCTTGATTAAGCATTTTTTATCTAAAGAGCAGGTTCTATTAGATCTACAGCTACAATTATTTTGGATATTAACCTGCCGGTTATTATGTTGTGTAGAAGTCTGGTTGTTAGTTGTTGCATTGTGGCTATGGGTGTTGTCGCTCTCAGCGTTATTGCTTACACTAGTTCTATTACTATTATTACTATTGCTATCAGGGTTAGTAGATATAATGTTATTTTGAAGGTTTACCCCCTGTCGTGTTTTAGTTTGTTAGAAGTAAGTATTAATTTTTCTTTTATTGCTACTAGCTATGCGGTATGCTATGTTAGGCGTGGTAGAGTAGGACATTTTAATTGTGTTTTTGTTTATAAGACTATGGTACTTGTGGCCAGATGGGAAGTTTTTATCCAGGAGTGAGAAGAAAGCCTTAGGTAGGTTGGTAGAGACGTTTAGGTTGAAAGTAGGGTTGAAAAATGTATTATGTCTTCTTCTATTTTTGTTTTTATGTCTGGTGAGATGTTTCCGTTTATGGTATTATGGTGACTTCTGTGGTGTGGGTTACGTTTGTTGCCATCCTTCGTATTAGTGTGTGTGTGGCTTTTATTCTTATTACTATTTTTCCTCATGGACATATTGAACGAAATAATGTTGTAACTGTGTTTTTGTAGGTAGGAACTCGATCTCCTTATTATGGCCTGATCTAGCTAATGCCTGATTATAATATTGCGAGTTTTTGCTAAATATGTTTTCGTCATAAGATAGATTAGAGATTCTATTGGATATACCCTTAGAGATAGAGTTTAATATTGATCTAGGGTTGGTAGACTTGGTATCTACGTAAATCAGTTTTTCGTTAGGTTTATGGAATGGTGTATATATCCTAGAGTCTAGGTGGCATCTAGGAAGTTAACGTTTTTAGTGTTTATGTCTATGGTGATACTTAGTGTATATATATATTTGTCTATCGTGATACTGTGTGTATATACATATATATATATATATATATATATATATATATATATATATATATATATATTTAGTGTATATATATATATTTGTCTATGGTGATACTGTGTGTATATATATATTTACACACACACACACATATATATATATATATATATATATATATATATATATATATATATATATTTATTAAAATAACAGATTAAGGTTTAAGCAAAGAATCGCTGCTTTCACCATTAACGGAATCTTTCGAAACTAACAAAGTCAATCTGTGAACGCAGAAGTGAATATTTAAAAAAACGTTGCAACCGGAGGAAGACAGGAAGACGATACTTTGGTTCTTGGAAACCTTCCCTGGCAAAGAACGGGAATAAACGAATAAAATACGTCACTATTTGGAGCTGTGAAAAATAATTACACGCAAAGACAAAACCACGTTTAAGGTATAAAAGGAGTTGTAGACTAATATTCTATTAGGTGGTTCATAGAGACGTTCTCTGGCAATGAACGGAAAAGAGTAAGCATTCTAACCATCCTGCCAGCATAACCAAGAATCTAGTAAGAAACGTTTCTTTGAAGCTTTCCCGTCTATCTACCAACGAGCATATTTTCAACGACCATTCCAAATATTACAATGAAGCTGTTGGTCGGAGTGGATTTGTCGATAAGGTAGCATATACAGAGTACGAGAATAGACCTAAAAGAAATAGATCCCGACGCATTATATGGTATAACCAACCATATAATATGGAGGTGGCCACACCATTAGGTAAGATCTTTCTCTCCCTTATTACGAAGCATTTCCCCCCTACACATAAATATAGTAACATTTTTAATAGAAATACTATTAAAATTTCTTACTCTACGACACCTAACCTTGCACATAATATCACAGCTTCAAATTTAGTTAAGCTACCTAGCCGTAGGAACACGTGCAACCCTGTAGTTAGTATTAACTGTAATTGTAGCAATCGGGTTGACTGCCCCCTAACCGGGAAATGCCTCTCTAGTAACATTGTCTACAAATGTAAGGTTGAAACACCCACGTACCGTAGGCCCTACATAGGGCTAACCGCCAATAGATTCAAGCAGCGTCTTTACATGCATACCCATTCTTTTCGTTACCCTCTAAGAAGGAATATGACGTCAATTTCAGCTTATATCTGGAGTCTAAAAGACAACCACACCCAATATAAATTACACTGGGAGATTCTGGCTAGGACTAGATCGTATAACGGAAATAAAAGAGGCCCTGGAAATACTCTACGCCACAGACCACATCTTAAACGAAAAATCTGAGGCAGTTTCGGCTTGTAAACATAAATTGCACAAAACTTTCCTGTATTACAGCCCCACATTATACCCTAACGGATAGTACGATCTATACGCGGATATTTTACGTCTTGATGTGGTAGCTAAGTATATATTATGTTTATACCATTATTTATTTGTATAGGTAAGTATATATTACCTGTATGTTTTGTAAAGGTACGTATACTTTCTCGTACGTATATTTCATGTTATATGTTATGGCGTATATTTGATATATTCTGGTACATATGCTTTTGGTTATGTGTTTACGTGAGTTTTGCGTCTGTGTCAGTATGCGGATTCGTACGTATGCAGGGTGTGTGTATATGTGTATCTCGTGTTTTGGTTGACGTACGTCTCCTAACTTCTGCGTATTTACATGTAGGTATGTGTGTGCGCTTGTTATATACGTATTTATTTATTTATATACGTTTATTTAATTATTTGTATACACTCACAATCACACACACACATATATATGTGCGTGTATTTGTATACCTATGGCGAGTGTTTTCGCGTATGCTTATGTATGTACGTATATGGATGCGTGTATGTATTTATTTAATTTCAATTACCTCTGTATTTTATTTACTATATTCTTAACTCTGAAACCGAGAATCATTCGGTTTCCTAGTTAGAACTTTAGTCTACGACTTCAATTATACCATTTACGTGTTTTTGCCTTTGCGTGCAATTGTTCTCCACGATCCACATATGACGTATTATCTTCGTTTTTTTTTCGTTCATTGCCAGAGAAAGTCTCTATGAAGCACCTAATAGAATATTATTCTACGACCTCTTTTATACCTTAAACGTGGTTTTGTCTTTGCGTGTAATTGTTTTTCACCGCTCCAAATAATAACGTATTTTATTCCTTTTTTCCCGTTCTTTGCCAGGGAATGTTTCCACGAACCAAAGTATCGTTTTCCTGTCTTCCTCCGGTTGCAACGTTTTTTGAAATATTCACTTTTGCGTTCACAGATTGACTTTGTTAGTTTCAGAAGATCCCGTTAAGGGTGAAAGCAGCGATTCTTTGCTTAAACTTTAATCTGTTATTTTAATAAATATTTGCTCTATTTTTTATATATATTTATCCTTATCGAGCGGTCTTTTGATTTTAGTCTTCAAATTTATTATTATTACTATATATATTTATATGTATATATAAATTCATCACGGGTTCAATCGGGGGTAACCACAGTAAGTAAAGTACTCAATACAAATCAGAATATACATATTTATTATAGAAAAACTACTACTGTGTCATTCATGAGAAATCATCAGAAAGCTGATTGTCCAAGTAATATGATGGTATTTATACCTTTTCTCGTGGTAGGAGAGGGTTGTGATTGGGATGAGTTTAGGTCATTGGTTGATGGGTTTAAAGAAAAGGAAATTCTTTAAAAGCTATATTTAGAGTAACAAAGGCAGAAAGGGATTTATAAACGAATTCAAATTGGGGGTACTATTCCTTATTTTTAAGGTTTTCTTAAGCTAACAATGCTATATTTCAGGTGTTTACAAGCACATTCACACACACACACACACACACACACACATATATATATAAAGCCCTTACTCGCAAAACACACACACTTATACCAATATATGTATATATATTTACACATATATATGTATGTGTATATACTCATATATACATAGGAACATTTCGACTACTACCACTAACAACATCAACAACAACAATAATAATAATTAAAGTGATGTTGATGGTGATGATTACTAGAAAATGCTATTTTCATCATTTCTAAAAATAGCAAAACAATTGATGCTTTGGATAGGGTAAAATATTAGTCGTTAGACATGCCCAACCAACCGTGACGCCTAAACCAATCAGCTTTAGTAATCCAATGAAACTACACACCGATTGGTCGAAATACAGTTTGCAGAATCTAGCATTCTGTAGCCGCTTTTCACTGTATATAAGGCACAACATTTACCCATCTCATTACAGTTCAAAACTGCAAACTTGACTGTCACCACAGAATATGAACCTGAAGATTGCGAAAGCATGAAAGTACTTGTTCAATTAACACTTAACATTTAATATTCTACCATACTATTTCATTCTAATGCCATTATAAATGTTAAAGGATTGTAAATAAAACTAGTAAATCAGAAAAAGTTGGAATTCCTTTTATTAATATATATATACTGTACATATAGATTTATATGTATACATACACTTATATACACATACACACACATACATACACACACATACACACGCATATTATATACATATATATATATAGATATATATATATACATATATACATACATACATACATACATATACATATATATACACACAAACACACACATGTAGATATAGATATATAAAATACCCACACACCCACACACACACATATATATATACACAACCATAAGAGACATCCAAACTTCAACAACCACCACAACTTACGTAGTCATTTTTTAGACATAGCACACAGACACGGTAACAAGATAACACAAAACACACAGGAGGCACAAAATGTAATAAATATCGTTAATTTAACCTCTAAAGAATTAACAGCAGACCAAATCAACATACTCTCCAAAGGTCTGAAATTTACACCAAATCCCCAAAGACCAAGCTACCCCCGAAATGAAGGAAGACATTGCAGAATTCTGTAGAAAACTAAGACTCAGTGAGCAACTATACGACAAATACAGTGAGGATGACTCAATAGCCAGAAATAGAAGCAACTACTCGCCACCAAAAGGCAAGAACAAATTCCTCTATCATTTCTGCGAACACATTACTAACTACCCATACAACCACCCACACAGACATAAACAAAAGCCAAACCTAAGCAAAAAAGAATGGAATGGTCTTCACAGTCTAAAGAACGACTAAACACTAACATTCAAAGAGGCGGATAAAGGGAGTGCAGTTGTCCTTAGGAGGACACATTACCACACGACTCTAGTACTCTCAACTCTAGAAAATCAAACATATTACGAAAAGGGCCAACACTACACACAACAGAAAATAATGAGAAACCTAAAATCCCTAACAACCCTTTACAAAGGAAGCCTTACCGAAAGAAATAAAACTACATCACCAATTTCAAAATCAGAACCAACCTTTTCTACGGTATCCCAAAGACACACAAAAGCGAAGTAATAGGCAGGGCCTGCAAGCAAGCCACATACATTTACATCAATTTACCCCCTCCTCATGACCTCAAATTAAGACCCATAATAACAGGTACAACATGCGAAACACACCGCCTAAGAAACTTCCTAGATATTCTGCTTAAACCTTTCTTAAAACACATAAAAAGCTTCATAAGGGACGACCTTGACATGCTCAACCACCTCCCAACAACACTCAATAATGAACATACCCTACTAGTAACCTTGGATGTCATCAATCTATATCCCAATATCCCACACCACCTAGGTGTAGAGGCAATACAATTCTGGTTTGAAAATTTCCCTAGTGAACGTCCACAGCGCATTACTAAATAATTTGTGTTGGAGGGACTCAAACTCATCTTGAAAAACAACTTCTTCGAATTTGATGCCAAATACTACAGACAGAAATCTGGGACTGCCATGGGCACGAAAGTAGCCCCCTCATACGCCAACCTTATCATGGGATATTTGGAAACCACTCTCTACCGCAAAGTTCTAGACAAATACGGTAGCCATTTCTACCTCCACATAGAAAAAAAACTGGAAGAGATATCGGGACGACTGCTTCATCCTCTGGCATGAAAGTATAGAAAGACTGATTGAGTTTAAAACCCTTGTAAATAGACTCAACACAAACTTACAATTTACAATGGATTGCAGCCATGAACAACTCCCTTTCCTCGACATTCTCATCAAGAAAACAAACAACAACATAGAAACAGACATATACTACAAACACACAGTCTCCAAACGATATCTTCCATTTAACTCGTGCCAGCCAAGACACACCAAAATGGCAATTGCTTATAACCTAGCCAGAAGGATCTGCAAAATAGTTTCAGATAAATACACATGCTACACACGACTAGAAAAATTAAAGAACACACTTAGCCGAAACTACCACCATCTCTAATCAACAATGGATTCCAACGTGCCCTAAAACTCAACATCCAGGAACTCAGACACCCCAAACCTAGGAATGAAGCGCAACAGAAAACTCTACAATACCTCTCCACACACATCCCCCTCAACAATAAAGCATTCGATACCATCCCCCAGAACATTCCTTTACTAAAAAGAGACACAAGAATGAATAAAATCCTCCAAACACACAACCTAAATCTATAAAAAACATCCCCACACAAGCCAAAATCCAACTAACCCTCACAATGTACCCTACAGTAAAAAATAAATGCGGAAGGCCCAACTGTGGTGTATGCATAAATATAAGAGAAGGTTCAATATTCCATTTTAAACAAGGACAACATTTCACAGTTAAATACAATTTTATATCTGCATCTGAAAACCTAATCTATGTTTAGACCAGCTCAGGTTGTCGAGAGCACTACACAGAACAGAAAAAACAGCCTCCGACAACGTATGACCGTCCATAGATCACAAATCAAAATATAGGATTACAGATTTCTTTTAGTGAACATATCGCCAATTGTACACATACCCAACATCCAAACTTTAACATTTTCCCTATTTACAAATTCATAGATAACGCTTCTTTCATCCATCGCACCAATAAGGAAACGTAATTCATTAACAAATTCCAACCTCTACTTAATGGACTAAACTTCGGCCTAAAGTAAAACTGGAACGAACAATGAACCAAAGCCCCAATTCCTATGTTCTCTAAAGAGTTACCTCCCTAACACCCTACCTAATCTTTTTTCTTATATAAATGAATCACCCCCTCTCATTTCTCTCATCCCTACCTTACCACCCTGAATTACCTCCCCCTCCATATTGACTCTCTAAAAAGGGAAATCATATCAAACCCCAGACTACCATCTGCCTCCATTATGGAGCAACCAAGCGCTCTTGCCATAACACATTTTGAACTGCTTATCCTCAAGAACTATGCCTGTAAATAATATTATTCTTTCTTTCCCATTACCTTATCATGTTCCACATCACCCCCTTTTTTTCTTTTTTTCTTTTTTTCTTTTTTTCTTTTTTTCTTTTTTTCTTTTTTTCTTTTTAATTCAAAAACCTTGTTTGTAAAAAATATTATTCTTTCTTTCCCATTTCCTTAACATGTTCAACATCACATTATTTTCTCTCCAACATTTTATACCAATACTAATTCCCTCTTTGATAATGCATAACATGCTGAAACCGGTGATAGACAATTATTAAATATATAAATAAATAAATAAATAAATAAATGTCATTGTTAATTAATAAATAAATTAAGTAATAAAGTAAAATATTTTGTTTTAAACATTTTCTAACCAAGAAAAAAAAAATGTTTCTTCCGTATAATCGACCTTCTCTCCCTATTTTCATATATATATATATATATATATATTGGTAAACGGAATAGAAAATGCTGACAAATTGTTCACAGTTGAAAAATGGTTTAATTAGGAATAAAAGAGTATTAGTGATTGTATGGGTTAGTATTCAGTTGTGGTTTTAAGTTTTTAAGTTTTTACCGGTTGCGCATTTCTAAATGCTTTTCAAAAATAATTTTGAGATAGAGTGTCCGTGCTGTTTGCTCTGATCTGATTAGTTTGGGGAATTCTACCTGTTTTTATGTTAAAAAAGTGGCTCAAATTTGCAAAAATTCTTGTGGTCAAAACAATTTTGATTGGTCGGTAGAGGTCATGTAAATGTAAAAAAATTGATTTTGCGCAAAGACTGTTTTTATGTTAAAAAAGTGGCTCCAGCAAAAATTATTGTGGTCAAAACAATTTTGATTGGTCGGTAGAGGTCATGTGAATAAAACATTGGTTTTGCGCCAAGATTGAGAAATGACTCTTTCACAACAAATATGTGTTGTGTGTGTGTGTGTGTGTGTGTGTGTGTGTGTGTCTGTGTGTGTGTGTGTGTGTGTGTGTGTGTGTGTGTGTAGTAGTAGTAGTAGTAAGGTGTTCGATGTTGTGATAATGTTTAGCAGCGATGTGTGTCAAATGGCTATTAAGATAAGTGTGTGTGTGTGTGTGAGTGTGTGTGTGTGTGTGTGTGTGTGTGTATAGCAGAGTAATTTGTGGTGGCAGGGATGGTCAGTAAGAATGTGTCTGAAAGCAATGGGGTGTATTTTAGCATGTCAAAAGATATTTTTCAGCTTTTGTCTTATACGGAGAAGTGCGTGTGTGTGTGTATATATAAGTCTCTTTTATGTTGATGTACGCGTGTGTATGTGTGTGTGTATATATATATGTGTGTGTGTGTGTGTGTGTGTGTGTGGGTGGACCAGTATTTTTTTCCCCCTGGTAAAATGGTGTACATTATTCGATTTTTTCAGTAAAATCGGTTCTCTTAATAGAACATCAAAAATCTTAACAAAAAAAGGTGTGAAATGATATTCACTATATATATATACACATACATATATTCACTATATATATATATATATATACATATATACATATATATATGCACATATATTTTTTTGTGTTGCGCCATAGAGCATGTGTGTTTACGTATGTCATTGTGTTTATATGTGGGTAGAGATGTGTGCTGATGTAGGTATGTATGTTGACGTGTGTATGTTGTGGGTTCGTCTTAGGGTGAAGTGTTTAGACGGGGTCCGTATTTGTTAATGAAGTAAGGTTCCTTGCTGATGCACTGGGTGTGGGTGGCATTATCTTTAAATTTGTAGAGGGGGAAAGATTCTGAAGTTGGGATGATTTGGGGCGGCACAGGTATCAATGTGTTCACTCAGTGGTATTTTCCTGTATCCCCGTATTTTGATTTGGGATCTATGGACAGTCATGCGTTGGCGGAGGCTGTTTTTGGTCTGGTCTATGTATTGTTCTCGACAACCTGAACAAGTTAATACATATATTAGATTTTCCGATGCACATGTGAATTTGTGTTTTACTATAAAACGTTGTCCATCTTTGAAATAGAATTCCCAACCATCTATTAGGTTGATGCAAATGCCACAGTTGGGTCTATCGCATTTTTTACTGTGGGTTTCGTTGTTGTGGTTGGCAGTACTTTGGCATGTGTTAAGATGTTTTTCATTGACTTGGATTGTCTTTTGCACGATATCATAAAGAGCAAAAGACAATCCAAATCTATGAAAAACATCTTAACACATGCCAAAGTACTGCCAACCACAACAACGAAACCCACAGTAAAATGCGATAGACCCAACTGTGGCATTTGCATCAACCTAATAGAGGGTTCGGAATTCTATTTCAAAGATGGACAACGTTTTATAGTAAAACACAATTTCATATGTGCATCGGAAAATCTAATATATGTATTAACTTGTTCAGGTTGTCGAGAACAATACATAGGCCAGACCAAAAACAGCCTCCGCCAACGCATGACTGTCCATAGATCCCAAATCAAAATACGGGAATACAGGAAAATACTACTGAGTGAACACATTGATACCTGTGCCGCCCAAAATCATCCCAACTTCAGAATCTTTCCCCTCTACAAATTTAAAGATAATGCCACCCACACCCAGCGCATCAGCAGGGAATCTTACTTCATTAACAAATACGGACCCCGTCTAAACACTTCTCCCTAAGACGAACCCACAACATACACACGTCAACATACATACCTACATCAGCACACATCTCTACCCACATATAAACACATTGACATACGTAAACACACATGCTCTATGGTGCAACACAAAAAAATATATGTGCATATATATATATGTATATATGTATATATATATATATATATATATATATATATATATATATATATATATATATATATATATATATATATATATATATATATATATATATATATATATAGTGAATATATGTATGTGTATATATATATATAGTGAATATCATTTCACACCTTTTTTTGTTAAGATTTTTGATGTTCTATTAAGAGAACCGATTTTACTGAAAAAATCGAATAATGTACACCATTTTACCAGGGGGAAAAATACTGGTCCCCCCACCCACACACACACACACACACATATATATATATATACACACACACATACACACGCGTACATCAACATACAAAGAGACTTATATGTACACACACACACACACACGCACTTCTCCGTATATGACAAAAGCTGAAAAATATCTTTTGACATGCTTAAATACCTCCCATTGCTTTCAGACACATTCTTACTGACCATCCCTGCCACCACAAATTACTCTGCTATACACACCCACACACACACACACACACACACTTATCTTAATAGCCATTTGACACACATCGCTGCTAACCATTATCACAACATCGAACACCTTACTACTACTACACACACACACACACACACACACACACACATATTTGTTGTGAAAGAGTCATTTCTCAATCTTGGCGCAAAACCAATTGTTTATTCACATGACCTCTACCGACCAATCAAAATTGTTTTGACCACAAGAATTTTTGCTGGAGCCACTTTTTTAACATAAAAACAATCTTGGCGCAAAATCAATTTTTTACATTCACATGACCTCTACCGACCAATCAAAATTGTTTTGACCACAAGAATTTTTGCAAATTGGAGCCACTTTTTTAACACAGCTAGAATTCCCCAAACTAATCAGATCAGAGCAAAAAGCACAGACACTCTATCTCAAAATTATTTTTGAAAAGCATTTAGAAATGCGCAACCGGTAAAAACTTAAAAACTTAAAACCACAACTGAATACTAACCCATACAATCACTAATACTCTTTTATTCCTAATTAAACCATTTTTCAACTGTGAACATTTTGTCAGCATTTTCTATTCCGTTTACCAATATATAATAACTTGTGTGTTACACCTCTATTCTTTTAACTATATATATATATATATATATATATATACACATCCACTTAAACATACATATATTGAAGTACGTTATACATGTGGAAAAAGGCAGATAGGTAAGAAGTACTTACATTACCACAGTGCCGTGAGGCGGATCGAGATAGGGTAGGGGTAGGGTGGAATGGAGGTGGGGTGGATATTTTGTCGAGTGGGGTTTTTGAAAAAGTTTTTTTTTAGCCATCTGGCATCAACACTGGCTTAAGATATTTGAAAGTTGCTAGGCTTTTGTGCAAGCAGTTCGGGCAGTGTTCAGAGATTATGTTCAGTATCTGGCACTTGGCAAATAATATCTTGTGGCTCTCTGAAATACAGATTTCACAGTACTTGTGTCCTCCCTTGTATGAGCGCGCTTACTGGAGTATTTTCCATTTTAGGGTGAAAGAGGTGGAGTTCCTCTTGAGGTCCCGGACATAGGAGGCGAGTGTTGTCTGATTGGATTTGTCCGGTCTATAGAAAGAGTGAGTATGGGCATTCCACCGGGTCTTTAAATTGTTGGAAGTCATACCGTTATAATTATTTTTGTTGTTGTCATCAGTGCTTGATATAACATCACATTTATATACCATGTCATTTGTCAGGCATATGTTTTCAAGTTGTCAGGCTTCCTTATTTTGACAGTTACACAAAGCTCCCGTGCGGGGATTGGGATCAGAGGTAGTAGGCCTATTTAATTTTGTAGTGTTGAGATTGGCTATATTTCTAGCTAGGTTAGGTGTAGTGGAGTAGGAAAGTCTTATTGTATTCTTATTAAATATAGTGTAGTACCTGTGTTGTGTGGAAACGTGTATATTCAGCAATCTGAAGAAAATCCCGGCTATGGGTGTAGAAACCTCTCGATTGATAGGAGGAGGGGTGTACCAACTAATCTGCTTATGCCTATTTCTCCTAGGCAGTTTTGGGGTGGCTTCTAGATAAATAATCTTTTATTTAAATCCAATGCGGCCGAGGACGTCGTTGTAGTAAGAGGCAGAGCCGCTAAAGATATCTTCATTGGCCGAGAGACCAAGTTTCTGAGTGAGACGCTATTAATTAAGTTATCTGTGATGTTTTGGGGGTGGTTCAAATGGTTAGAGCATTGGCCTTGCAATTGAAAGGCTGTGAGTTCAATTCTCAGACCGGGTGATGTGTTGTTTCCTTGAGCAAGACACTTTATTTTACATTGTTCCTGTTTACTCAGCTGTAGAAATGAGATGATAGGACTGGGGTCCCTATTATTCGAATGCAAAGTGGTCGTGGGGGTGCCAGGGCAAAAAAGCGCCCAGCACTCACTGTAAATGAGGTTGGTGTTCGCAAGGGCATCCAGCTGTAGAAATCAAGCCAGAATCAGTTCCCGTCCGACTCTTGCAAGCAGGGAAAAGTGGACGTAAAATGATGATGATGATATAGTTAGGGACTCGTTAGGTTTGTGGTACGGGTAATAGAGGAAAGTATCTATGTCGAGAGTAACATCTAAAAGGATGGCCTTGGTCATACTTGATTCTATGGTTATTCAAAATCCTAGATTACGGAAGAACGAACTTAAGTTTCTTCGAAACCCAACAGTGGTTCTGGGGTTAATGTTGTGCAAGGCGAAAAGGCCATCATCTCGGTATAATCCTCCGGTTATGCCCGTGAAAAGGTTCTTTAGGTGGTATAAGATGTATAGCCACACAAGGTCGCTAACTTCAGCCGAATAACTTGCCTCCATGTCAAAAGGGATGTCAGACTTCTTGTTAATCCAGTAAGATCCTTTTCGCTAAGACCCGGCATTCCAGACACATCAATTTCCTCAGCTGCTGCCCCCACCTCCACCTCATTCCCCATGGCTTCTGACTCCCCTTATCCACCCCGCCCCTCGCTTTACCCTCCACCCAACACATTCTTACCCACTCCTCGTGTCTTCTCATGCGCTCCACACTCCCCTCCTCCATCTCCACCATCCGCATCCTCGACCGCAGACCCCTCCTCATCTCCTCCGTCTGCGCTCCACCTGTCATCTCCTCCTCGCCACTTCATCATCCTCTTAATCCATAACCTCAACCACGATCTCTTCTCTTCCCTCAAATCTACCAGGCCCCACAAACTCAACTCACTTCTTTCCCCAACCACCAACCGCCAACTACACCCCCACCACTCCACCCAACCCGCCACACCTTACCCTCTCCCCTCTACCTTGCCCTGCGCTGACGACCATCTTCTTGGACGCCGGCATCCGGACAATTCAGCACACTGTACGCCCTCGTCGACGCCTGCCGTAGCGCAGTAAATCGCTTCGAATTCTGCCACAGCTCCAAACGGAGCAACATCACTCGGGCCGAACTCCGAACTTCATCACTCTCCGCTCCCTCCACAATCGTGATGACATCGTCATCAAACCGGGGGACAAGGGAGGTGCCGTGGTGGTGTTACGCGTTGACCTCTACACGGCTGAGGCACTAGGCAGCTCCGCAACCCCCCTTTCTACTCCCCCCCACTACCAGCAGCAACTGTCGTTCACCATCGAACACCTCCTCTCCTTGTCCCTCCTCGCTTCCCCCACCTCATCTTCTGCATCCCACGCACGCTCACCGACTACTTCATCCCCCAAACCACAAATCCGACAATCCTGGCCGCCCCACCGTCTCCGCCTGAAACTGCCCTACCGAACTCATCTCTGCCTCTCTCGACTCCCCCCCCCCTCATCACCGTCCTCCCCTTCCACATCTCAGACACCAACCACGCCCTCCGCTTTTTGACTACTACTTCCCACCACTTCACAGCTCTGTTACTACCTCTCACCAGTTTGCTCTGCTCCCCTCCACCCCTCCCTCTCTCACACATTTACCTTCCATCTCTCCCCTGGCTCCTTGATTTGCCCATCTTGACCACTTCCTGTTGCGCGCGCGCCATAACATTCCACTTCTTCATCACCATTCCTGTGGATCCTTCCACAGGGCTTACCCCTCGGGTACCAATGCGATTCCAACTCGGAACTGACACACACATCGACAACCATTCAGAAACTTAGACATACACCACCCACAATTTTCGCACACACGCAACGATAAATTTCACATGAACCCACATCACCCTCACTTCACCACAAAAATACACACACAGTTACGCATCCTCACATACACCCACACTGCCTCCGGATTGCGCACGGTGTACCCTACCCGTGTGGGAGTCAGCCCTGGTCAGTAAGCTCCAAGTAGGATTGTATTTTATGTTATTATCTTGGAGGTCCCAGTTGTGGTCCGAAAGTATAGTGGCATGTCGCCGGGCCGGGTTTCTGAACGTATGTCGGTGATGGTAGAGCAACCATACATTTCACATGAACCGACATCATCCTCTCCACACCACAAACACACACACGTGCGCATCCTCACATACCCCCACACTGCCTCAGGATTCCGCACGATGTACCCCACCCCATCCGACCCCTTTCCATCCAAACACACACACACACATATTACACTCCACCAGAACATACACAATGGTTTTTCAAAACCCAGAAGTACATACCCCGCTCTCCCCCAGACTCTCATACTTACATCCACACAAACACATACACACATACACCTATACTTACACACACACACACATACACACACAGACACACCTCACCTTCCACCATCCCCGCTCCTGCTCATACACACACCCCACTCACACTAAACGTGAACATAATACCATTTGTAACTTGCACTCCTGCGTTGTTGTTTTTTGTATTCCGACATATGTATTTATATATATATATATATATATATATATATATATATATATATATATATATATATGTGTGTGTGTATGTGTGTGTTTGTGTGTGTGTGTGTATGTGTGTGTGTGTGTGTGTGTGTGTGTGTGTGTGTTTAAGTGTGTGGGTATGTGTCTACGTGTCTGTGTAGATGTGTGGACGTTTGTATTTATATTGCATATATTACGAGTTCTGTCAGTTAATACAATCCCTATTCTATAATAGACCTTTGGCATCCAAACTCCGACATAAACTGAGGTAACATATATATTTGCCATTTTAATTTAATGGTATTGACATGATACTCAAATTTGTTTTATATAAAAATGTGAATACTGTTCAACTCTAATTCAAATATTGTAAAAGGTCAACTGTACAGTACGAATACAAATATTTGCCAAAACCTGAAAGAACAACATTAATCATGAATACACATTTAACATGTACCCTTCCCATTTCTAAGTTCAAAATTCTGTCAAATGCATGATTTTCACATCAAATTTCACAATGCCCATTTTTTCCCCTAGACATTATATTAATTCTTTTATGAATAAAAAGCCGACGCCAAATCTTAACGGAGATATGCGTGTCCCCACAAAAAAAGACAGGAAAAGGCAATATAAAAACGAACGTAGACATCTAAAAAATATGTTGGCATTTTCAACTGAACATTATTTCGGGGTGTGGTAGAAGTATTTATGTCCTTCTATAAAATGTTAATAATAAACGTCTATAAATTGAAACTGATATATTTGGAACGGAGAGCCAAATCGTTAATTATGACGTCAGGTTGTTTCGTATTTGAAATACTTTCGTATAAACTTAATTGTATTTTGGGCAAATATGTGAATGGGATTTTATAGAGGCTATATATCCCCGTTTGTTTTGTATATTTGTGGCATCTTTGCCCTGGACACTTTTACGTAGTTTGATATGATAAGCATTGGCTCGGAATTACTTTGTAAAATCTTTGAGGGGTTATTAAATTTCGGTTATTTTTTTCATTATTCTTCATATAGATTCCTTAGATGATTTACTTATGTAGAGTAGTTACCTTTTTACACAAAATATATTCAGATACTTCTGTAAGCTTATGCTTGGCATACGCGAGTTTACCAAATAATTTCATATACAAGCAATGTTTTCAAAATTTACTAGTGCTATATGACATAACGTGTATGCCAATATATTATATACCGGTTTAGCTGAACATTCCAATAGAGAAAATTCAAAATATCCGTAATGATATGAAATATTATATATCGAAATTTGAGAACAACTGTAGTATGTCAACTGAAAGTTTATGTGACTACAAAACTGTTAGGAGAAATGTTCTTAAAAATGTGTATTTCCAATTTGAGGAAGGCGTAAAAAAATGAGGTTTGGCGGCGTTTATATATAATTATAACATAGGGATTTATTGAAATTCATACATAACATCCATGAAGGACATATTGTTTGAAAACGTAGTTAGAAATAAGTCCTTTGTTTAGTGATTGCATGTTGTTGCAACGAATGCTCTTGTCTTCAGTGAAGTTCTGCGGGTATAACGTTTGCTGTCAACTTACATGGAATATTCATTTTTTGGGAGGGTTATTAAAAAATGTTCATATATTGTTGCCAGTACTGTGCGGAACAATACTATTTACGAATCATCATGCCAGTGACACCTCCCTTATATTTTTCCACATTATGCAGTTGGTATAAAGAGAAGTTACACTCCTTCACATATTATATTGATATTAAGCAATGAGGTGACGTTATTTAAGGGTAATCCTACATTTGTTCCTGTAATGAGTTACATTGATGTTGGATGTGTTTGCTCTCCAGCGGTTATCTAGCACATCTCCATTATTTTACTTTGCCTTTCATCCTTACGGGGTCGATGAAATAAAGTACCAGTAATGCTGGCCTTGTGCCTAAAGTAGAAACAATTATTTTACTATGCATAAAATAATAATTATTCCACAAATGGACAATTTAAATATCTACCTATTCAGGTGGAATGCTGCTGTAATTTTCTACCATACCAGTGTATTACTAACATAAGATCATTTTAATATTTGCAATTGTCCTATACTCTACCCAAGTCTAATTCCAACAAAACTTTTTAGGAACTGCTTCAAGTTGTTATAAGTGAACAATTTCTATATATACTGCCAAGGTGTTGTATGTGGAAACCGAATCCTGATAATTCAAATGTTCTCTAATTGAATTCAACTATAATGATAAAAGAATATGGCTGACTGAATGTTTCAATCAGAATCAAATTTACCTTTTGTAGACTATTCTCGGTAAATTAAACAACGTATGATATATTTTTTAAAGTCACATCTGAACGGTTCTCGTAACAAGTTATGAAATGTACACATCAGTTATGTTTATTATATATTTTTTTAAATATCCGTGAGCAATACAATTTTAAAAATACATATCCAGCAAATATAAAAATATGCCAGCAGCAGTCAGCTAAAAATGATAATTTCTCTAGGCGCGGAAATACATTTTAAAACCTAATTTATAATTTTATCACAACTTCATTGGGGAGATGCAAAATGTTGGCATTATATATACACACGCACGTGTGCACGTACAGACACACGCACATGTACACACATATATGTGTGTGTGTGCGTGTATACTTCACAATTTTCTGGAGTAAAAACTGGATAATTAAGATATATTGTTATTAAGAGCGGTGCAGGTAGCATAGCATTTAAAGTTCTACATTTCAGAACGACTGGATATAAATAGTTAATTATTTTCAATATGGGTGCTTTATCTCATCCATATCGCTCCAGGAGATATTCAGAACAACACCAACAACAACAATAATAATTGTTTCTACTTTTGTCATAAGGCCAGCAAATTACCCAGTGTATTACTGGTACTTTATTTTATGGACTCTGTAAGGATGAAAGGCAAAGTTAACCTCGGCGTGATTTGAACTCAGAATGGAAAGGGTCGTAACTCTTTGCGCCAAAGCATGACGTCCGACCCTCGACCGATACTGCCAATAATAATAATAGAAGGCGTACGTGGTGGATAGACTGTTATGGATTCGTTCCCGTACGTTTTTCGTTTTTTATATATTTAAAACAACTGTAATATACTAATTCTTATTGAAAATGGGACATAAGGCATCAGCCTGCTGCCAGGAAGGGAGCTCCGATAACACTCTGGCATATGGCTGAAATATCTAATTTTGTATTATAAATTTTATACTCAAAAAAGAAAATGGTTACAAATGGAACAAAACCCCTCTGTGTGCACTAAATACAACAGCCAAAGAATGACGATTTTACCACCACCAGCACCGATCCAGCATAATAATTATCATTATTGTATGTCAAGTTTATTCAAAATGTTTAGTACAAATACTAAGGAAAGATGACCATTTTTTTGATAAATGCCTTCACAGTCTCATGAGCTGTTAACCCAACTTTACAATGAAACTTTACAATGAAAAGAAGCCAGTAAAGATACCATCATGGCTAGTTAACGGCATTACATTCCTACTTCCGAAGAATGATGAGACAAATAATCCAAAAAACTGCAGACCGATAACTTGCTTGACTACAATGCATAAAAGTGTACCATCAGTCCTAACTGAATATACATATAATCACCTGATAACAAATGATCTATTTCCCAATGAGCAGAAAGGGTGAAAACGAGGCTAATATGGCTGTAAGGATCAGTTTTGGTTAACAAAAGGATACTGGAAGATAGTCATAATAGACAGAAAAATCTATCAATTGCAAAAAAGCATTCCATAGTTTGCCACACAGTTGGATTAAAAAGTGTTTAATGATTTTCAAAATATCTCGCGTTGTCAGGAGGTTCCTGTCTTTCAGTATGGAAATATGGAAAACAACACTATTTTTGAATAGTGAAACAAAAATCACTGGAGGCTGGAGAAGTTAATATTAATTGTGGAATTTTTCAGGGTGAATCTTTATCACCGCATTTATTCTACATCACACTTATACCATTAACTAAAATGCACAATGAAACATGGATATAAAGTCTAGGACAAAACCATTAATCACTTGTTCTACATGGGTGACCTGAAACTATTTGCAAAAAATGATGAGCAATTGCAAGGGCTATCATCCACTGTGAAGCAGTTCAGTGATGATATTAAAATGGAGTTTGGAATAGACACTTATGCCAAAGCCACGTTCACCAGGGGTAAGCTGCTGAGAAGTTGAGACATTAATCGTGATCGGGAGAATGAGATAAGAGAACTTGATCAAGAGGAAACTTACAGATATCTAGGTGTTTGTGAAGGAGACGGAATCAAGTACTCGACAATGAGGGAAAGGATAAGGAAGGAATGTTACCGCAGAGTAGGAGCAATCTTAAGAACCTAATTGAATGTAAGGAATATGATCGATGCCATAAACATTTTTGCCATACCAGTAGTAACCTACAGTTACAATGTCATCAACTGGTCAAGCACAGAGATCCGTAGGCTCGATACAAAAATCCGAAAATTGTTAACCATGCACAGAATGCATCACCCTAAGGCAGACATAGATAGAATATATCTCCCTAGGAAAGAAGGAGGACGTGGGTTAATCCAGTTAGACATTGCGTTGAAAACTGCAACAATTGGATTATCCACATATCTAAGGGAATCACATGATTGGATGATCAAACTCGTTTTGAAACACGAAAGCACCAAAAGATCATATTCCATTACAAAAGATGCACAAAGATACAGTAATGGACTACAAATTTCAGAAGTCCCATTTACTGCTGAAATGGAAAACACAGAAAAAGCAAAGCAGGTAAAAGTAACTGCAAAGAAAGAACTGCTACAGAAACTGGCTAAGAAATGGCAAGAAAAGCCTCTGTATGGAAAATACCCAGAGCGAGCTAACAATCCTGATGTTGACAAAACTTTAACCCATCAGTGGTTGGCATCCTCTGGACTGAAATCGGAGACTGAAGGACTGATTATATCCGCACAAGATCAGTGTCTGCCAACAAAAAATTACCAAGCCAACATAATAAAAAATGGGTGCAGCCCATTATGCCGTCTATGCAAAAAACAACCAGAGACCATTGACCATATAATTTCAATGTGCAGTCCTATAGCTCCAACCGAATACCTAAACAGGCATGACAGAGCTGCATAATACATACATTGGATAATGTGCAAGCATTTTGACCTGCCCCATCAAAAGAATTGGTGGGAGCATCAACCACCTCCCATACTTGAAAAAGCTCACATCTCAATCTTGTGGAACTTTAGCATCCAAACAGACCGAAAAATAGATGCAAATAGACCTGATATAATATTGAAGGACTTTCAAAGGAGGGTATGCCTGCTAATTGATATGTCTGTTCCAATAGACAAGAATGTATCTATAAAAACATTTGAAAAATTGAGCAAGTATAAGGACCTGGAGATAGAAATTGGAAAAATGTGGAAATTGAGAACTAAAACAATACCAGTGGTTGTAGGCGCTCTGGGAATGATACCTAAGGGGTCTAACGACTACTTATCGCAAATCCCAGGAAACCCGCGTATAGGAAAAATACAAAAGATAGTACTAATGGGAACTGCCCATATACTAAGGAAGATCCTGTCAATATAAGTACATCACAAGTCTAAACACTAAGGATGCATGTGTGAATATGTGTGTTCTTTCTTGAACATGGCGGACCTTGTTGTCTCTTGAGGTCACTGGTTGTGACTTGGTGATAACTCGTATAAACATAAAGCAAGATAAATGCAAATAATAATAATAATAATAATAATAATAATAATGCTTTCTTTATTGGCCACAAGGGCAAACATGAAGAAAAAATATTAGAGACAGCACAGAACATTACAGCACGATACAAAGTGGGTTTTGGTCGTGTAAATAGGTTTTAACAAGATGGAAATCGGGCTAGAAAACAAAAAATTCAAACAACAAAAATTCCCCTAATATTTGGGATACATTTTCTGTATAACATAAGGAATATGCGCATTATATTTCGTAACCCGAAACCATGAGACAACGAAATTATTTAAAGAAAATAATCTATTGCAAACAAAGTTTGAATATACTACCAGTAGTAATTAAAATAAATATGTTAAATTAATACATCACATATATATATAAATCTTTTGCTTAATACTATTTCAATAAAGGCTACTTTTAATGAAGTTATATGTGTAGGCGTGAATAAATGATGCTTGTAAGTGTTTTCTGTATGTTTTCTGGATGTATAATTTTACAAACAATGTGGACGTATTGGCCTTTTTCTCCTATGGATATGTCACGTAACCTGTCGCTGGATATCCACAGTTGGGCATGAGGTTAATAGTTATACACATTGATTGGTGACAGTTCGCAGTCGATTATAGCAACAGACATGCGAGAATATTACTTTAGTTCATCGAAAACCGATGGATGAAGTGCTAAGTTGAATCTGAATTTGAACACCCAACGTAATGAACAGGAACAAATACCACCAAACATGTTATCCAGGTACTTAACTATTCATACATCCGCAAACAGAAGACATATCAATCAATGAGCAATTCATTAAATTTTCACATGTCTGGAAATTTTATTACATCATAATTTATTCAACTTAACACTATATAGTGACCTGTTTAATAAGATCATATATCATATAGCTATTTTCACAATAATGAATATCGGCAAAGACCAAAAAACGCTTTCTGCTGCTATTCTTCATGCACCGCAGGTAATAAGAATCTTTCCTAAATCAATGTTTGATAGCCACTGTGATATTTCAATATTACTTCGAGTGACTTTTGGCATTATACTCATAATATTCTTAGATGTCTATAATGGATTCATGAATTTAGTGTTAAATACATTGTCGATATTGTAATAACATAATGGATGCAAAATTACCGAGCAGTAACGAAGGGCGCTTCGTAAACATCCCACGTTTGGGACCCATTTGAATTTCGCCCCAATGCTTATGTTATTATATAAAAGAACATGCCTATCTGATTTTCGCAGTACGAAGAAATGAAAGGCTACCATGAAACGTATTTGGAAAATAATACATTTTATTAAATTTCTGAAGGATTTGACCAGTTTCAAAAATATTATCGAATCCATGTTCTGAATGTTTACTTTGATTCTTTTGCAAACCATATTTTTCGTACATCAATATGTCCGATGCAATAATCTATATAATTAACTACGTCCTAAAACTAAGTGAAGAACACCAAGTAAAAATACATAAAGTATATCCATTTGAAATCTTGCGGACTAAATTTTAGATGTATTGGTTTGTAATCTTTGTTTATGCATAGCATTGTTCAGGTTTTAATACAAATATTTATAAGCAGAACTGTTACTCAAAGGCGTATACTTACAACAAAAACATATTCAAATTCGCACATATAAAGGTATAAATGCCTGAATATATGATATAAAAATGTTGGATTGCGAAGCTATAGGTAAACACAACAAACCAAGAAAACATTTGGAATACTTTTGTGAAGATAAAGCTATGTAGGAAGCAACGATATTTACCGTCCTTGTTTACATACGACTCTCATGATTAAACGTTACAGTTATCAGAAACGAAACGTAAATTACACCGAAGTGTGTTTGCATTAATTTTCTTTCTTATACGTTAGATAATATTTCTTTATGTAATAAAGGGTTTTTCGAAGAGTAATAAATGCGTTTCCTAGCCTTAAAAGGATATATGAAAAATAGAGGAAACATAATAATAACGTTTCGTAGAGATTGTACTATACATAGCCATTAACATATCATTAAATGGCTCTCTAGACCCACATCTAACTCACTGATGTGAGATAAAGACACTATTGTAAATATTTGGATCGATGAGAATTGTAATGTTAGCAGCATGGAAGTCATGCTTCATGCATTATGTAAAGATACGGTATATCGCTAACTGGCCAACAGAAACTGTTTATAGTGTTAGGTGACAAGTTTCAAATAAAACACAGAAGCAGCTTTGTTATGTTGTCTTCTGTAAAACTACATTGGTTCGTGTTTGTGCGTGCATGAACCTGCATATACAACTGTATGTATGCATTTATTGCGTATATTAACTTCTTATCATATATATATATATATATATATATATATTTCTAGGTTTTAACGTAATGCTCCCCTGTTTACAGCTCTCAACACAAGTTTTTATCCCTCTATCAATAATAATATTCTCATCATTCCCATTATTATCAATACCACAAAACCCCCCACAACCATTTAATGGTAGATTGTGTGGTTTGGTTCGTGGTTGTGTTGCTTGAGTTGGAGCTGGTAACAATATTAAGGTTACCGACTCCAGCTCAAGCAACACAACCACGAACCCACACTACCCAATCTACCATCAACACAATCAAAACCACCACTACTACAACCATATCTACCAACACTATCAGCAACAACCACATCAGTAAAAAACATCAACAAGGGCAATACGATAACCTCCATCATCACTATCAAAATCATCTTTATCATGAACAACATCTTCACCCCAAACACCATCAACTTAATCATCACCAGTATCATTATTGTCATTAACAATGAAAATGACAACATTATTTTAATGGTTATACGTTCTATCTGCACCCCTTTTTCTAATGATCATATTTCTTGAATTACTATTTGTGCCACCATCACTCTCACCTCCCCTCTATCTGTATTTCTCTCTGTATTTATTTTTCCCTTTCTTTGTATCAACGACACACATTCACAAACACAGATGCGCACGCCAACCCACAGAAACGAGCCTGCCAAAACACACGTACCCACAGTGTCACACATACATGTATATATATATATATATATATATATATATATATATATATATATATATATATATATATATATATATATATATATATATATATATATATATATATATATATATATATATATTTATATATATATTTCGTATTTTTCTTTCTCATTACTGCTTCAGATATGATTTGCTCATATATAGAATTGCATGCAGAAAATATCTAATGGTCTATTTATATTCTGTTTAAAATATCCAAGTACATATGTTAGACCGTGTCAATTAAACTGACATCTATATTTCAAAACCACAGTTTATGCTTTAGAGAAATATAAAAAAAAAAAAAATTTTAAAAAGCAGAACCAAAACACTAAAAGAAACAAACAAATCAAGGCATAGATACATCAAAGCACAAGCAGTGTTGATACAGTATGTACAGGCAGATTAAGAGATCTTGCAAGCAAGAGTCTGTGAGAAGGATAGTTGTTGCAGCTTTAGATGTAGGATTGTCTATAGGAAGGTTATACCACCTTGTCATAGGTCGATCCTCCGTATCCTATGGATAACAATTTTCCTCCGCTCTGCCATAGGTAATTCTGGAAGCGGACTTCTCTGTACACACCTTCTGTTTATGTGACGTAATAGCCATCACGATTTACATTTACAGCGGTATAATTGTATACGGTATAACAATTTGTTTCGATGCCGATTTGGCCTTACAGTGAATTTCACTTGGGACGTTGGGTTGACTGCCTATCGCTGACTGCCTATCCGGATAAATGACCAGAGTATATGTTTTGAAAACATAGTGTTACTTCGCCTAACGATCGGAACTGGAACCAATGGATGTTGTCTGTAGGGTGCTGATAAGATACGAAGGATCGACCTGTTACATGGCGGTATAAACTTCCTATAGACAATCCTACATGTAAAGCTCCACCAACTATCCTTCTCATAGACTCATGCTTGCAAGATCTCTTAATCTGCCTGTACATCCTGTATCTACATGCTTGTGCTTTGATGTATCTATGCCTTGATTAGTTTGTTTCTTTTGGTGTTTTGCTTCTACTTTTTTTATTTTTGTTTTTTTTTTAATTGTTTTTGACCATGCTGAGTAACACCTTCACTCATTCCCTGCTACGCTCTCCCAACCTCCTTGTTATCTATTGCACCATGTAAATGATAAATCTTTGATGTGATCTTTGATGTAATCTTTTATGACATTTTTTACGACATCTTATGACAGTATATGCGTCATGAATTGTGTCTGTTTCTATTTAGCGCTGGCCTCGGGACCCCCTTGCTGGCCCCTTAATCTTGTTCTGGTGACGCAGCTTGATGGAGCATGCAACTAATGATATACTCTTGATGATTCCTGCCTTAGGGTACGGAAGAAACACTGTTAGCTAGTAAAACAATGTATTTCTAAGCACTCTTCGGTTATTCCTAAATCTATATATATAGTTAGAGAAGCAAAAAATTGCTTATTGTGATCCAGTTCTTGGTTAAGAAAGCCAGTTTCATGGATGGTTTCAACGTAGTAGGAAGTAGAGTGACAAACTGAGATGGAGGGAGGGTATAGGTGGAAGGATTCTTTGGTCAGTTTTGATAGCAGACATCATGTCGTGGAATGTAGTGAGTTAAAGAGAATTAAATTGATCATAGTGGGAGGGATGGATAGAGAGGGAGAGAGAGAGAGAGAGTGGGGAGATATAAAGAGATAAATATATATATATAAAATAAAGATAAAGATAATAATGACAAAAATAAAAGCAAAGAAGGGGGTGAGAAAGAAAAAAAGAAAAGATAGCCAAGAAGGGGAGGGAAGGAAGGAAGAAAACGAAGAATTAGAAGAGGAATGAGGGAGAAGAGAGGGATATATGCATTGGTTTTGTGGGTAATTAAAATGGTTTAGATACAAGAGGGTATAAAGTCTAAGTACATGCAGTTTGTCAGTTGGTAGTAAGAGGTTAAAGGTTCGATTAGTAGTGCGAAAACTTCTCTTTGAGTCTATGGTTACAATAAATTGATCTTTCGATTTTATTGTTGAGTAACTTATTCTTCGAACTCAAGATGTGGAACAGCTCAAGGTCGCATAATCGACAGCTTCTCATACCACTCCGATATGGGGGCGCGTTCGATAATTTTTTTCCACCTCTACACCTCCCTCCATCTCAGTTTGTCACTCTACTACCAACCTCTTCCCCCTTCCTCTCTCTCTATACTATTCCGTTTGTCCCCTCACCTTCTGATTCCTCTCTCTCTATACTAGTAAATACAATTCCAAATAAATGTGTTTCTCTATATATTAAGAATTATTTCAAGAGTAACTTACTATTTTGAAAATTTGGACTGTGAACAACAATTATAATTGAGTGGCTGCTATTTTCAGTATAGCAATATAAGGTTGCACTTACCAATGAAACGGTCGTAAATACCTGGATAAAATCCTTCTCTTAATGCTTACCTGTGTTTTCTCTTTTATACTAAATATATATATATATATATATATATATATATATATATATATATATATATATATATATATATATATATATATATATAATAAAATAATTAAGTCAAATTTTTAAAATTTGGCTTCGTTTATTAAAGGTGTACTGCTATATATATTTCGGTGACAACCATCCTTGGCTGTGACCTTTCAGGCAGTCCAAATTGGTGTGGTAGAGACAGGTACATGTGTTGTTGAAGTGTTTAACTCCGTCAATAGTTTGCACTTCTTAATTCTGACACACAGCCTTTCTACTTAAGTCAATATTTTCCAAATCTTTCAAACTTTGAGATTGGTTATAACACACACGCATTCTAATTTTATTCTGTTATTCTTTTATTATCTTATTCTTTTTATTCTTTTATTATTTTTTTGTTTATTTATTTATTTATTTTTATTTTTTTTATTTTCTTCATTTTATTCCCTCTTATTCTTATATTTCTCCATTTTACTTTATCTTATTTCTTCATCTGTTTGCCCCCCACCCCCAACACGGGAAATTCTTCTAAACATAGCACCAGCCGAACTAAAGGTGACCTGCCTACTGACCCCCTAACACCAATACCACTACCAACACAAGGGTCAGCTGTACTTAACAAAAACAACCACAACAGATTGACTTCCCTCAGAAAAATTTCTATAGACTTTTGTGTGAGGAATGTTCTCACAACTGACCAATGGGAGGAAAGAGTGTCCTTTGACGCCGAATTCGTTTGTTCGAATTCATATGATTCCAGATCCTCAGAGAAATGACAACCCAACCAGGAACTGGGCTTATCGGAGTATTGACGGAGTTAAACACTTCAACAACATGTGTACCTCTCTCTACGACACCAATTCAGACTGCCTGAAGAAGTCACAGCCAATGATGGCTGTCACCAAAATATATATGGCAGTACACCTTTAATAAACGAAACCAAATTTTAAATATTTGACTTAATTATTTTATTTTACATTACTCCGGAGTAACCAAACCAACCTGCGTACCTCGTCGAGTGCTCCAATCTGCATACTGAGGTGTCGGTAATCAACCAACATATACTCAAAATTTATATATATATATATATATATATATTACGTATTACAAGGGAATTTTTATCACTTTTGGATTGGGACAATGGGATTGATGAGTTAATACCTGTATACAACAACTACAACGGTACGCGATGGGGCCCACCCACAGACCCGGCGGACGGAATGAAGAAGGCGTTTCCCCGGAGGACGGCAAGGGAGACGCGCTGGAAAAGCCACTACAACACGCGGGGCTCACACGTGCGGCTGGCCAGCTCAGCACCTATCGTACCAAGACTAATATTTTATAAAAGTTTTAGGTATAGTGGAAGTGTGGAAATTGATAGTAACGTATATTTACAGTGGACAAAACAACAAACAGATGTGACACAATACGTGTACAAGATGACTTGTTATCTTAAATTCCAATAAGAATAAAACGATATAATAGTATTCTATTGTTGAATACCAAAGAACTGTCATTTGGTAAATGCCCCTGCATTTACCAAATATAATGCTGTGGCCCTGTGTAATGATCGAAATATTTGTATCTCAAATGTTGCCATTTCATTTTTCTTAGACATTTCTTGCAAAATTGGTAATTTCTTTCTGTAATTTGTATTGATAGCGAACTACTATATTTTCAGGATGTCATCTGTTGACTAATTTACACGACATATTTGTTGTCTATTTTGGCATGTGTAAAATTTGAAACATGTATAAATTGAGAGAAATATTTTACTACAGATACGAATCCCTCATTTAGTGTAATTCATTATAAAATTGAACACATGCCTGTCAAACACTAAAACAGGATAAGCGTTTCAGTAGTGTGGTTAGTCATTTAAATAATATCCAATCTCTATATATTGCAGAACCTAACATCGGCGAAAATATCATAAGCATCAATTAAAGATGTTTTGTAGCAATTATTCAGTCATTGCTCCGAGTGCAAGGTTTGCTGTCACACATAAGAGGTACCATTGAACAGGATAAAATGTTCTTCCTGCCATGTTTTAGTATTTCAATTTTAATGGAATTTACTGATGTTGTCGTAGAAATGGAAATTAGAATGAAATGCAATGATAATAGTAATACTGACAGTTTCTATTTCACGTTCAAATAATTATAGCTATTAACAACTGTGGTGTTAAGATCCATGATGTTTGATCCCTAATCAATTACCATCGATAAGTGGTGTATCACAGTTCGTATTAAAAGTTCAAACCTCAATATCCGAAACCCATAATGAAAGTTTTGCCTGTGAACACTGCTGATGAATGTGAAAACCCCTTTGTGTTTATGAAGCGTTTCATATATGCCAATTATGAAAAACATCAGTAATGCTCACCAGCCAACAACTGTTAACGAGATATTTTTAATTTCGCTTGAAAATCAGAAATTGACAGACTGTTAATTACTGTATTTAATAGTTATACGCAGAAGTGGGCCATGTTAATGATACCTCAATATTAGGTTTAATAGCAGTTTTCTCACTTTCTTGTATTGATTAGTTAGGAGGCCTAATGGGCACTAGATAATTAGATATTTGTAATTCCAGCATCACAGGTCGCGAGTAAGTTATATCCAATTGTTTTCAGCGGCAGTCTTCTGCGATGCCACTCAACACAAACGTTATAATAAATTCTGATTCTTTCGTTTCTGCTTCAGATGTTCAACCGCAACTTACGAGATTCGTTTAACTAAAACCTATCATTAATCGTTGCGGCATTCGTGCACAAATTTCGTTTCATATTCCCCATGTGTGGTCACTAGATTGTAAATGACAAATTAATTCCAATGGATTTGACACAAACTAGAAGGATGTTTTCTAGACATATATTATTTATTTTGTATGGAATCCGCTTGAAATTAATCTGTACATTCAACAATACTTTAAAACATTATTCGTGACTTAGTATTCGATTGTCACAATTTTATTCTTTGCAATTAAGCTATCATCTTATAATCGTTTTGCACGCGATTTAGCTACAAAAGAATAAATAATATGCTATTATAGGACAATCTATTTATAGTGGTTATATATGTGTCTATGAGAACATATGGTAAAATGTTCTCAGTTTATATTCAAAAATTTGAAATATTTCTGAAAAAATTAGTCAATAAATAAACAAGACAGGATGTATGGTTTTTAAAATTGTTTTCATATTTGACATTTCAAAGAGACGCATTGAAATCTCTCTGTTGTGTATAACGTTAATTATTTTCTGTTAATGTGATTCTCTTTCAATTGAAGTTAAATAGCTTCTTCTTCAATTTGTTAATTGGGAAACTTACCTCATTAAGATAATAAACCTAATATAATATTTGCTCTATAATCATCGTTTTAAATGAACCTTTCCCAACGTTCTATATACTGAATATTCTAATGCTAAATAAAATATTATCCCATGACGAATATACATGCATTGTGAAAATGTAATTTCTGGAAAGATATTTTCACGCACAACTTTCATAGAAAAATATATTCTAAATTTCTTACGAGGAAAATTCCACTATGGTCTATAAAATATAAACTATTGAAAATCTCATCTCCTTTCTTAAAATTGGCATACATACATGAATAATACATATTGGTTAGCTATTAATCCACATAGTTACACATTATTAAGATAAAGAGGTGGATTGGCAGTATCGGTAGAGGGTCGGACGCCATGCTTTCCAGCATAGTTACGTCCCTTTACGATCTGAGTTCAAATCCCGCCAAGGTTGACTTTGCCTTTCATCCTTACGGGGTCGATAAAATAAAGTACCAGTAATGCACTGGGTAATTGCTGGTCTTGTGCCTAAAGTAGAAACAATTATTAAGATAAATATCCGCTGAATTTGTAGCAACTCAACATATTTTATTTACAATCCATTCTAATAATCAAAGGGATTGCGTTAAACATGATCAGGTGTATATTGTTATGAGTACTCAATATTATCGGGTATTTATTGTTGTTATATATTCATGTAGCATTCTCTATTAACAGAAACAAATATTTTGGATATGTAAAATAAATATGTGTAATCTTATATCCGTATCAACTATGTGCATTGTCTGTATGACGCACCATTTTGGGTGTTTCGGTGACATACACACATCCAGGCACACCCTTTCAAATATAGAGCCTATATTATACCAAGATTAATAATCCTATTTTCTGAGATTGAAAGTTTTCCATGATTGAAATTTAATTATTATTGTCGTTATTTCCGAACATTTTTCTGATAGAGATGACACAGATATTCTGATATAGGAATTAGATACTTTTCTTATGAAGTAAGAAATTAATCTCCTTAACTAGTAGAATTATGCTTAGAACCCTTGCTACGTTTAGATAACTTTGAATCATAATATTTCTAGCAGTACAATAAATATTACGTAGTATTAAACATTACATTATAGAGTACGGAGAAATGAAGGTGCAAGAAAGCAATATAAAGCATTTCAATGCTGTGCTGAAAGCTCTGATGTTATGTAAGATTTTTCCTTTATTTAAAATGGAATGACATATAGGTCACTGAAGGAATAATGTAATTTGTCTTCATTTCCATACCGTTCCACAGCTAAAGCTATATCAATTGAAGCATCATTTCTGCTATACATGACTTTTCGCATGATGTAGAAACTCATTTTGACGTTAAATGAAGAACAACAAATTATTTGTTTGAAAACAAATGAAAACAACTTGTTTCTAGTCAAACATTTCTATAGATTGATTAGTAGCAATTTTCTTTTCTAGTGAATGTGCATTACCCTAGATATAAATAAATCAAACTGCTCATTGGGCTCTTTCCGCGTAAGTGACTTCTACGCAGTTACATTATATACGCTTTGAGACACATCACTTGCTAAAAACACCTATAAACATATTCAATGTGGAGCAAAAGACCAACATCATATAAATAATTCCATTTTTATTATATATTCTATTTCTTGAATAATAAAAAAGATTAGCGGACCAACACAAATAGTTTGTCTGCCAACATAAGAACTATATGTATTAGATTTGGGCCACAAATCTAATACATATAGTTTATGTTGCTATTTTAAAACTGAATATTTGATGCATTCATTGCCGTCATGGTATATGTGTATCAGTTGATGAATCAATCAAGCTAACTATCAATATATTCATCTATCTGTCTATTGATCTATCAACAGATTTTAAGTCAAGTATATTATACTTCAGTTTATTGATTCAACGTTTCATAACTACATGCATAAATACACGTTATACGTATATATCAACAGGCTCCCGCGTGAAATAGTATATGCATATATAACTGTGTGTTTGTGTGAGCGTGTGTGTCTGTGAATGCATGCACACACACATGCGCGCAGACACACACACAGCCATATATATATATATATATATATATATATGGCTGTGTGGGACGTATTTTATTACATGTTACCATGTGCTACCTGCAGTATTTTTCTCTATATTTTAATACATATATTTACCACTGCGATTCTGTGTTTTTTCTCTCTCTCTTACTGTTCCCCCATTCTCTCTGTTTCTCCCCCTCTGTCTTGTCCGTTAACTCTTCCTCACACTTTCACTCACTCACTGTTTTTCTCCCTCTTCTCTTCATTTCATCCTGCACTCACGGACGCTATTTTTTCTCTCTCTGCTCAATGGCATTCGTTCGTGCTGGACTATTCTTTCCCTAGCGCTCATATATTCACCTAGCTTACGCTAACAGAATAATTTTTGAAGCTTGTTTCTCTCCCACGGTATGCTATCTTTTCTGTTGTTCCCCTGTCTCACTCGCTTTACGCGTTTTAATTGTCCTAATAACTTATTTTGGTTATTATTGCACCGAAGTGAGATATATGATTTTTAATGCAATGAAATATCTATGATCTTCGGCAAATCACTGATGAGGGACGTATTTTATTACATGTTACCATGTGCTACCTGCAGTATTTTTCTCTATATTTTAATACATATATTTACCACTGCGATTCTGTGTTTTTTCTCTCTCTCTTACTGTTCCCCCATTCTCTGTTTCTCCCCCTCTGTCTTGTCCGTTAACTCTTCCCCACACTTTCACTCACTCACTGTTTTTCTCCCTCTTCTCTTCATTTCATCCTGCACTCACGGACGCTATTTTTTCTCTCTCTGCTCAATGGCATTCGTTCGTGCTGGACTATTCTTTCCCTAGCGCTCATATATTCACCTAGCTTACGCTAACAGAATAATTTTTGAAGCTTGTTTCTCTCCCACGGTATGCTATCTTTTCTGTTGTTCCCTTGTCTCACTCGCTTTACGCGTTTTAATTGTCCTAATAACTTATTTTGGTTATTATTGCACCGAAGTGAGATATATGATTTTTAATGCAATGAAATATCTATGATCTTCGGCAAATCACTGATGAGGGACGTATTTTATTACATGTTACCATGTGCTACCTGCAGTATTTTTCTCTATATTTTAATATATATATATATATATATATATATATATATATTGGAATAAATGCTCTGAAATAGCGATATATATGTGAATATAGACATAGAATATTCGAAAATATTCTGTATGTTTATAATAAACATTTTGAAGACCTAATCGCTATAGAATAGAATACGTCACGTATTACAATTAGATTCTCGATAAAAGCAAGGGAAGTAATCTACGCGTTTCATTCTTATTAGAAATCTTCAGGACTACATTCGAAAATATTCTGTATGTTTATAATAAACATAGTCCTGAAGATTTCTAATAAGAATGAAACGCGTAGATTACTTCCCTTGCTTTTATCGAGAATCTAATTGTAATACGTGACGTATTCTATTCTATAGCGATTAGGTCTTCAAAATGTTTATTATAAACATACAGAATATTTTCGAATATTCTATGTCTATATTCACATATATATCGCTATTTCAGAGCATTTATTCCAATTTCTAATTTCTGCCGGACCGGCAACCGCTCTTTCAAACCAGTTCCTGTACACAGCTAAGTATTCTATAAGTCTCTAGCTGTGTCATTCTCGATAAAAGCACTGGATATGTAGTCCTGAAGATTTCTAATAAGAATGAAACGCGTAGATTACTTCCCTTGCTTTTATCGAGAATCTAATTGTAATACGTGACGTATTCTATTCTATAGCGATTAGGTCTTCAAAATGTTTATTATAAACATACAGAATATTTTCGAATATTCTATGTCTATATTCACATATATATATATATAATTGTTTCTATTTTAGGCACGCGGCCAGCAATTATCCACTACATTACTGGTACTTTATTTTATAGACCTCGTAAGGATGAAAGGCAAAGTTAACCTCGGGTGGATTTTAACTCAGAATGGCAAGGGCCGTAAATCTATTTGTCAAAGCATGGCGTCCGACCCTCTACCGATACTGCCAATCCACCATAAAAGAATGTTTCATACAGTTAGCATGTATGTGCCACCTTTATTAGGTGTTTGTTAATTTACAAGTCATTTATTTGCTTACAATTGTTTCCTCCAAACCGAGGTTTGGATCCTTCGGAGCAACTATTTATAACATACTTGACCTCACTTTCATATATAT
>OZ024747.1:36212794-36257794 GCA_964016885.1 Eledone cirrhosa | reverse complement strand
ATCATGTCCGCACTCAGGTCCTTCCCATTTAGCAGCTGCGGAAGTGTTGATGGTCTCTGACCAGACCACCTCAAGGAGTTGATATCCCCTCTCCGCTTAGGCCAGGCGCCGCCTTCTGAGTGCAATTATGGCGCTCACCATTAGGCTTATCCATGGCGCCTTGGACCCTTACGACCGAGGCCTCTTTTTTTCGACTAGCCTCACCGCTCTCAGGAAGAAAGAGGGTGGCATACGCCCCGTCGCTGTGGGAAATCTCTTCCGGAGGCTGGCTGCCAAGGTGATCTGCAAGTCCGTAACACACGAACTGGTTGAGGAATTTAGTCCGGTGCAAGTGTCGGCGTGTCCGGTGGCTCTGAGGGGGCCGCTCATGCAATCAGGCAGTTCTTCAGCAGCTTCGCATCGGAACCGGCATCCAGGGACTACAGACATCTCAATGACAAGCTTGACATGAGGAATGTCTTCAAATCTTTACGCCGGGATCATCTGCTCCAGACCTTCTCTGAGCCGAGCCTTCGCTGCCTACCCGCTGGCCTTCCTGTCTTATGGAGCCACGAGCATGCTCCTTGGTGCTGATACGGTCATACCCTCTGCTACTGGGGTCCAAAGGGCCACCCTTTGGGACCCCTCCTGTTCTCCCTTTGTATTGGCCACAGCTGCCGTGTATCACGGCCCCTCTCAACGTTTGGTATCTGGATGACGATACATTGAGCGGCCCCGTATGGACGGTCTGCCATGACCTTCAATCGGTTGTTCCTGCCCTGGCGGGAATCGGCCGCCAGGTCAATTCGGCCAAGTCGGCGGTGGTGAATGTTAGCCTCGATGCTGCGAGATTTGCAGCCTCCGTCTTGTACGTGCGGTCCATTCTCCGCCAGGTTCAGGTGACCCCCAAAGGGGATGTACTCATCCTCGGGTCACCGATCCACTCGCCGGCCATCCGCTCCGCCATCAGGTCCAGACTTCAACAGCTCCAGATTCTCACGAGCCGACTGGGCTTCATTGACGGCCACCCAGCTCTCTTTCTGCTGAGGAACTGCTTCGCCATGCCCAAACTCCTCTATACACTCCGCAGCGCTCCGTGCTACACCCAGACATCTCTCCTCGCTGACCTCGATACTTGTATCCGAGCAGCGGCCGAGGAGATATGCAACGTCAAGTTTGATGACATAGGGTGGCAACAGGCCACTTTACCTGTCAGGTATGGTGGCCTTGGCCTCCGGTCCCCAAACTCACTAGCTTTGCCGGAGTATCTTTCATCGGTAACCTCGTGCCGCGTCCTCGTCAGCAGGGTTCTTAAAAACACAACAGAACCCGGTGTGCTCAGAGAACGTGAGGTCGCATGTGAGACGTGAGACCGGCTGGGACTTAGCCCAGTAGACGTCCCTCATTCTTCTTTCCCTGTTGACGTCAAGTCCCCCCAACGCACTTGAGATGCCATCCAGTGCAGCTTGGCCTCAGACAAGCTCACGCGCCAGCTCGACCAGCACCGCCTTGCTTGTTTTCGTGCGGCCTCCAAACTCCACAGTGGAGCCTGGTTACAAGCCCTGCCCTCCTTCTCCACTGGCACGCAGCTAGACAAACATAGCCTGCGTATCGGCGTTTCCCTGAGGCTCAGCCTCCGGATCTGCCAGCCCCACCAATCTCACTGAGGTTCCAACGTGGACTCTTTCGGCCTCCACTCGCTTTCCTGTCGCCACAATGCCGGACGCATTCCACGCCATGCTGCCCTGAACGAGGTCATTAAGCATGGCTTGGACGCTGCAGGCTTCCCTTCCCACCTCGAGCTGGTGGGGATGGATCGAGGTGTCGGCAAAAGGCCAGATGGCATGACCATCTTCCCGTTCCGCGGTGGCAAATACCTCGTCTGGGAAGCCACTTGCACCGACACTTTCTGCAGCCGCAACCTGGTGAGTGTGTGACTGACCCAGGTTCTGCTGCACGTCGCGCTGAGGGGCCAAACCCCTCAAATACCGCTCGCTCTCCGACAGGTTTGCGGTCGTACCCCTGGCAGTGTAGACTTCTGGTGTCCTCGGGCCCAGGGCTACCTCCTTGCTCACCACCATAGGCGCTGAGCTGGTCAAGCGCAGTTGTGAGCCCCGCATGTTGGAGTGGCTCTTCAAGCGCGTTTCCATTTCCGTCGTCCGGGGAAAAGCCTTCTCCATTCTGTCCGCCGGGGCTGTGGGTGGGCCCCATCGCGTACCGTTTTAGTTGTTGTAGAAGAAACAGGAAGACAACAACTGGATAGTTTGATTTTCTTGAACTTGATGCTTGCTTAGTATTTCGATATTCAGTTTATCTACATAAGTATTATATTAGCGTCCGCTAATTGTATGGCTGCAAACAACTGTAATAATTAACTCATTTATTTTTTATATATTCATGAAACAACACAAAATGTGAACGTGAGATGATATTTCAAATCATGAAATGGGTTGGAAATAGGATAATATAAATATAATTTGTTATGGGACTATTTCTATGAATCAGCTTTTTTATTTGAAACAATAACGTAATCAAAAATACATGTACAGAAAATATTTTCTTCTAAACATAAAGGAGAAAACTGGATTGATTTTCTTGACACTGATGGATGGGAAATGATAACCACGGAGAAATGTGATGGATGAAGGAATATAAACATTGTTAGTTTGAAATACCTAACCGCTGTTTTATCATGTGAACAATCGAGATAGCGATGGCATTTAAAACCGGATATTCAATACGGAAATGAAAACAAATATTATTCCTGAAATGTAATCCATAAAATATACTATGACGCATAAAGATCTTTGTTGAATAATTGCACGGATGTGGTATATTGAAATACAATTGTTTGACACACAGACATCGATATTATATCTCTATTCATTCCAAGATCTGTCACGGAAACTTTGATAAATTCTAAATCCACTGAGAAATATATGTAACGTTAAGAACAAAACTCGTTGATCTTGTACATGTCAAGATAATATCTTAGTATGAGAACCTTAGTTCTTTCTATTTTGATTGTATCTATGCGTGCTGCAATTACAGACGCGTGCTTTGTTTGTATTATGTGTGTAAACGTAAAAGCATACGTGCATCTATCTGCATTTGTAAGCAATTTCCTCACGTAAAAGTTCTCCAATGTGACTGATAAGCAAATTACCTGTCTAGAACTTGCAGAAGAGTTATTGCAGGAGCACATAACAATTTCGAGACTATTAGTATTTTATGCACTTTTTCTTCTGTATGCGTTATAAAATCCTATATTATCATATTGGCTTTAAAAACTAAATATATCGCATATGTCTATATATATAAGACGGATGGAGTTTGAAACATTTAATGCTGTAATAAAATTGCATTTCTACTATCGCATAAAACTCCTGACGAAGGAAATTTACTATTCATGTTTCAAAGTTTTGTTATTTTTTTTACTCGTAAGTATCTACTTAACGTTTAAGGAAATATACATCATATTGCCGCATTTTGAAGCATATATTCTTGGCTGCATTTGCACTGCACTGAAGTCATAAGATCCAATAAAACATGTGTCACAAACCATTCATCAATATGCCTTAAAGTCCTTGTTCTTCTAAGAAGTATTTCAAAATAAATCATAGTTGCAGACAGATTGGGGCTTATCATTACTGTCGCTATCTCGCAAGAAAATTAATTTCCTGTTAAATTCCAGAATATGAATCATGTTGTTTAACTACATGTCAGAGTAGCAAAAGCAAAAAAACAAAAAAAATTTCGATGTGTTTTGACGTCAACACGTTGTCGAAAATTTCTAATTATGTCACTCTTTTCAGTGAGGCTGTAGCTAAAAATGTATAATCATTCTTGATGCATTACACAAATCTTCTACACACAGCTATACCCTTTCTGTACACCTATCGGATTAGATAAGAACCATCTTGGCGTAGGGTCTGGAGGGAATGTCAAGTCTTCAAACTAATGCATGCTCTTGTTAAATAATGATGCGTTTGTTGTCAATATAATAATGCTATCAGCAACGCGTCTTCAATGTTTCTCTCTCTGGGGAGGTGCATCCCCGTGTGACGAATAGAATCATTTGAAGATCTAAACCCGAAACTCGGCTTTCTCATCTCCCTAAATTGTTGGATTTGTTCCTGAGAAACCATTAAGTCGGAATAGTTGTTTGGAAAGCCGTATCTCATACAGATTCATTTCGCTCTCTAGACGCCCAAATGGCATTAGATCTTATCAGATGAATGTCTTGGAAACGAATTTTGAGTGTACTATAACATCAAAACGGAGAATCTCAAAAGATTATCGCTTTCGAGACATTACTGATTTCTGTATATGCAACATATATTGTGTTTTTGACAGTTATTTATATTTCAATATACATAAATCAGTCAGCCCTTCCTGATATATATTAGAGTGACTGAATAAAAAAAAGAAATATATTAGATTTGAAATGAAATAGTAGTTTGTTTATGAATTTTTTGTATTTGTGATGTGCTGATATTTCTATTGAATGTTGGTAATTCAATTATGTCTTCAAAAGCTCACTAATGCACTCATCTTACGAATGCAAATATGCATGTTTAGATGGAAATGCATCATAGCGGCTAGAATACTTAATTCATCTAGAAATGTGTTACATACATAAATGATGAAAGTGAGAGAGAGAAGGGGGGGGGGGGTATTAAAGAATAGAGTTTCTCTTGTTTAACTACATGTAATGACAAACCTCGTTAGATGTATCATGGATGTGAATAGTGATTGTCATGTTTGTCAATGTAGTTAAAGTGATTCTGGGTGCTCCTGTATCCTCGAGTAGTTACAATAATTCATATATACAAGCAACCGATATCAAAACCTTTGAAATACTATAAATCGTTCTTAAAACGCATCTCTCTGTATTTCATATTGAGTAATCGTTCGTATATTAATGTGTCCGTTTAGACGGCGATTATCTCTGCCCAACGCCAATAACAAGCACATATTGTCCAAGCGACACCAAAAACGCCATAATTCTTATTTACCTGTGTAAGTAAATGACGTAAAAGTGTTATATCGCTTTATCAGGTAATAAATGCATTTATCCGCTCCTCCAAATCTGATGTCAAAAGATTAAAAATATGTCCTCGAATCAAAGACCTGGCCTAAATCCTTCCATTAAGTTAGAAATGTCTAAACTTATGTAAACTGACGTGGCTGTGTTCACCTTAACGAATAAGTATCTCCCTTACGCAATTTGTCAATCTGAGGATTTGATCCAATAAAAATTTAAATATGTGAAACGAATAACTCAAGCCAGACGCTATATCCATTCTCACCGAGCTTTACCTTATGGTGGTATTCTATTTATCAACCACTGAAGGGTAAAAGAAAAAGTCGACTTGAAGGCCGAACACATAATGCAATGAAACAGATTAGATCCGACAGGAGATTACACCCGATAATCTATTTTCTTTTTTAATTTACTTGCTTATTAAAGATAATACATTGTTATCTCGAAATTTATCGACTAATATAATACCGTCATATATCGTTCATACTCCATAATATTAAATGCTATAAACTCTGATTATAAAAATAACTGGAATTTATGTGACTAAGATCTGTTTTATACTAAAATGTAATACAAAGGATTTTAGATAATTAGCGAGACAGGACACAAATTCCAATTTTCTAAATTCTCTCTGCTTCTAAAGTACAATAGTGTAGAATTCTGTGAGAATGTGATTAATCATATGTGTATGATCAGTCATAAATAAATCTAAACAACTATTTAAAATAATGATGTTATCGTTCCAAAGTTCCAATTTAACCTATGTTTGAAATAGCAGATGATCACACAATTATGTCTATGGAGTTTAACGTAAAATAACGGAAATACTTTCTTTATTCCCTCTTTGAAGGCAAGTAACAAATTTGATCCATTCCAAATTAGGAGTGTGTTTTACATGTGGTTTTCATGTGGTTTTAGATATATATCTTATGGTATATCTAACGAGGCATTGTCATATATATAAATAATTGTATAAATAATGTCCTATAAAAAGCCGAACAGTTTGAGGGAAAGCCTAAAATGTAACTACGTCTGTCTGTAGTTTTTTTATAAACCAGCAAATGTTTGCACGTATCACAATAAAACTCCACATAAAATGCCTATACATATACGTTACCGTATATTATTGAAGTCATCATGTTAAGAAATGCAAACGGTGCATCTATATATATAAACCCATCGGTTACAAATGGCCATTGGTTTTGCACCCAAAAATTTCCTCTTCAAAGCACAAGCCTGATCGAGGTTTTATTCTGGATGATCGGTGTTTTTTAAGGAAAAGTTCAAGGCCAATACAGCTTAAAACCACTTACGTCACAGCTCGACTTTTCCACCTCAGTAAACTGGAACTCAAGGATACAGTCCTCTCTACTTCGGCAATTTAACAGGAAACCACACATTTGTGAGGCAAGCACTCTATCCATTAACCCCCCCCCCCACAACAAGTGTAATCTTATCTATAATTTAAATATTAGGTTCTAAATTTACCAGTGTTTCCCTATTCATTATATATATGCGTTAATGTACGAAATATTGACATCAAGATCTATTAAATGAAGAAATTAAATCAAAATATTCATTTGCATCCGTGTATATGAAGAATCAACGAATCCACTTATAGCGCAAATGTAAAGTCTCGTTGACTTATGTTTCGATGTGTAAAGGAAATTTTTTTATCGCGTCAATCTTCTTCCCACGGCAATAATTTCTTTAATTATCAACGAGGAACAGGAAATAACATTTCATTCATCTGAATGTTGGCCATACTACATACAAATCTTAATTGATATATTGGATATTCTATTGGAAAAATGAAACAGGGAAAACAAGTTTATAATTCTTTCTGATGGGATCTTAAGAATGCTAATTTTTCTGCCTTAAATTGTTCACAGCAAATTAATAGAACATATTTTGGTGGAGTGAATTGAAATTGTCCAAAATTTAATAGGAGTAAATGAGACTATCTTCCTGGTTGGCAGTATCGGTAGAGGGTCGGACGCCATGCTTTCCAGCATAGTTACGTCCCTTTACGATCTGAGTTCAAATCCCGCCGAGGTTGACTTTTCCTTTCATCCTTACGGGGTCGATAAAATAAAGTACCAGTAATGAACTGGGTATTTGCTGGCCTTGTACCTAAAGTAGAAACAATTATCATTTTCATCTTTTTGAGTGCTTTCAAAATGATATCCATCTCTATTCATATAAATTAAAGGATACTGGAAAGAATCATAAATATACCATTATATATTTCTATATATAAAAGTAAGATATAATGTTACCATTATATCTTTCAATTTTTAAAAGCAATATTTGCCCGCAATGTTTTGGAATATTTACATCTGCGTTCACGAAGTGATATGCGTATCTCTGTCTCAGAAGAACTTGCTTAAGGGTGAAAGTAGAAATGATTTTTTTTAACTTACTAATAATGATTGTTTATAATTTAGTCTCGAGGCAAGCAGTTTTCTGGGAGGAGAAAGTCAATTAAATTGATCATACACACTATATATATATATTATTAATATAAAAATATATATATTATTAATATAATATATATATATATTATTAATAATAATAATAATAATAGTAATAATAATAATGTTTTCTTTATTAACCACAAGGGTTTACATACAGTAGACATTAAGGACAGTACAGGACAATACAGGACGGTACAAATGGGCATTTCTGCGTGTAAAAAACAGAGGATGTAATAAAATAACAAAGAAAAATTCCCCAATAGGGGGGAGACTTCCGAGGGACATTTGTGGAGAAAGGTCATTAAAAGACCACAGTGACACTGACCCCCAGAGCAAGTGCCCTCTCCCAGTTTTCCGCCTTTAATTTACAGACACATACTCAGAGAAGGCCCATTCATTCGGGCCATACTTGCTTCTCTCACCCATCTTTCAACAAAATGCTGGGAAGAGAGCACTTCCCTCTCTACCCTGATTTTCCTTTTCAAATGAAATTTGAAAAAGTTAATCAGGGCATCACCGAAGAGGTAAGTGCTCGTCTTCAGCCCTTTCAAACGTGTCCACCATACTATCTCTTTCGCAATGGCCACCAGACAGATAAACACTGCCTGCCCTTCCCGGCTGAAGGAAGAGGGCGGGGCAATCCTCACGATGGACTCAGCTGATAGCTGGATCCGTCCTACACGTGACAGCAGGTTTTCGACATAAAACCACAAGTCAGCAATTTTCGGACACTGGACGAGTGCGTGCAGGACGGTTTCGTCGCCCTGCGCGCATCTCGGACATGCCCGGCTGACGGCACCTCCATGCCTGTAGAGTTTATCCCGAACTGGCAAGGCTCCTCAGTAGCACTGCCAGGCCAGAGATTTCTGGAAGTTGTCCATAGGCCCCGGCCCGAAAATTCTTCCGAAGAGATTGGCTAGTTGATTTTCGTCGACGCCTAAAGTTTCCCCAAGTACGTCGTCGCTCTTCCCCTCCACTAATCCTCTATAGAACGTCGAGGTGGAGTTTCCACCGATCACATTGCCCGATTGGTCGAGGGCTGTGAGCGGCTGAAGACATCCCAGTCTCCAGGCGCTACCTCTCGGTCTTCGATTGACCCAGGACTGCAGCTCCGTCAAGGAAACGAGCTGGGGAAATATGTGTCTAGCAAACGGCGACCACACCTGATCACCGTCGAGGAAGAGGTGGAGATGTCGTAGCCTGAGCGCGTGCCTGCGCATCATCAGCCACGGCATGCCCAGTCCTCCACGTAGCGGGTGTTGACAACAGATGGACCGCCTGACCATCGGAGCGCGTCCCTTCCACAAAAATCGAAAGAGAAAACGCTCCAGCGCAGTCAGGCGAGGCTTAGGACAAGGTACGACGGTCAGGCTGTAGCAGAATCACAGACGCGATGCACGCGTTAGCCACCTCCGCTCGACCTTTCAGGGATAGCTACCTCTCCGCCCATTTCTGGGTGAGAGAAGCCACCCTGCTCGTCACCACGTCCCAGATATTGTCCGTCTGGAGATCCGGACCGAACCAGACACCTAGCAATTTAACCGGTCCGTCCGTCCAGCGTCAGACGACGCTGTTGGACGGCATGGACCTGCCTCTCCAGGTGCCGAGCTGCAGGCCCACTGACTTTTCCTGGTTGATCATTGCTCCTGTCACCGCTTCGTATTCTCTTAGTGTAGTGCCGATTGCCTCGATGTGTTTCGCGTTCGACAACACTACGGTGACATCGTCCGCATATGCTGACACGGATCTTCCGCATCCTAGTTCGCGCGGGACGCCCCTCAACGTCTCTAGTTTGTGCAGTAATGGCTCGAGTGTCAATACGTACAAGAGGGACGAGAGGGGACATCCCTGGCGGACCGAGCGCATGATGTTGAACGGTTCCGACAGGTGACCGTTCACTCTCACCACAGAGCAGATGTCGCTGTGCATGGCAGCGATCCAGACGGGCCCAAAGCCAGCCGCCCTCAGGACTGCCGCTAGGTAACGATGGTCGACCCTATCGAAAGCTTTCGACTGATCTAAATTGATCAAGGACCCACCTGTGCCAGGTTCCCTAGCTACCCTCTCTACGATGTATCGCATTAGGTGGAGGTTGTCGTGGATGGATCTGTCGGGAATGGCGCATGTCTGCGCCTCTCCCACCAGACCACCAACGACAAGCGCCAACCTCTTTGCTAGCACCTTTGCCAACATCTTGAACTCTGTGTTTAGCAGAGTTATGGGCCGGAAATTATCTATGTTATCCCTCTTGTTCGGATCCTTTCTCAGCAGTGCCACCGCTCCTCGACTCACAGAACTGGGAATTCTCCCGTTCTGTTGCCAGTTGCAGTAGACGTCCACCAAGAGGCCTCCGAACAAGTCTGGCATCTGTACGTAAAGTTCATAGGGCAGACCATCCAAACCAGGCGATTTACCCCTTGTGCAGCCAGTCATTGCCTCCCTTACTTCAGCGGCTGTTATCGGCTTTTCGCAACACTTCGCCTCAGTGGCCGAGAGCCGCGGCAGTCCGTCGAGGTAGACACTAAAGTCCATCCCTCTACCCGGCCCACCGCTGGCCCCGAACAGCTGAGCGAAGTGTCGCTGAAAAGCTTCACACACTTGCCCGGGATCGAGTAGCATGCGCCCGTCGTGGTCCACCAAAGACCGGATCGTGGCTTTGTTGCCACGACGCGCCTCCGCCACTCGGGCCCATTGAACGGCTTTCGTCCCCTCGTGTCTGAGAGCACGCACCCTTGCTCTCAGACGCAGCCTTCGTGCTTTGCATTGAAGAATTGGTCAAGGGCCAATTTCGCCGCAAGCACGTCGGTCGCAATGCCTTTGCTAAGCGCCTCGTCTACTTTTCTGACTAGTTCTCCCTCTGCTCTATTTGTGGTAGTTAAACTGTCTTTGGCAGTTGTGGTAATTAGACTGTCTGTCAGTTGTGGTAGTTAGTCTGGCTCTGTTAGCTGTGATAGTTAGACTTTATCTGTCATTTGTGATAGACTAGTTGTGAAAGTTAGACTAGCTCTGTCAATCGTGATAATTCGATAAACTCTGCCTTTGTTGGTTGTGCTAGTTAGACTGGCCCTGTCAGTTGTTATAGTTAGACAAGCTCTGTCAGTTGTGATTGTTAGACTAGGTCTATCAGTACTTATAGTTAGACTGTCCCCAAGAGTTGTGATAGACTGGTTGTGTACGTTTTAATGGTGGGAGTAGCATTGTCAGTAATGGTAGTTTGACAGCCAATGTTGCATAACTAACTCATTTGTGACAATTAGACTGGCTCTGTCAGTTGTGATAATTAGACTGTTGTATCAGTTGTGATAGTTAAACTGGTTCTGTTAATTGGAATAGGTGAACATCTGCCAGTTGTGATAGCTTGACGGGCTCCCAAAGTTGATAGTATGACATGCTGTCAGTTGTGATAGTTAGGCTGGCTACATCAGTTATAATAGTTAGACTGGCTTTGTAAATTGTGATAGTTAGACACACTCTGTCAGTTGAGACAGTTAGACACGCTCTGTCAGTTGTAATAGTTAGACTAGCTCTGTCAGTTGTGATAGTTAGACTAGATCTGTCAGTTGTGGTAGTTAGACAGTTTCTATCAGTTGTGATAATTAGACTAGCTCCATCAGTTGTGATAGTTAGACAGGTTATATCAGTTGTGACAGATTGGCTCTTTAGTTTATACAATTAGACTGGTTCTGTCCGTTATGATAGACAATTTCTACCAGCTGTAATAGTTAGACTGGACCTGTCATTTGGGCTAGTTTGACAGGCCGAGACAGTGTGAAAGTTAGCCAGGCTCTGTAAGTGGTAAAAGTTAGACTGCCTGTCAGTTGTGATAGTTGGACATTCTCTATCAGTGTTGATAGTTAAACGATCTCTGTCAGTTAGGAAATTTAGACTAGGTCATGGTGTTGATAGTAAGACAGATGCTGTCATCTATTACAGTTAGACTAGCACTATTAGTTGTGGTTGTTAGATTCTGCCAGTCCGTCGTGGTAGACACTAAAGTCCATCCCTCGATCTGGCCCGCCGCTGCCCCCGAACAGCTGAGCGAAGTGTCGCCTAAAAGCTTCACACATTTGCCCGGGATCGAGTAGAATCAGCCCGACGGGGTCTACCAAAGACCGGATCGTGGCGTTGTTGCCACGACGCGCCTCCACCACTCGGGCCCATTAAACGGTTTTCGTCCCCGCGTGTCTGAGACCACGCACCCTAGCTCTGACAACGCAACCTTCGTGCTTTGCATTGGATAATTGGTCAAGGGCCAATTTCGCTGCAAGTACATCGGTCGCGATGCCTTTGCTAACCGCCTCGTCTAATTTTCTAACTAGTTGTCCCTTTGCTCTATTTTTCTCTATAGTTAAAGCCTTACTAAACTTAATGGACTCTATTCTAATCGTTTTTTTTCAGAGCAAACCACCACTTGTTGTTGACGATGGACCCCATCAACTAGGTCGCAAATCCGCTCTCTGTAGACCTTGCGCACTGGTAAGGACGCGTTTAGCTTCCAGTAGCCGGGTCCTCGTCTATGAAGCCTATTTAAGTCAAGCACACACATCACGAATTTGTGGTCCGTGTAGCTGACTATCTTGAATTGTGGACAGCCTATGCTAGACCTATCTATTTCCCTACAAAATACTCTATCTAGATATGATCTGGATGACCCTATGCGATTTGTCCAAGTCCACATTGGCACATTCGGGAAATCCAATCGGTACCTGTCAGACAGTTCAAAACGCCTGAACAGGTTGGTGAGGCTCTTGTACTCTCCTCCCCTATCCGCTAATCGCACACATTCCCCAGCGTGCATCTAAGATCCCGTTCCAGTCCCCCACTAACACTAAAGAGCGGGACGTTCCAAGAAAGGTCTCCAGACGCCGGAAGAAATCAGGTCGCCCTGCTCCTGTCGGGGCATAGACGGCCACTAGCCTGAAACTTGCTCGTCTCCGCTGGTCTCGTCCAAAACCACCAACTTACCTTCTGGGTCCAGGAAGATGGCCCGTATGGCGAGATCCAAACCTCTCCGAAAAAGCACAGCAACTCCTCCCCCCGATCCAGGGCGGCTGGGAGATGCGTACACATGGTAGCCGCCGAAGACCGGTGCGAAGGCCCGTGCTTCGGAGATTCTGGTCTCCCTGATGGCCACTACATCTATGTTTAGTGACCTGAGGTCGTTGAGCAGGTGGCCCTGCTTCCATGATGACCCCAAGCCACGCGCATTTATGCTGCCTATTCTGAGTGAGGTCATGTTGAAATGGAGTGGAAAAGATGGGAAAGGCCACTTACCTTACTTCTCGTAGAGGAAGGATGGTTTCTCCATCCTTTTCACTGTTTGTGGCCTCCTCTGGAAGGATGTCCTTATAAATCCTCCTGGAAAGTGCTTGTCGGAAGTCTCCGATGTCTTTGGGGAATTTTTGTTTTAGTGTCGTGTACGTTTTCTGTGTGATGCGATGATTTGTATGTGTGGAGGTGGTGTGAACTTTTGGGGTGTTGTGTAGTCTTTTTTTCTGTGATGCTGGTGTTGTGTTGGATGTAGGTAAGTAGTAGGTTGTTCAAATTTAATGATGTGTAGTGTGTATCGTTTTGGTTGTTTTGTGTTGTTGTGTGTTTGTGTTTGTATCTGTCTCGCTTTTTGGTGACTTTTGTGGTGTTGGTCATGGTGGTGTTGGGGTTTATGATGGTGATGGTGTTGGTGTTTGTGTTGATGGGCTTGGTGATGCTTGTGTGCATGGTGGCATAGTTGTCCTAACTTTTTTATTTGATAATCTAATTTGTTTCCCTCTGTATTTATTTTTGGTGGGGAAAGAAGAGATTTTTTTTCTTTTTTGGCTTCTTTTTCTTTTTTTCTTTTTTCCTGATACAGTTTCCCACCCCTCGTCGTCACAATCTGTCTCCAGTTGCGATAGGTCGGGGAGTGGAAAATCCTCCACAGGCGTTGTTTTTGGTTTTGGCGTGGTGGATGGTGGATGCGCTGGTGCTAGTTCTAGTGCGGTGAGTGATGGTGGTGTTGGTTTTGCCACTGTTGCTGGGGTTGTTGATGCTACAGTTGCTTCTGTTGTTGCTGCTACAGTTGTTGCTCTCATTTCTGCTGCTGGTGGTGTTGATGGTTGAGTCACTGGGATGGGTAAGAAAGGTGGCCTCAACCTTTTAGCCTGAGGGCAGAACGCCCTTAGGTGGGTTCCTTCACCACAAACGACACACCTAGGCCTTCTGCCCTCGACGATTACGGTGAGGTGGCTGCCGTCAGTGAGGTCTATTACCTCTGGGATCTCCTCAATGCATTTTTGGTCCGCTTGGATCAGGAGCTCCATCCCAGATCCGGACCAGATCCTGCTTTTCTTTTGATATTTCAATTATTTTGGTGTTGGCCTCGATGCCGGCGAGGTCGCAGCCATTAACCAGGGAATTTCGATGGCCGGTGGAACGTGGGTCACCCTGATCTTCACGAGTCTCTGGCCACAATAGCTTGGGACGAGTGTGAAGTCGTCACTTCTTAATGGAGCCATGGAGTCCTCTCTGGCATCCTGTGGTGTTCCAAAGAACACGTCCACGGTTCCATATTTCTGCCCACGTCTGATGTGGATTTTTTTCGGCCACACATGTCCCAAATCTTTTTGGATTTCGGACTCGGATGCCCGTTCCACTCGGCACGATTTTGTGTTAATCGTCCGATAACACACAGTGGATAGGCGCCGATGCTCCATTTTATTAGGTGTGTGTGTGGGGGGGGGGCTGTCCCTGTACCCATCTTTCTTGGCTTCATTTAATTCTTTCTGTGTTACCGCATTTCTTGGCTGCATTGGCAAACGACACATTTGCGGTGGCGTTGATGTTTTTGTTGTTATTCTCATTGTTGTTGTTGCTGTTGTTGTTATTGTTATTTTTGTTAGTGTTATTTTTAGTTTCAGTTGTGGTGGTGGTGGCGTAAGTGGTGTTCGGTTTGGAAGAGTCGATTCTGGGTGAATCCATTTTGATGTCATGAGATAATAATTTTTTTGTTTTTTTTTGTTTCTGTTGTCGCTGTGGTGGTGGTGGGGGTGGCGGCTTTAACACATGCAGTTATTGGTAATGGCGTGAAATGAATGTCTGCATGAGACAAATTTAAATTATTGCTACTGCTTATAATTTTAGTGTTGGTGTGAGGTGTTTGTTTGTGAGGAAGGCTGTCAGCTTGGTGTGGCTGAGTCATCCATGATATTATCAAAGAAATTTTTTGTTTGATAATTATAAAAGCTTAAATTTTGGGCTCAAGGCCCTAATCCTTTTGAGTGTCCTTTTCTGAAAGCAATATATGTGAACTTATAAACACTAAACAACAAAAACTTTCCATAAATGGCAATTTCAAACAACTGAAAACAACAAACCTTTGCGGAGCTCACAATAATACGATTTCCTACGTAGGTCGCCAATAATAATAATAATAATAATAATAATAATAATAATAATAATAATAATTGACTATCTACAACATGTTCCACAAGAGGAGTGATGTCGATAGACTCTACCTAAGGAGATCTGAGGGTGGAAGAGGTCTTATCAGCATAGAGGAGTGTGTTCAGATGGAGAAAAACAACCTATACAAATACGTGACCTATAGTAAGGAGCCAACTGTACTGAAGGAGGGGACAGTAGGCCAGGGGATGTCCAAGGAGGAAATAACATCAAGGAGGAAGAGCAGCCTTAAGGGAAAATCCCTTCATAGTACCTTCTTTGAGAAAACTGAATTTAGAGATCCACAGACATGGAACTGGTTGAGAAGAGGAGACCTCACAAAGGCTACAGAAGGAATGCTAATGGCTGCGCAGGAGCAGGCCCTCAAAACGAAGTGGTTGAAGCACCATATTTACAAGGAGGAGGCTAGCCCACTGTGCAGGATCTGTGGAGAGAGAGAGGAGACTGTGGCCCACATTGTGTCCGAGTGTAAACACCTAGCCCAGACCCACTATAAGGGCTGGAGACACGATGTGATGGGCAGGGTGATCCACTGGCACCTATGCAAAGTAAACAATTTACCACATTCTGAGAAATGGTATGAGCATAGGCCGGAGGCGGTGATGGAGAACAATCAGGTGAAGGTGCTGTGGGATTTTAGGATACAGACGGACAAAAATCTGGAACACAATAGACCTGACCTGGTGGTTGTGGACAAAGAAAAAAGATCGTGTCTGATTGTGGATGTGGCCTGCCCGTTCGACACGAGAGTGCAAGAGAAGGAGAGGGAGAAAATTAACCGATACCAGGACCTAAAGTGGGAGGTGAAAAGGATTTGGAACTGCCATGAAGTCAAAGTGATCCCGATTGTCATAGGCGCACTGGGGACTATCTCCAAAAGTTTCCAGGGATGGTTAAAGAAAATCGGCCCCTTCACGCTTTTTGGAACGCTTCAAAAGGCATGCTTGCTTGGAACAGCAAGAACCCTCCGATACGTCCTGAATATCTGAGGCTGCAGGTAGTGGCTTGATATTCATTCCAACGGACTTTCCAGTTAACCAACATCAATGACTGAGATTCAAGGAATAACAACAATAATAATAATAATAATAATAATAAAAAGTGTCGGCCAAAGCTGCTCGTATAAGGCGCTTTGAAAAACGATCTAGATTCTATAAGGACAATAATATGTTCAAAAACAACCAAAGAAACTTCTACAGAAAAATTGGTAAGTCAACAACAACTGCTAAATCAATACCACCCAAGGAGGAAGTGCAAGAATTCTGGGAAAAGATCTGGGCCGAAGAAAAAGTTCATAACATACATGCCCCATGGATAGACAGACAAATGAAAGATACAGCTCACCTTGAGGAACAAACATGGGAAAATATAACAGTTGAACAGTTGCGCTTGGCTCTAAGAAAAACCAGCAAATGGAAATCCCCAGGAAAGACAAAATACAAAACTTTTGGATAAATGCCTGCACAGAGTCTCATGAGCTGTTAGCCCAACTTTACAATGAAAATAGTTAAGGAGCCAGAAAAGATACCTTCATGGCTAGTTAACGGATTTACATTCCTGCTTCCGCAGAATGATGAGACAAACAATCCCAAAAATTACAGACCGATAACTTGCTTGACCACAATGTATAAAATTTTAACATCAGTCCTAACTGAATACACATATGACCACCTGATAACAAATGACCTATTTCCCATTGAGCAGAAAGGGTGTAAACGAGGCTCATATGGCTGTAAGGATCAGCTTCTGGTTAACAAAATGATACTGGAAGATTGTCATAATAGACACAAAAATCTATCGATTGCTTGGATAGATTATAAAAAAGCATTTTATAGTTTGCCACACAGTTGGATTGAAAAATGTTTAGAGATTTTCAAAGTATCCCCCGTTGTCAGGAGGTTTTTGTCATTCAGTATGAAGAAATGGAAAACGACACTCCTTTTGAATAGTGAAACAAAATCACTGGAAGCTGGAGAAGTTAATATTAAATGTGTAATTTTTCAGGGTGACTCTTTACCACCGCTTTTATTCTGCATCGTACTTATACCATTAAGTAAAATGCTCAATGAAACAAAACATGAATATAAAGTCTATGACAAAACCATTAATCACCTGTTCTACATGGATGACCTAGCAAAAAATGATGAACAGTTGCAAGGGCTATTATCCACTGTGAAGCAGTTCAGTGATGACATTAAAATGAAGTTTGGACTAGATAAATGCGCCAAAGCAACGTTCACCAGAGGAAAGCTGCTGAAGAGGTCAGACATTAATCTTGATCGGGGGAACGTGATAAGAGAACTTGATCAAGAAAAAAACTTACAAATATCTAGGTGTTTGTGAAGGAGACGGAATCAAGCACTCGACAATGAGGGAAAGGATAAGGAAGGAATGTTACCGCAGAGTTAGAGAAATCTTAAGAACGGAATTGAATGCAAGGAATAGGATCGATGCCATAAACACGCTTGCCATACCAGTAGTAACCTACAGTTACAATGTCATGAACTGGTCAAGCACAGAGATCCGTAGGCTCGATACACAAATTCGAAAATTCTTAACCATGCACATAATGCATCACCCTAAGGCAGATATAGATAGAATATATCTCCCTAGGAAAGAAGGAGGACGTGGGTTAATCCAGTTAGACATTGCGTTGAAAACTGCAACAATTGGATTATCTACATATCTAAGGGAATCACATGATTGGATGATCAAACTCGTTTTGAAACACGAAAGCATCAAAAGATCATATTCCATTACAAAAGATGCACAAAGATACAGTAATGGACTACAGATTTCAGAAGTCCCATTTACTGCTGAAATGGAAAACACAGAAAAAGCAAAGCAGGTAAAAGTAACTCCAAAGAAAGAACTGCTACAGAAACTGGCTAAGAAATGGCAAGAAAAACCTCTGTATGGAAAATACCCAGCGCGAGCTAACAATCCTGATGTTGACAAAACTTTAACTGATCAGTGGTTGGCATCCTCTGGACTGAAATCGGAGACTGAAGGACTGATTATATCGGCACAAGATCAGTGTCTGCCAACAAAAAATTACCAAGCCAACATAATAAAAAATGGATGCAGCCCATTATGCCGTGTATGCAAAAAACAACCAGAGACCATTGACCATATAATTTCAATGTGCAGTCCTATAGCTCCAACCGAATACCTAAACAGGCATGACAGAGCTGCACAATACTACATTGGATAACGTGTAAGCATTTTGACCTGCCCCATCAAAAGAATTGGTGGGAGCATCAACCACCTCTCATACTTGAAAAAGATCACATCTCAATCTTGTGAAACTTTAGCATCCAAACAGACCGAAAAATAAATGCAAACAGACCTGATATAATATTGAAAGACTTTCAAAAGAGGGTATGCCTGCTAATTGATATGTCTGTTCCAATAGACAAGAATGTATCTATAAAAACATTTGAACAATTGAGCAAGTATAAGGACCTGGAGATAGAAATTGGAAAAATGTGGAAATTGAGAACTAAAACAATACCAGTGGTTGTAGGCGCTCTGGGAATGATACCTAAGGGGTCTAATGATTACATATCGCAAATCCCAGGAAACCCGCGTATAGGAGAAATACAAAAGATAGTATTAATGGGAACTGCCCATATACTAAGGAAGATTTTGTCAATATAAGTACATCACAAGTCTAAACACTAAAGATGCATGTGTGAATATGTATGTTCTTTCTTGAACATGGCGGACATTGTTGTCTCTTGAGGTTACTGGTTGCGACTTGGTGATAACTCGTATGAACATAAAGCAAGATAAATGCAACTGTAATAATAATAATAATAATAATAATAATAAGACGCACGAGGTGGTAGAAGGTCTGGAAATCGCTCCCGTAAGTTTTTGATTTTTAACATATTTAAATCAATTGTGAAATAACAATTCTTAGTACAAATGTTGCATAAACCACCGAATGAAGTCCCATAAAATTTCGGATTCATATTATATTGTTATATCGCTCAAATATTCAATTTTGTATTATATATTTTGTATTCAAAAAAAGAAAATGGTTATAAATGGAAGAAATCACCCTCTGTCTACACTATATAGAACAGCCAAATAACAGTAATTTCACCAACACCAGAAAGTTGATACACCACCTATCCCATCAGACTAAATATAACAGCCAGATAACGGCAATTTCACCACCACCACCATCAATCCCGGCATGATAATAATAATTACTATTATTATTGTCTCAAATGTTAACAAAATGTTTAATTCCAATTTCACGGGTAAATGTCAACACAATATATATTAAACATACGAACACAAACTCATAGATACTACATATCACAAAACCCAGTAACCACAACGCCACCGCCGCCACCACACCATCCATCATCTTGCTACCACTATCCCATCGCCGCCGCCACCACTCCTTCATTGGTACCACCACTATTCCCCTGTTAACTTGAGAGAGAAAGGGGAAGGTGGCGGTATCACTAGACAAGGGAGAGGCTAGCAAAAGATATAAATAGATTGACTTAGTGACCTGGCCACCAGCCAAACGTCAACATCAACAACTATGGGACTGCTGGCTCACCCCTTCCTCACCAACAATATAAATAGCCCCGTCACCACCACCGACATAGCCAACAACGATAACAGGCAACTACAGCAAAAAGTATATTATATTATTGTAATGCACTGGGTGATTTGTGGCCTTGTGCCTGGAGTGGAGTCAATTATTAATAATTTCATTCTTAAGCCACGCAATGCTCACATTAAGGAACCACTCATGATATTAACTATTTAAAAAAAACAACAAAAAGAAAACCCCGTGACCAAGAAATACCGGGATGGCGGCCGGCGGGGAATAGCCGTGTCTCTAGGGGAGAACGACCCCTCTAGTCTTGGTTGACACTCGTTCTAGAAGTGGTAACACGAAATGATTACCCCTTGGCGGATAAGGATAAAACGCGACAAAATAAAGTAAATGTCTAATGATAAAATCTCATACCGGATCGGCTGTCACCCGGGTAAAAAAGGGCCGCGTCCCTCAGAGAGGAACCAGACTGGGGTCGAAAAATCAGCTAATTTTTCAAACCTTCACATCACTTCGGAGCTGGAGACCTCCCATAACCGGAATACTCCTACTCTTGGCCCTCCATGCTCATCACCAAGAAATCCAAAGAAAAAGAGAGAAAAATGGTCAAGGGAAGATAATAAAGAAGTCCCTGAGGCTTTCTACACTGCCATGTACTACCCATCAAATACATCGAATACAGAACAGTCATATATCAACTGGAAAAAGAAACATCCCGAAAACAGAGGCTATATTGACAGTAACAAACTAGCCAATATACGAAGAAATATTGTAAGAAAAAAGTTACTAACTGATATAGCAATTGATCAGATCAAGCTATTAGCACAAAGTCAGCGAAGGGAAAATGAAACATGTGTCAGTGAAAACGAGGTAAACGGTAACACTTCGAATCCCAGGGTTGGGGCGGAATCACTGGCAACAGAACAAATTAAAGAAAGGATCGAAAAAGTGGAGGGAGTGCATGCTCAGGATGAAACTCCAAATGAAAATAATGAGATCGTAAATGATAAACAAATGAATGAGAATGAACTTGCCAACTTGAAGGATGACATTATAATCGAATGGATGAAAATGAAAGAATCTGACATGGGGCAACGAGACACCCTCCCTAATATCCAGAACTCCAAACAGAACCAAACGATAATACACAAGACTAACATAATTCTCAAAAACATTATCATCACAAACCAAATAAACATTACTGACTTAAATCATCTCTATTATGCATCGGCTAAAGTCACCACTCACTTATGTGGAGTGAAGATGAAAAAACAAAGGAATTCCCACAAGAAATCTACTTGGCAAGAGAACATCAATCGCCAAATAAACCTTCTCCGATCTGACATAGGAATTTTAACAAACTATAAAGTAGGTGAACATGTTAAACAAACTAAACTTAGAAAATTGAAAAAAAAGTACAGTATAAAATCAACATGTGACATAGACATGCTGATAGAAATTATCAAGCAAAAAGTGTCGGCCAAAGCTGCTCGTATAAGGTGCTTTGAAAAACGATCTAGATTCTATAAGGACAATAATATGTTCAAAAACAACCAACGAAATTTCTACAGAAAAATTGGTAAGTCAACAATAACTGCTAAATCAATACCACCCCAGGAGGAAGTGCAAGAATTCTGGAAAAAGATCTGGGCCGAAGAAAACGTTCATAACATACATGCCCCATGGATAGACAGACAAATGAAAGATACAGCTCACCTTGAGGAACAAATATGTGAAAGTATAACAGTTGAACAGTTGCGCTTGGCTCTAAGAAAAACCAGCAAATGGAAATCCCCAGGAAAAGACAAAATACAAAACTTTTGGATGAATGCCTTCACAGAGTTTCATGAGCTGTTAGCCCAACTTTACAATGAAATAGTTAAGGAGCCAGAAAAGATACCATCATGGCTAGTTAACGGCATTACATTCCTGCTTCCGAAGAATGATGAGACAAACAATCCCAAAAATTACAGACCGATAACTTGCTTGACCACAATGTATAAAATTTTAACATCAGTCCTAACTGAATACACATATGACCACCTGATAACAAATGACCTATTTCCCATTGAGCAGAAAGGGTGTAAACGAGGCTCATATGGCTGTAAGGATCAGCTTCTGGTTAACAAAATGATACTGGAAGATTGTCATAATAGACACAAAAATCTATCGATTGCTTGGATAGATTATAAAAAAGCATTCGATAGTTTGCCACACAGTTGGATTGAAAAATGTTTAGAGATTTTCAGAATATCCCCCGTTGTCAGGAGATTTTTGTCATTCAGTGTGAAGACATGGAAAACGACACTCCTTTTGAATAGTGAAACAAAATCACTGGAAGCTGGAGAAGTTAATATTAATTGTGGAATTTTTCAGGGTGACTCTTTACCACCGCTTTTATTCTGCATCGAGATTATACCATTAAGTAAAATGATCAATGAAACAAAACATGGATATAAAGTCTATGACAAAACCATTAATCACCTGTTCTACATGGATGACCTAGCAAAAAATGATGAACAATTGCAAGGGCTATTATCCACTGTGAAGCAGTTCAGTGATGACATTAAAATGGAGTTTGGACTAGATAAATGAACCAAAGCAACGTTCACCAGAGAAAAGCTGCTGCAGTGTTCAGACATTAATCTTTATCAGGGGAACGTGATAAGAGAACTTGATCAAGAAAAAACTTACAAATATCTAGGTGTTTGTGAAGGAGACGGAATCAAGCACTCGACAATGAGGGAAAGGATAAGGAAGGAATGTTACCGCAGAGTAAGAGCAATCTTAAGAATGGAATTGAATGCAAGGAATAGGATCGATGCTATAAACACGCTTGCCATACCAGTAGTAACCTACAGTTACAATGTCATCAACTGGTCAAGCACAGAGATCCGTAGGCTCGATACAAAAATTCGAAAATTCTTAACCATGCACAGAATGCATCACCCTAAGGCAGATATAGATATAATATATCTCCCTAGAAAAGAAGGAGGACGTGGGTTAATCCAGTTAGACATTGCGTTGAAAACTGCAACAATTGGATTATCTACATATCTAAGGGAATCACATGATTGGATGATCAAACTCGTTTTGAAACACGAAAGCATCAAAAGATCATATTCCATTACAAAAGATGCACAAAGATACAGTAATGGACTACACATTTCAGAAGTCCCATTTACTGCTGAAATGGAAAACACAGAAAAAGCAAAGCAGGTAAAAGTAACTGCAAAGAAAGAACTGCTACAGAAACTGGCTAAGAAATGGCAAGAAAAGCCTCTGTATGGAAAATACCCAGAGCGAGCTAACAATCCTGATGTTGACAAAACTTTAACCCATCCGTTGTTGGCATCCTCTGGACTGAAATCGGAGACTGAAGGACTGATTATATCAGCACAATATCAGTGTCTGCCAACAAAAAATTAGCAAGCCAACATAATAAAAAATGGATGCAGCCCATTATGCCGTGTATGCAAAAAACAACCAGAGACCATTGACCATATAATTTCAATGTGCAGTCCTATAGCTCCAACCGAATACCTAAACAGGCATGACAGAGCTGCACAATACATACATTGGATAATGTGTAAGCATTTTGACCTGCCCCATCAAAAGAATTGGTGGGAGCATCAACCACCACCCATACTTGAATAAGATCACATCTCAATCTTGTGGAACTTTAGCATCCAAACGGACCGAAAAATAGATGCAAATAGACCTGATATAATATTGAAGGACTTTAAAAAGAGGGTATGCCTGCTAATTGATATGTCTGTTCCAATAGACAAGAATGTATCTATAAAAACATTTGAAAAATTGAGCAAGTATAAGGACCTGGAGATAGAAATTGGAAAAATGTGGAAATTGAGAACTAAAACAATACCAGTGGTTGTAGGCGCTCTGGGAATGATACCTAAGGGGTCTAATGATTACTTATCGCAGATCCCGGGAAACCCGCGTATAGGAGACATACAAAAGATAGTAAGTACTAATGGGAACTGCCCATATACTAAGGAAAATTCTGTCAATATAAGTACATCACAAGTCTAAACACTAAAGATGCATGTGTGAGTATGTATGTTCTTCCTTGAACATGGCGGACCTTGTTGTCTCTTGAGGTCACTGGTTGTAAGTTGGTGATAACGCGTATGAATATAAAGCAAGATAAATGCAACTGTAATAATAATAAAAATAATAATAATAATAATCCAGTTACTTATTGATAAGTTGGTAATGAGGAATTGCAAGAGGAGACACACTGGTCTTGCCATGGGATGGAGAGACTAAAAAAGGCATTTGACATGGTGCCTCATTCTTGGATCAACAAAAGCCTAGAGATCTTCAAGGTGGCAGATAACATCAGACAGTTGTTGGGCAAAAGTATGAAGTCCTGGAAAACAGAGTTAACATCAGCTGGAGAACCCTTGGGAGGCGTGAAGATCAAGAGATGTATCTTTCAGGGAGATAGTCTGTCCCCTCTGTTGTTTGTCCTTGCCCTGATGCCTCTGACCAGTATACTGCGAAAAGTGAGAACAGGATACAAGTTGGGAAAGGGAGAGCTTACCATCAATCACCTCCTCTTCATGTACGATCTTAAGCTCTTCGGGAAGAGTGAGAAGGAGTTGGATGTGCTTGTTGACACTGTCCGTATTTTCAGCAATGATATATGTATGCAATTTGGTATTAGTAAGTGTGGAGTCATTGTGATGAAGAGTGGTAAATTGAGCAGAAGCAACGGAATCCAGGTACCAACATGTGAGATGATAAAGGAAATTGACACTGAAGAAAGATACAATTATTTGGGTGTTCTGGAGGTTGATGACATCAAGAACAAAGAAATGAAGGAATTGATAAAATCTGAATACATTCGGAGAGTAAGGAGCGTATTAAAGTCACATCTGAACAGTAGGAATGCCATAAGTGCAGTAAATTCCCCAGCTGTGTCTATTATTAGGTACAGTGCGGGAATTCTGAGATGGAATGTTGCTGAACAAAAAGAAATGGATAGGAAGACTAGGAAGCTATTGACTATCTACAACATGTTCCACAAGAGGAGTGGTGTCGATAGACTCCACTTAAACAGATCTGAAGGTGTAAGAGGTCTTATCAGCATAGAGGACTGTGTTCAGATGGAGAAGAACAACCTACACAAATACATGACCGATAGTAAGGGGCCAATGCTCAGAATTGTACTGAAGAAGAGGACAATAGACCAGGGGATGTCCAAGGAGGAAATAACAACGAGGAGGAAGAGCAACGTTCATGAAATATCCCTTCATAATACCTTCTTTGAGAAAACGGAATTCAGAGATCCACAGACATGGAACTGGTTGAGAACAGGAGACCTTAAAAAGGCTACAGAAGGAATGCTAATGACTGCGCAAGAGCAGGCCCTCAAAACGAAGTGGCTGAATAACTATATTTACAAGGAGGAGGCTAGCCCACTGTGCAGGATCTGTGGAGAGAGAGAGAGGAGACTGTGGCTCACATTGTATCCGAGTGTAAACACCTAGCCCAGACTCAGTATAAAGGCTGAAGACATGATGTGATGGCCAGGATGATCCACTGGCACCTATGCAAAGTAAACAATTTACCACATTCTGAGAAGTGGAATGAGCATAAGCCAGAGTCGGTGATAGAAAACGATCAGGTGAAGGTGGTGTGCGATTTTAGGATACAGACGGACAAGAAACTGGAACACAATAGGCCTGACCTGGTGGTTTTGGACCAGGAAAAAAGATCGTGCCTGATTGTGTATGTGGCCTGCCCATTCGACACGAGAGTGCAAGAGAAGGAGAGGGAGAACATTAACCGATACCAGGACTTAAAGTGGGAGGTAAAAAGGATTTGGAACTGCCATGATGTCAAAGTGGTCCCGATTGTCATAGGCACACTAGGTACTATCTCAAAAAGTTTCCAGGGATGGTTAAAGAAAATTGGCCCCGCCCCGCTTTTTGGAACACTTCAAAAGGCATGCTTGCTTGGAACAGCAAGAACTTTCCTATGCGTCCTGAATATCTGAGGCTGCAGGTAGTGGCTTCATATTCATTTCAACAAACTTTCTATTTAACTAACATCAATGACTGAGACTCAACGAACAATAATAATTGTTTCTACTTTAGGCACAAGGCCAGCAATTACCCAGTGCATTACTGGTACTTTATTTTATCGACCCCATAAGGATGAAAGGCAAAGTTAACCTCGGCTGGATTTGAACTAACCTTAATAATAATAATAATAATATTATACCATTTACGTGGCTTTGTCTTTGCGTTTAATTCTTCTCAACGCTCCATATAATGACCTATTAACTTCGTGTTTTCCGTTCATTACCAGGGAACGTCTCGACGAACCACCTAATAGAATATTAGTTTACGACTTCATTTATACCATAAACGTGGTTTTGTCATTGCGTGTAATTGTTTCCACCGCACCAAATAATGACGTATTATATTCGTTTTTTTCCCGTTCTCTGCCAGGGAACGTTTCCACGAACCAAAGTATCGTCTTCCTGTCTTCCTTCGGTTGCAACGTTTTTTGAAATATTTACCTCTGCGTTCACAGATTGACTTTTTTAGTTTCAGAAGATCCCGTTAAGGGTGAAAGCAGCGATCCTTTGCTTAAAATTTAATCTGTTATTTTAATATACATATATATATATATATATATATATATATATATATATATATATATATATATATATATTTCGTTTCTGAATTTGTTTAGCAAGATTCTTTATCTGAAAACGTGTGTTGAAATCGATGTTGTTATACTTTGGGAGGGTCATGTTGCCAATAAGAAACACAGGCACCAGTTGCTTTCACTTCAATTTTTTATAATAAATTTATAAATTTAGGAATTTATAAATTTCAGGTTGGTTGGTTGGTTCCACAACCAGATGGTTGTTTATATATTGTCCAAGTTCTTTCCTCACACATCATGTGACCTCTTCAGAGACTGGGGATTCTTTTCTATGTTTTTCTTTTGTTTTTTGTGTCTCTCCTTTGTTCTGTACTACGCTATCAGATGGCGTAGGACAGAACAAAGGAGAGGCACAAAAAACAAAGAAAAGAATCCCCAGTCACTGAAGAGGTCACAGAATATGTGTGACAAAAGAACTTTGACAATATATCAACAACCATCTGGTTGTGGAATCAACCAACCAACCGGAAATTTATAAATTCCTAAATTTATAAATTTATTATAATAAATTGAAGTGAAAGCTATTGGTGCGTGTGTTTCTTATTGGTAACATGACCCTCCCAAAGTATAACAATATATATATATTTATATATATGACAATGCATCGTTAGATATATCATAAGGGATATATTCAAAACCACATGAAAACCACATGTAAAACACACTCCTAATTTGGAATGGATCAAATTTGTTACTTGCCTTCAAAGAGGGAATAAAGAAAGCGTTTCCGTTATTTTACGTTAAACTCATCTGCTATTTCAACCATAGGAACTTTGGAACGATAACATCATTATTTTAAAGAGTTGTTTATATTTATTTATGACTGATCATACACATATGATTGATCACATTCTCACACAATTCTACACTATTGTACTTTAGAAGCAGAGAGAAGATGGAAAATTGGAATTTAGTGACCTGTCGCGCTAATTATCTCAAATCCTTGTTATTATATTTTAGTTTAATGTTTGGCTTTATAAAACAGATCTTAGTCACATAAATTCCAGTTATTTTTATAATAAGAGTTTATAGCATTTAATATTATGGAGTATGAACGATATATGACGTTATTATATTAGATGATAAATTTCGAGATAACAATATATTATCTTTAATAAGCAAGGTTTAAAATCAGTAAATTAAAAAAGAAAATAGATTATCCGGTGTAATCTCCTGTTTCATAATCTAATATATTTCATTGCGTTATGTGTTCGGCCTTCAAGTCGACTTTATCTTTCACCCTGCAGTGGTTGATAAATAGAATACCACCATAAGGTAAAGCTCGGTGAGAATGGATATAGGGTCTGGCTTGAGTTATTCGTTCCGCATATTTTAATTCTTGTTGGATCAAATCCTCAGATTGACAAATTGCGTAAGGGAGATCCTTATTTGTTAACGTTAACGCAGCCACGTCAGTTTACATAAGTTTAGACATTTCTATCTTAATGGAAGGATTTAGGCCAGGTCTTTGAGTGGAGGAGATATTTTTAATCTTTTTGCATCAGATTTGGAGGAGCGGATAGATGCATTTACTACCTGATAAAGCGATATAACAATTTTACGTCGTTTACCTACACAGGTAAAAAAGAATACATTAGACTACTTTAAATTCACAATAGCTTTGGTTTCCAAAATCATCATTTTAATATAAAAGAGCGTTCACTTAAATCTAAGGTTGAGTTCTATGCTTTGGGATATGAAGATGCTGAACTAATATAATTAGTTTCGAGTGCGAATAGAAACATGTATGATACTGAACTCATGTGAAATCTGCCTATTGTATTATAACGATATTCTCTTTAGTATATGATTGTTGTAACGAAACCATACAAATAAAATCGTCACTAGAGTAATGGAAATTATATTGGAAATATATTGAAATTTAGTTTAAATTTTCACATTAGTTCATCATATTACTTAATCAGTACTCATAAAATGTTATGTATCTAACATTAATCGATGCAACTATTTTAGTGTAAACTCTCCCTAGTCACATCATTGGAAATGTATTTAAATGATTGCATCTGTTTTCTAATGATGTTTTTAAAAATATTTCGTTCTTTTATATGTTGATAGATATTGTTGAAATAATTAATGAAACATTTATTGATGAATAGTTATTAAAATTAATTTGCTTTATCGCTTGTCGATCTTTTAGTTAAGATCAAAAGAATATAAGGAATTATTATTGGTTTGTTTAACCAAGCGGTCTTAATAGTTCTTATAACTCTCACCAGAGGACCCAAAGCATTATTTCAGTGAAATCAAATTTGAATACTCTAAATCTGACGTCATATCTAGGTTGTTAAAAACATTCTTGAGCTATTATGCCAGGTATATGTGCTAACCTCTAGCGATTCCCTTACGCATCAATTTATTGCGTCAACAACAGTTTATTTGTGGTCGACACAATGATAGACATAACGATATTTATTGATAATCGAATGTACGTTTCATCTCTGTTCCATAAAATCACAACACCAAATTTTTTGATGAGAGGTAAACTCATGAAGGTTTAAACACATTCTAAAAACATCGCGTATTAATGCCTCCTGAAAATGGAAAAACAAAATTACTTCATTATTATATTGTATAATTTGGAGTGCGTTACATACTTTGAGAAGATCCGTTACATGTTTATAAAGTAGTATACATGAAAATGTTGGTGTCTCTCATGCAGAATAATTTCGTGCTTTTCCCAATAAAACAAAGGAACAGATGTGCTAATGAATGCAAAATACACTGCACGAATCTTTAAACGAACGTATGGAATGAAGAAATGAAAAATTTACTCTCAACGATTAATTAATCAATTTAGAATTTAAAGCAGAATTTAGCTCAAATATATGTGAGTTCTAAAAATGGAGGTCCGAAAAGAATTAGCAACGTGGTTGGACAATCAGAAACCTCTCTAGGTTGTCTCACTCGATTTAAAAAACAAAACAAAACAGAATTAGTAATTTACTTCATATATTGAGACCTTAAGCCACCCCTTTTTATTATAATGTATGGGTGAGGGAGGCTGTAATAAGAGCGGGTGGTTGGAAACCATTTGAAAAATTAATAAGCGGGTGAGTACGATTATTTGAGATTCGAGAGTAAGCTTCAACAGAAAATAAACGAATCTTCTACTCGAACAACGGAAAAGATGTTTCCAGTGATCGTTTCAACGCTGATACTACATGCCAGCCACAAATTCCGGCAGGATAAGTAGAGTAAAATAAAGCGTTTTGCAAAATATGTCAACCCACCGCCCGATCCAGGGATAGAAACCACCCTTTTATGTGTCGAACAACTGAAAGTCTAGGCAACGTTTAATCACTAAATCAAAAAATAAATTTTATAGTTAAAATAACCTTTTCAATTTAACAAAATAACCATGTCAGAAATATGCGAGTCCCTTTCCCCTAGACATCATCAGTTTCCTTCAATATGGCGATGCTGCATTTAGATGTTACCTACCGTAAATTATACTCTAGATCGTTGTACTTCTGTTTTTAATGAATCTACAGTAATGCTTAGTGCTTAATTAAATATAATTTTATAGTATACATGATGAAATTGGATGTTTAAGTGTATGCCAAATGTTTTCTTAGAAAATATCAGCATGTTCCTCTTTCTCTGAGTATTTGCAATCAAGCTTAATGAATCAAGTTTAACAAGAGAGACCAACGGATGTCAGCTCTGAAAATGGACATATATATTCCAATATCACAGTTCTGCTTCACAATTATCATGTAGAATTGTATTTATAATTGATTTTACTAATTTGTAATGATATGTTATCATTTATAATCTCCTAATGTTATGGTGGTACTGATATTTGCAGTAACTACACGCTGTGTCATTAAGACAAAACACGAATTAAATATTCCATATGCCGAAACTTTACATAGTATTTTATTTTTTAGCCTCCATATAATTTGTTTTATTGAGAACGTAGGTTATACGTTAATAATTGTTTCTACTTTTGGCACAAGGCCAGCAATTACCCAGTGCATTACTGGTACTTTATTTTATCGACCCCGTAAGGATGAAAGGCAAAGTTAACCTCGACGGGATTTGAACTCAGACCGTAATGGGACGTAACTATGCTAGAAAGGATGGGGTCCGACCCTCTACCGATACTGCCAATGCACCGCCCTTTTTTACGTTTTACGTTAATAATGACCCTTCTTTACGTTTGATCTACTCCCCTCTACCTGGTATCACTATGGTTAGCAACTGTGTATTATACAGGATTATTCCTACTATGAAACAGAAAATAAAATGAAGAGATCATTCATTTGTTTACCTTCACAAAACACAAATCTAACTGCATTCATCCGGCAATTACATCCAATCAAAAATACTTTTCCTGAATATATTAGGAAAAGAAATGTTAACCTAAACATATATACCATGCTCTTTTAAACACAAATACTATTAAGCCAAGTTTTTTCTATTACGCCCAAATTAATAAACTATCTCGCCTCTGTCACGAATATGTACGTTAGAGAAGCTTGATAATTCTGATAAGCGTAGTAATCCTAATAAAGCAAATACCACTTACATTAATAATACTAACCATTCATGAATAACAATGTACCTAACTGGAAGTATCATAACCAATGAAAACTGAGTGGACATCGCTTTAGAGGTAACGTTATATGCCAGCGTTCCGTATCTACAAATAAAATTAGCCTGTATATCGGAGCTATATAAATATATATGAACATATTGTTTCCATTTATATTCATTTAATAATGAAAATCCTAGAAACGCAACCTTCTTCGCATACTTTATGTGGGATCTGATCATGTCTAATGTTAAGCCTTCACTACATTGATCTTTTTTCAGCACTTCTCTCCTCATACCAACTGGGAATATTCAAATACAATTTATATTTCACAGAGAAGGCTTTTAAAATGTTAACCAGATCATATTTATTACCCGTCCCCCAAACAAAAATGAAATGTTCTTACACTGTCTGCGTAAATCTTTACACTGTTTCTATTATAATAATTGTGACCTTATTTAGTCTACTCTTTCTTTTATGGCTTTTACTATTACCTTGCATTAGGGTATTTATTAGTTCCTAATTGATATACTTCTACTTAGGACTGTTTTAACTTAACTTCTATCTGCATCTATTTTTTTATTTATTTAAGGACCTATCTTACTAATATTTATAAATGCTTAATTGTCTATGAATTGTATTTTCGTACATATATTTATCTAGGTCATTATTAATGCTTGAGATAATTTAAACTATATTTCTTTCACTTCTTTATTCTATATCATATTTTCATTTAATTCTTACCTATGATCTAACCATAATATAGATTTACAGCTTTCTGAATGTTGTTCCATAGATATACATATTTTTGGTAATGTCTTATTATTTAAAATTAGCTGTTGTTTATGTCCAATTAGGGTCATCTATCCTTATTTACTTACAGTATTGTAATTCATACTTATTTATATACTTTGTTTAAATAGCCTAGAGAGTTGTATTGGGAGCATATGCATAAGTGTATGTGTATGCATATATGTAAACATAACCACAAACCCTCCATCTCAATTCTACTTTTGCAAAGCACAAGAACTGCGAAACCGGTAGGAGAACCAAATAAATATATTTTTAAAAAAAGACTCCAGTTGCATTCTCGATTTCACCATTTTCCTTTATACTTTCACACGTGTATTGTCATTTTGTAAAAAAACCTCACTTTCTAATATATATATGTTCGTGTGTATGTGTATGTATTTGTGTTAGAATGTTCTAAATGTAGTTTGGGGTGAATGCATGCACATATAAATAAATGGATGGTGTGTGAGTATGTGCATACATGTATGTGTACACCTGATTGCCTTCATTTGTTATGTTTATTTAAATATATTTTGTATTTTGACTGCAAACTCTGCTTACAATAAATATTTAGAAGTTACCTCCCTTTTGTTTTTGAAAGAATAATATTAATAAAATTTATGCCTTTCACCGTATTATCTATTCTAAGATATGCTTTTAATATTAAGTATAATGTAAAATATGATGTGCTCATGCGCACAGAAAGTATAAAGCAATGGCTTATAAAATAGGGCGAAGACCCTTAAAAGACGGAATAAGAAGACGTACGAGGCTATCGCTAGGGGATCCAGCCGGATCAATTGCAGCTGGTTGCTTCTGAACAGAGCCAGCTGAAGAGAGTATATAAGTACTCTACCCCATGATCCAAGTCGTCCTTGGCTGGACGATACTCAAACTTTCAACTAGACATTTGTCACTTATTATGATGCAGTTTTGATTAAAAATTGATTGCTTTAAGTTTCTCCAATCATTGCCTGGTTAATCATAATCTATAAGGCTCAGTGTGTGGTCATGCTCTTTTCTTATAGAAATCTACGATATGGAATTTCTTCAATTGAAATTTACAATTCAGTATTCGAAATAGCTTCGATTGCGTCTTGGCACAGATATTTTTTTCAATTTCACCCACAATTACGCAAAAAATAGATAAAACTCAATATTTTACGATTTTTCTGTCATTTAAACTGCTAAACTCTTTCCACTACCATTCAAAATCTATACAACTTCATACTTCTGCTTCTTTCTCTTTCCAAGCTTGATGGTGATACTGTCCGTTTTACTCTCTCATATCATCTGCTTCCCTCTAACTACAACCCACACATTTTGCTACTTTCTCTTTTATACAGATACATTTATTCAACAACAAGCGATAAATCTTTTTTAAAACCTCTTTTCCAAACGCATACAGACACACACTCACTTCAACAACAACAACAACAATCTGCCTTTTATAGATAATGATAAACAATAATATCCTCTATGAGGTCACTAAACCTGCTAGAAACAGCAGCTAACTCTCCCCCATATCACACCACTCCCTACTGTCTTAAATTTAGAAAACACATATCCTCTATGAGGTTACTAAACCTGCTAGAAACAGCAGCTAACTCTCCCCCATATCACACCACTCCCTACTGTCTTAAATTTAGAAAACACATATCCTCTATGAGGTCACTAAACCTGCTAGAAACAACAGCTAACTCTCCCTCATATCACAACCCTCCCTACTGTCTTAAATTTAGAAAACACACAGACAACCATGCAGAACAACTCCATCGCAGCTCTGTTTTTCGGCTGGCATCGTCTACGCGCGTGTTGCGCAAGTACTGTGAAACAATAAATTTCAACACTTTTTTGCACAGAGATAATATCCATAGGCGAAACTACAATTGTCACTACTGGCGCAGCTCCTGCTTCCAGGTCTGCAATTCATTCACCCAGTGGCTGGCAGACAAAAAAGTGCTGCCATAAAATGGGTGGTGCAACCTAACTTTGGTAACTTAATGACCCTGGGCTTTAATGCTAGTGACATATAAAATAACGATTAGAATGATTATTAATCTGCTACAAATTTACTACGCGCTAAAGGTAATTTTGTTTCTCAGCTATTATTTTCTTTTAAACATCTGAGGCAGTGATGTTTTGCAAAAGATAAAATCGGATCAGAAACGTAATAATGTAATTGTCATTTCATAGATGATTATTTCATGGCTGTTGTCATTTTAACTGTCGTAGTGCGTTGAACAGGAGAACATATCAACTTAAGGCTTATAATGATTACAACGCTATTTCGTACGTTACATTTCCTAAGAGATGTAGTATTTCTGTAAGTGCAAACTTCAGTGTATTCACATTCTTCAACGTTTGAATGTGTATTATTTGGTAAAGCATTAGGCTATAAACGCACTTGTTAGCTGCATTCAAGATTTAAATGTGTATTTCTGTCAAATAATACCTACGCGAGCTTCAAATACAGAAATTCATATTCAACTAAATCGTTAAAGAACGTTCAAATATTGATAATATATATGTACTAAAATACAATAATTTTTATATCACAGTTATAAATTATAATAAATTTCATTACGGTTTATCTACACGAATGTATCATATACCAAAACATCTCCTTTTGGTAGGCATTTCAATTAATATATGGAATCAAATTGACCCCATACACCGAAACATACAATTACATTAAAAAAGTTTTTGATAAGATTTCCGTTGACAAATCTTCCATAGTACCGATCACAGCACAATGCAATGGAGTAGCGAAAGGCAAATAAGACCTTTCCTGTATTACATTTATGATACGTGAGTTTGACAAGAGAACAATAAACATTTGAGCTTATGTGATCTTTGATACGAAATGTTTTAAATCCGTTATATTTGATTGCAAATTATGATTCCAATTATATACGAATTGTTTTGAATAGCAACGGTATTGCCTTAACGGAATAGATTAAATATATTCTAATATTTTAAATGTAACATATAATACAATTATATTCACGGTGGTTAATAGACTTATATACCTCAGTTAAAATCTCATTCCTCAGGCATACATACAAATAAATCTTCAATTATAGTTCATCAAAATAGTTGATCAATACTATTCATCAAAATGGTATTAACTTTCCAATAGCGAGAATGCAAGATATTATATTTTTCCCCGTAACGGAATCGCGGTAAACTCGCGGTTAAACTGTTTCATACACACATGCGTACTGATGAACAAATCAACATATATATATATATAGTAATAATAATAAATTTCAAGACTAAAATATGTTATTTTAATAAATATATATATATATTTATATATATATATATATATATATATAATGTATAATAAACAATACAATATAATTACCTCATTACCAGAGGTTTCCCGAATAAGACGAATAGGAAAAACTCCTCATTCGTTCATCGGACATGGCAATTATTATTTTTAATTTTATTTTATTTTACTTTTAATTTTATTTTTATTTTTACTTCGCATCCACCAGTGAATCCCCCCCCCCCACTACTTTTTGATTCACTTACCTAATATCTTCCCATTCCACATTTTACTTCCCCCATTTTCTTTCACTACTTGATACTACATGTCACTTGCGTTTTCAACTCCAGATATATTCTGTTGTTTCGCACCCGCTTTTATATTTGTATTCATTTATTCATACGGCTGCTTTATAATTTGTATCTATGCGTGTGAGTGTGCATGTGTGTGTATGCGTTCTGTATATGTATACGAACGCCTCCGTATGTGTGCGTGTGCGCGTATATATGTTTGTGTATGTGTGTTTTTATATCTATTTTTTTTACATTCTTATTTATACATGTGTGTGTATATGGGTGAATATATGTGTATAAGTATATATATATATATATATATATATATATATATATATGTATATGTATGTATGGGTGTGTATATATGTATATATATATATATATATATATATAGTCGCATACGTACGTGTGATTAGATATACATGTGGCGATATATATATATATGTGCTTCGTGTGTATGTATGTACGCATGCATGCGCTTTTGTCTGTACGTAGTTATATATATATATATATTTATATATATATATATATATGTATATTTATATATATATATATATATATGTGTGTGTACGTGCGTACCTATGTTTGTTTTCTTTTTTTCTAGTGTTAACTTATAATTGATAACCCCTCCCTCTAACTTTCTCTTTGATTTAAAAATATTTTTCATTCTCATATATTGTTTCATTTTTATACATGTATCGAGAATGACATTCCTTTTACTATTACACCCCCTTCCCTCTTTATCTTCCGCATATAAGTGATCGTGTGTGTGTGTTTATACGCGTGCTTTCATACTCGTATGTGTATATATTTAATACCTGTATCTGGATGTATGTTAACTATATTATCTTACAATTTCTTTTTCAACTAATATTATATACGTATTTGTGGTCACACATACACAAATATACTTGCCCTCATATATGTACTTACGCACATATTTTCAGTATACACATGCATTTGTACATACACACATATGTACATTTATGAGTGAATATACATACATATACACATACCCTAACTATATTTCCTTATTTTTTTATATATCTCTTGCATTACTTTTATTCATATATATTTTTTGCCCGTTAAACTCTTGCCTTTCTTGAGGAGATTTTTCAAATATTTCACTATGTTTTAAATTGCCTTGTCCGATCAACGAATGAGGACGTTTTTCGTATTCGTCTTATTCGGGAAACCACTGGTAATGAGGTAATTATATTGCATTGTTTATTATACATTAAATTTAGCTCTTGTACTTACATAGAGTACTCTTCACTCCTATGACTTTTTCAATTTTAAACGGAAATTTCAATACATATATATATATATATATTAATTAAATAATAAACAATACAATATGTTTATACAACTACCAAAGGTTTCAGGAAACTAGACGATTCTTACAGAAATATTCAGCTCTTTTATCAGAAGAAAAATTATGGTTTGGATATAAGATTTTAAGTTAATTTCTATTAAAAATGAAAGTGAGGCTGGGTTAAAATGACATCGCATAATGGAAAAAAATGTTTACATACATGTACATACACATGTAAATATACATATATTTTCACACACATAAAAATACATGTGCGCATCTATACGTTCATCTAATTCCACACATAAATATATAAAAACATCAACCACATATACACACTCATACATATTTATAGATCCAAACACATACACATATAATAGGCAGACAGGCACGCACAAATATAATATTATAAATACATACATATACATAGACATACTAACACTCACATACACACTCACACACAAACACACACACACACAGATATATATATATATATATGTATATATATATATATATACATGTATATATATATATGTATATATATATATATATATATATATATATATATATATATATATATATATATATATATATATATATATATATATATATATATATATATATATATATATATATATATATATATATATATATATACATATATATATATACATGTATATATATATATATATACATATATATATATATATATCTGTGTGTGTGTGTGTTTGTGTGTGAGTGTGTATGTGAGTGTTAGTATGTCTATGTATATGTATGTATTTATAATATTATATTTGTGCGTGCCTGTCTGCCTATTATATGTGTATGTGTTTGGATCTATAAATATGTATGAGTGTGTATATGTGGTTGATGTTTTTATATATTTATGTGTGGAATTAGATGAACGTATAGATGCGCACATGTATTTTTATGTGTGTGAAATATATATATATATATATATATATATATATATATATATCATCTCTCTCATATATTCAATCATATTATTTTACACGGCTCGGAAAAAATTCTTTCTTTGAGCTATTTAATTGTAAAATACTATTTTGAGTTTCTAACTCAACGTATGATATATATATAAATTTATTAAGCATATACTTATACGAAACATACATATATATACACATAAAACCGTACGTAGAAAAACATATGTAACGTACCTATATAAACCCATATATATATATATATATATATATATATATATATATATATATATATATATATATATATATATGTATATATCAACTAGAAAATGATTGCCATATATATATATTTAAAATAAACACATGAAACAATCACAGGGGATAATTTGTAAAGTGTGCAATCACACATATCTAGGTAGGCAACTAATTAAAATATAGCTAGTGCTTCAAATATTACCTTTTTAAATGATTAATCCTCCCTGTATATATTTTGTTAAAGAAATATATTTCACCAATTAATCCCAGTAGTCAAAACGGATCTTCAGCAAGGGCGAATATTTAACTATCTGTGTTTACACATCAAATGCAAATCACCGAGTAACCCGTCGCACGTGTTGCAATTCTAAAACTACCAACATGCTAGCGTCACCCCAGTTGCGTGAATAGGGTGATCGACAGCTATAAATAGCAGCTGAGTCCTTTCAACTGATTTAGCTGTACAATTAAAGAACCGTGTATATATTCAAAATTAATTAAATTAAGTTAAATTACGGGAGTTACGTCCGAGACATACGCCATATCCACCGTAGAATAAGCTCAAAGATTTCAATGAATAGATCCGAGTATTTTATATCAATTAGAAATTGATTGACATATATATATATTTAAAATAAACACATGAAACAATCATAAGGGATAATTTGTAAAGTGTGCAATCACACATAGCTAGGTAGGTAACTAATTAAAGCTTAGCTAGGGCTTCAAATATTACCTTTTTAAATGATTAATCCTCCTTGTTCTACGGTGGATAATAGCATTAGTTATTTACATGAAGGAACACCTACTTTTATTATTATTCACACCTAAGGTTGAGAAATCCTTTGGTCGTTTGAACTGCTGCTATTTTCAGTAGCAGGCCATTGACCTGTCCGCCCTGCTTTCTGTCTTTATACGCGGCACAAGACAGGAGTGTTTCTTTCCTCATTCACTCTCATTCGGGAATAGTCTTGTGTGGCGCCAGTTTGTGATTTGAACTCGAGAATTTTATATTCTCCGAGCGAGAAAAGCCTTCTGACGAAAATCTCTTTCTCAAAGAATCTCCGCTTGGATTATCTGTTTATTTGGGGATTGGAAACCGAGGTAAAGGCACATATAGTAAGTACAGCGAACTTTTTAAAATTTATTTTAAAACTTTTTCTCTATTTGCTAAACCTTGATTTTATATGTTCTGGTTTGTTAATTTACTAACCTACCATAGAAACACACTTGCATACGGTTGGACAATACTTGAATCCCTATATGTATTTTTTACATGTAGGAACACATACTTTTATTATATATATATATATATATATATATATATATATATATATATATATATATATATATATATATATATATATATATATATATATATATATATATATACATATATACACATATATATATATATATATATATATATATATATATATATATATATACATATATACACATATATATATATATATATATATATATATACATATATATATATATATATATATATATATATATATATGGCGGTGAATTGGCAATATCGTTAGAGGGTTGGACGCCATGCTTTCTTACATAGATACTTTACGACCCTTTACAGTCTGTGTTCATATCCCTCCGTGGTTAACTTTGCCTTTCATCAATACGGGGTCGATAAAATAAAGTACCAGTAATGTACTGGTTTTGCTGACCTTGTGCCTAAAGTAGAAACAATTATATATATATATATATATATATATATATATATATATATAATTGTTTCTACTTTTGGCACAAGGCCAGCAATTACGCAGTGTATTACTGGTACTTTATTTTATCGACCCCAATATTTAATATTATTCAAAATATTAATAAATGAGAAATATTATCATAACCAAAGTATATATTTTATTATACATATTTCAAAGGTACAATGGTGTTTCAGTACGTTCTCATCAGATATAATATATAAGAGATTGGATATACGACATACCGCTAAGGCCTTCAATCTTCAATTCCTGTAGTGGCACCATTGTACCTTTGAAATATTTATAATAAAATATATACTTTGGTTATGATAATATATTAAAGATAATATATTATAGATATTCCAGATAAATTTTCTCGAGTGCTTATAATCTATTGTAAAATTTAATTCGTTGAATAATCAATGATATATATATATATATATATATATATATATATATATATATATATATGTATATATATATATATATATATATATATATATATATATATATATATATATATATATATATATATATATATATATATATATATATATATATATATATATATAAGTATGTGTGTGTGTGTATGTACGTATATGTACGAGTGTGTATATGTGGTTGATGTTTTTATATACTTATGTAAGTGTGTAATTAGATGTACGTATAGATGCGCACATGTATTATTATGTGTCTGTACATGTATGTATGTTCAAAGGTGTATGAACATGTATGTAACACATCTTCCGTTATTAGTGGTTATTTTAACTCATTTACATTTATATATCTATCTGAATCATAACTATTTCATCTGGTGAACGAACTGGACGTTTCTGTACAAATCATCTAGTTTTCTGAAGACTTTGGTAATAAAATAATTTCATTTGGATGTTTATTATGTAATTAAGTATCTCTGTACTATACACAGAGTATTCTTCTTTCTTTTACCTTGTCTACGGAAATACTTATCATATATTTACACGCACACACACACACACACAAATGCACAAACACACGCACACACACGCACACACACACACACACACACACACACACACACACACACACACACACACACACACACACACACACACACACACACATATATATATATATATATATATATATATATATATATATATATATTTCGTTTCTGAATTTGTTTAGCAAGATTCTTTATCTGAAATCGTGTGTTGAAACCGATATTGTTATACTTTGGGAGGGTGATGTTGCCAATAAGAAACACACGCACCAGTTGCTTTCACTTCAATTTATTATATATTTATAAATTTATAAATTTATAAATTTCTGGTTGGTTGGTTGGTTCCACAACCAGATAGTTGTTTATATATAGTCATAGTTCTTTCGTCACACACTATGTGACCTCTTCAGTGACTGGGGATTCCTTTCTTTGTTTCTGTGCCTCTCCTTTGTTCTGTCCTACGCCATTTTGTTTCTGTGTGTGTGTTGTGTGCTCAGTCTGCGCATGCGCCACATCCGGGTGTCTGTGTGTGTTTATGTTCATTTATTTATTTGTTTATTTACATGTTACTGGTTGGTTGTTTGTTCTATGTGTGTGTGTGTTTTCATTTTGTCCTTAATTGTAAGTTGTGATGTTGCTGTTCCACTCATATTTTCTATTTTATTTTGGTTGTAATTCTTTTATGTTTATTACCTCTGTAATTTGTCTAAACATTGCGTCTTTTCTGTGTGTAGATTCTATTTTTATTTCTATGTTCTCTAATTTACCCTTGTGTTCTATCTTAGCATGTTGGTAGAGTACAGATGATTCTTTATTATCTTGAAGGTCTCACCAGTGTTCATTTATCCGTTCCCCTACACTACGAGCTGTCTCACCTATGTACACTATATTTTTGTCTCTACATTGTCCTTCAGTACATCTTATGCTATACACTACATTTCTAGTTTTACAGTTAATATGGGGGCTTATTTTACAGGTTATACATTTCTTATCTATACATGAGGGTCTTTGAAAAGGGTATGTCTTGCTAATAAGTGTTTTTACGGAGGTACCTGGTCTTTCTACTATCTTAATATTGAGTTTATGTTTATTTAGGGCCCTTCTAAATGTGTAAGCTAATTCACCTCTAGGGGTTGTATTGATGAACACTACACTCTGGTATTTATTGCTATCATACCATCAGTTTATTCTATTAGACTTGTTCCTAGTTCTTTCTATTCTATTCCAAAAGTTGCTCCTATACAAGGGGCAGGTCCCATTTACGTCATTATTTACCATTTTTTCCCATTTGGTTCTCGCTCCTCTATACACTCTGATTTTATCTCTCTGGTTGTAGCCAGAGAACTGCATACGGTGGATGAAGTGTTGTATGTGTCTCTATAGTTCTTCGGGGTTGCACATGCGGGACACATTTCTCATCACCCGTACCAAATCCGCAATCAGTATGTTGATTTTGGTAAGGTCCGAAATGGCCGAGTTTCGGTGGATCAGATGTTTGGAAGTCATAGGTTTGGCATAATGGGAATGGAGGATTTGTTTTTTGTTGTTAATGGTATCTAACCAGAGCTCTGTGTCTAGTACAGGTAATCGATGGTTGGGGTGTTTACTTGGGTAGTCTATAGTAACTCTAATGCTCTGGTGGATGGAGTTTGCTATTTGCTGGATGCTTTCCATTGTGTTTTTCTCTAGTTCCTGACTGTTCTCTAGTGGGGGTGTCATAACTACGATGTTTATATCATCTACGTAGCGGGAGTACATTATCAGGGATAAGGGGTCTTCTAATTGTTCTTTAAGTTTAAGTTTAAGTCTACTGTCCCACCATACCATGAATAAGTTAGCTATGTCGCCTGCAATGCTAACACCAATGGCTGCTCCTTCCTCTCGTGCATATGTTTTTCCATTAAATTTGAACATATGTTCCTTAAGGGTTAGTTTTATGCTGGCCCCTACCGCATGTGCAATCATTTTCTTCAGTTCATCGTGGTTTTCGGGTGTCCGTATGGCTCTGGGCCACCCGTTCCATCTATCTGTGTGGGTTTTCTTGGCCATTGAGGTAATGGTAGGTGGTCTGCCTCTTGCTGGTCTTGTAGGGCACAGGTTGCTAAGGTCATATGTGTCAAGGTAACTATTACTATAGGTATGCTTAAGTAGGCGTACAGCTCCCTGGTATCAATCCCACGGAACTCAACCTAGCTCTCACTGATCATTTCTACGCATTTCTCCAAAGCAAAATCCACGTCAATAGATGGATACAGGGACACAACATCCATACTGCCTATTATGCAGTTTGTTAGGTCCCCAGATCGGTTACTCACGCCGATCCTGCTGAGGAGGTCCTCCGTGCTGTCACATACATCTGGGGACATTTCAATGATGGGGCGTATGATCAGGGAGATGAAGTAGGACAGTCTGTAGTTACTAGCAATGTTAGCCCCACAGACTGGCCGTGTTGGTGGTCCCAAATCCTCCATTCCCATTATGCCAAACCCATGACTTCCAAACATCTGATCCACCGAAACTCGGCCATTTCGGACCATACAAAAATCAACATACTGATTGCGGATTTGGTACGGGTGATGAGAAATGTGTCCCGCATGTGCAACCCCGAAGAACTATAGAGACACATACAACACTTCATCCACCGTATGCAGTTCTCTGGCTACAACCAGAGAGATAAAATCAGAGTGTATAGAGGAGCGAGAACCAAATGGGAAAAAATGGTAAATAATGACATAAATGGGACCTGCCCCTTGTATAGGAGCAAATTTTGGAATAGAATAGAAAGAACTAGGAACAAGGCTAATATAATAAACTGATGGTATGATAGCAATAAATACCAGAGTGTAATGTTCATCAATACAACCCCTAGAGGTGAATTAGCTCACAAATTTAGAAGGGCCCTAAATAAACATAAACTCAATATTAAGATAGTAGAAAGACCAGGTACCTCCGTAAAAACACTTATTAGCAAGACATACCCTTTTCAAAGACCCTCATGTATAGATAAGAAATGTATAACCTGTAAAATAAGCCCCCATATTAACTGTAAAACTAGAAATGTAGTGTATAGCATAAGATGTACTGAAGGACAATGTAGAGACAAAAATATAGTGTACATAGGTGAGACAGCTCGTAGTGTAGGGGAACGGATAAATGAACACTGGTGAGACCTTCAAGATAATAAAGAATCACCTGTACTCTACCAACATGCTAAGATAGAACACAAGGGTAAATTAGAGAACATAGAAATAAAAATAGAATCTACACACATAAAAGACGCAATGTTTAGACAAATTACAGAGGCAATAAACATAAAAGAATTACAACCAAAATAAAATAGAAAATATGAGTGGAACAGCAACATCACAACTTACAATTAAGGACAAAATGAAAACACACACACACACGGGACAAACAACCAACCAGTAACATGTAAATAAACAAATAAATAAATGAACATAAACACACACAGACACCCGGATGTGGCGCATGCGCAGACTGAGCACACAACACACACACAGAAACAAAATGGCGTAGGACAGAACAAAGGAGATGCACAGAAACAAAGAAAGGAATCCCCAGTCATTGAAGAGGTCACAGAGTGTGTGACGAAAGAACTATGACTATATATAAACAAATATTTGGTTGTGGAGATTTATAAATATATAATAAATTGAAGTGAAAGCAACTGGTGCGTGTGTTTCTTATTGGCAACATGACCCTCCCAAAGTATAACAATATATATATATATATATTTATAATTGTGTATGTGTGTGTGTGTCTGACAGTATGTATGTATAGAGAATTGGATTCGAAATATTGAGGTTATGAGTTCGATTCCCGGACCGGAAGATTCGTTATGTCCTTGGGAATAGCATTTTATTTTACGGTACTCCTTCTACCTGGAGTTGCGACCGAATATATAATATTAGCAATTGGAAAGACCAATGGAAACATTGTTTCCTCGGACATACATGCACACATATATATATTCCGTTTATTGTTTTCGGTGCACCCAGCCGATTAACCCACCGATATGCAAATTGGGCTACTCAGCCCGTTAATATGCATAAGGAAAGTATATACTTTCAGACGTTCAACTATCTGGCAGGAAAGTATATGTTGCTGACGATAGCTAACAAGCTTGAAACTAGTACAGCGTTCCTTTGTCAGTGTTGAACAAACGAGCAATGGTGGTTGCTAGACATACGGCTTAATACGGGATGTTTGTTTACAAACACACCGAGTATTATAATAAATGTTTGGTGAATCCATACGTACATGTATATATGTGTGCATGTATGTATATATATATACATACTACTGTACGTCTGTATACATATATGTAAGTACGTATACATACTTATATTTAAGTAACAGCCGGACTAAGAGTGGGACATGACATTTCGTTCCATTTTTTTCCGTTTACATATATATATATATATATATATATATATATATATATATATATATATATATATATATAAGTATGTATACAAATATGTTTATAAGTACATATGTACGTATGGATTTACCTAATATTTATTTTAATGCTCGGTTTGTTTGTAAACAAACAGCCCACAGTTATTAGCCGTACAGTGTTCGGCAACCATCGTTGCCCTTTCAT
>OZ024747.1:36205294-36207794 GCA_964016885.1 Eledone cirrhosa | reverse complement strand
GTCTGGTAGGATGTCAATAGACAGCATGCCGAACTACATCACGGCTAGGCAACCCCACATCACCAACACGAGCGAAATTACACAGCAAATACATGATGATGTGGACCCACATCCTAAAGCCAAGCAAACGCATTGCCAACATCTTCCAAGCGTTACACCCCTGTATGGGCTCCGCAAAGACCATAAGACAGTAGTGGTCCGACAACAGGACCACCAACAATACATGTATTCGGATCCAATATTGCTAGCAACTACACGATCTCCTACTTCCTCTCAATGGTTATACGCCCCATAATCTAGATGTTCCCAGATGTATGTAACAGTACAGAGGACCACCTCAGCAGAATCAATGAGTGCTACAAAAACAAAAACCTATCTAATTGCATGATAGTCAGTATGGACGTGGTATCACTATAACCATCAATTAACATTGATTTTGCTGTGGAAAAAGGTGTGGAGGTGATCAGTGAGAGTGAGATGGAGTTCTGCACCGTCGACACAGATGAACTGGGCCTCCTACTTAGACTTACGTATGACAACGAGTACCTAGACAGCCATGACCTTGGCTGCTTCTTCCCCAGTAGACCCATAAGAGGTAGACCCCCCACCATAAACTCAATGGCTAAAAATACTCCTATGGGAAGGTGGATTGGGTGGACCAAAGCCATACGGACCCCCTAAAACAAAATTGGTCACGCATGCAATAGGGGCTAGTACTATAACTACTCTAAAGGGCCATATATTTAAATTCAACGAAAAGATCTACACCCAAAATGAGGGAGCAGCCATTGGCGTCAGCATAGCTGGTGACCTTGCCAACCATTTGATTGTATGGTGGGAAAGGAGACTCAAAGATCTCCTTGGTGAGAGCTCCATAGACCTCATCATGTACTCTCGTTACGTAGACGATATTAATACAGTAATAAGAACACCCCACAAGAGAATACTAACAAATATGATTTAGAATGCAAAGCATCCAGCAGATAGATAACTCCATACACCAGAGTATAACTGTAACTATCCACTAACCTTCCAAACACTATAGACTACCTGTATTAGACACGGAACTCTGGATTAACACTATCGACGAGAGAGCCCAAATTCTCCACTCACACTAAGCTAAACCCACGGCTTCCAAATACCTGATGCTAAAAAACTCAGCAATGTCCAGTAGTGCTAAGTTTAATATTCTGATCGCAGACTTGGTACAAGTGATCAAGAACATGTCCCGCATGTGCGACTCAACAGAAATGGAATGACGCATCCAACGCTTCATCAACCGCATGCAGTTCTCGTTCTCTGGCTACAACCAAATAGACAGAATCAGAGTTTACAAAGGAGCCACGGAGGAGTATAAGACCCTCATAGAACTGGACATGAAAGGAATTTGCCCATTATACAGGAGCAAATAATGGAATAGCTTAGATATGACTAAACATAAGATAGGGAAAGCCACGTCATGGTACGACAACCAGAGATACCAGAGTGTCATGTTCCTGGACGCTACCCCTGGAGAGAAATTAGCTAACCAGTGTAGAAAAGCCCTGAGAAAGCCCCACGTAAAGATGAACGTGGTAGAAAAGCCAGGAACTGCCATAAATCCGTGAACAGCATAACATACCCTTTTAAGAAAACCCATTGTACAAATAATAAATGTGTTATATGTAAAGTAAACCCCCAGATAAACTGTAAAACTAGAAATGTAGTCTATAGCATAAGATGTACAGAGGGTATTTGCAGAAATATGACAACGTCATACATAGGTGAGACAGTTCGAAACATAGGAGAAAGAATAGACGAACACGGGGTGAATTAAAAGGACGAAAAGACGGTTCAGTACTATACGAACACGCCATACATCAACATGACGGTAACATATACAACATAGAATGTAAAATAATATCTAAACATAGACATGACCCAGCAGATAGGCAAATCAGAGAGGCAAGCAAATTAGAGCTTAGAAGGCCAAAGCTAAACAAAGAATGAATGGAATAACAACAACACCCAAACAAACAATACTGACTTAAGATTAATACAAATAAATAAATAAGGAAATATATATACAAGCACAATAACAACAAACACATATAAACACACACTAGTAAACTAAGATAGGATACAATAACCAAAACTCAGTCATCCAAACGCGAACACACACACCAAACACTATACACACACGCAAACGCATGCACAGAGAAGACAAAAATAATAAATAAATAAACAGATAAAATAAAAATAGCGTAGTCATACACTACAACAGGAAGAACATAATAGTAAAACTGATGATGTTGCAGATGTGCAACGAAATAACTTAGTTAGACTATATATATGTGTTTATATCTATATTATGTCAGTATTTTTGACCGTTGGTCAGTCAATGGTAAACATTGAGGACCGGATGAATTAACTGTGGAGATATAAAGGATACAGAAGCGAAAACCAACCAAACAGTGAGAGTGGTCTGTTATTATTTCTGGCAATATAACTACAACAATAT
>OZ024747.1:36145294-36200294 GCA_964016885.1 Eledone cirrhosa | reverse complement strand
CAAGGACACAACACATGACCTGCTCCGAGAATCGAACTCACAACCTTTTGATTGCAATGCTCTAACTAGTAAGCCATGCGTCTTCACATTATATATATACAAATATATATATATGAGTGTGTATATATATATATATATATATATATATATATATATATATATACAGGAAAAAGTATGATCCCAACGACAGAGTTCAAGCCGTTTCGACGGCTATTTCTATAGCCGTCGAAACGGCTGAGCTCTGCCGTCGGGGGGGGGGGGGGGGGGGTTCATACTTTTTCCTATTTCCCACTCTACTACCCTAATTATTGAGTACTCTGCTGCGTTATGGTCCTTACCACAATTCCTTTATCATATATATATATATATATATATATATATATATATATATATATATAGAGAGAGAGAGAGAGAGAGAAAGGTGAAGCTAGAAATAGCACGGAAAACATATTTAAGGATCTGTTTTTCTTTTCTTTTATCCTTTCGTTGATTCGTCAAAGTGACATTATTGTAAAAATGAGAGACACAATCCTGTTAAAAAAAAAGTTTTATAATGTATATAAAGTATATAAGGTATTACCGGTTTCGATGTATTATTAAAATTCATCTTAGCAAATGTTGAATATTGAAATATAAATTAAAAATAATTAATAGGAGTTAAAAACTAAAGATTTAAAATTAACATCAAATGTTGGAGTAAGTTTTCTTACTCCAATATTTAATTTTAATTTTAACTCTTTAGTTTTATATATATATATATATATATATACAGTGAAAAACAAAAACAATAAAAAAGAGTGCAGTACGAACATTAGGTTCATGCTTGATAGTGTGTGGCAGGGGTCTATTAGTAATATTAGTTTTTGATGGACCAAGGGGGTGGGGATGGCTGGAAGTGGAATGGGCGGTGAATGTTGGGAGAGTTTTTCTTGTGTTATTAGGGTGTGTGTGTAGGCGAGCGGGACGGTCGAAGACTAAATCAAAAATGGCGTGCTGCGTTGTTGCGAACATGAATATATGAATAAAAATAGACAAGGGTTAAATTGTCCTCTTCAGTATTCTTCTGATTTATCGTTGGTAATTCGACGTATTAAAGACTATACAGTGCGAGCGGTGACTCAATTCCGAGGAGAAATTCCGAGCTGCGAGAAGATTGAGAGAGGAAAGAAATTCAAGCAGGTCAGACGGGAGGAAGTGAGATAGGGGGGGGGGGGGGGCAGAGAGGGAGGGAGTGAAAGTGGGAGGAAGGACCAGCCGAGAGTGAGTGACCAGCAGCAGGAGTTGAGGAAGGCAATAGGTGAAGGAGAGAGAAGGGGTGATAGCAATAAGGTAATAAGTGGAAGGTATATTTAATTTGTTCGATTTTCAATTTGTTGAAATATATATAATAGAATAAATGTGGTTTTATAAATGTAGTTTCCATTGATTTATTTTCATTGTATACATATATACGTATAAAATATATATTCACACATAGGCTCAATTATATGAATAAATAAGTCTAACATACATACGTACAGACGTTCATATACATAAATAAAGCAATATGTCTGAAAGCCATCAGAGGCATATACATAAAAATGGATACGGAGGTAGATATAAATAAAAACTAAAAAAATAAGAGTTAAGTTAAAATGAAAATAAAAAAAGGAAAATTATAAAGAAAGCTGATATAAAAAGTAAATAAAAAATATGCAAAACTGGACGGTGAAGTAACCAAGTATATACAACAAGACAGGCATCAGTTTAAAAAGTAAAATATTAAAATTTTAAATATAAAATAAAACATATTCGCATGTAGATACAAAGAAGATATTGAGAAATAGAAATATACATATAAATATATGCACATACATACACATAAATATATACGCACCCACATGCACATATATATGCGTGCAAACACATACATGTACACACACACACACACACACGCACACACACACACACACACACGCATATATATATATATATGTCCACAATATTTTTTACTGCCAAATCAACCTCCCAAATGCAAGGTGATTGAAAGGTATGTCGTATCTATTTATTTATAAGACTGTTTATATTGTATTTTGTCTGAAGAAGGCATAACATATTGTTAATATGATATCCCTGAAATATATATAACGAAATAAATATGGTTTTATAAATATAGTTTCCATTTATTTAATATCATAAATATACTCCAAATACTTGTTGAGTGCTTTTATATCAGTTATAAATATTTACTCGTTGTTAACCCAACAATTTAAATATAACTTTCCATGTATATATATATATATATATATATATAACGCGCACGCAATCTCCGCACCCTCCTCGTCCACAGCTCCCTACCCCCCAACCCACGCTCTGCCCCCCCACCCCCCGGTTCCCTTCCCTGTTCTAGGCCCCGCTGCAACACCTGTCCCCACATCACCAACACCACCACCTTCCAGGGTCCCAACGGCCACTCTCTCTCGGTCCGGCATGCCTTCTGCTGCACCTCCTCCAACCTAGTCTACGGACTTATGTCGGACAGACGGGACGTCGCCTGGCGGACCGAGTCACGGAGCACCACCGGGATATTCGTCTCGGGGGCAGTTCCCCCATCGCCCGCCACTTTGGTGGCCCTGGACACTCCGCACGCCATCTCACAGTCTGTGGCCTACTCCAGTGCCACGGAACACCCGCCCATCGCCTTACGGTCGAACAACGAACTATCTTCATCTTACAGACCCACACTCCCCCCGGCCTGAACTCCCCACCCTTATTCCTTTAGCGTTCGACCCCCCCCACACACACACACACACTTATCCCCCACTAACACCACTAACACACCCCTCCTTTTCACCGCCCACCCCACACTAACAATACTAACACCTCCACTCCACCCCTCATCTGACCACCTTTCCCCAACTAACATACTAACATCCCTTCCCTCCCCCTTCTCCCCCCTCCTTATCACACGCACACACCTACCGGCACATATATACACGCGCTCACACTAAACACACACCCTACTACCACCACTAACCCTCACCCCCACACCTCTCACCTCCACACCTCCATCCCACCACCCCGCAACTAACCTCACTAACACCCCCTAACCCCAAGCACACGAACACACGCACCCACTTACACCACCCACCCCACATGCAACTAACATCACTAACACCCCCGAACCCCACGCACACGTACCCACCCTCGTACACCACCAACTCTACACACCCTACCACCACTAACCCCCACTCACACCCACTAACACCTCTTCATCAAACTACACACACACCAGTACACCACACTCCCTCCATAGAACCACATACACCTTTCTCTCCCCGCTCCACCCACACCCTCGCTCCACACTCACTCATCCCACTAACACCCCTACTAATACACACACACACACACACCCTCCTCACTCCAACTTTCACACCTACCCATCCTCGCCCCTTACCATTCCACCGACTGCAGCTATGCCCTCTGACCACCTCCCAGCACTAACAGACCACAGCACTCCCACTGCTGACCACTTCCTGTTGCGCGCGCACCCCACATCTCTCCTCTTCCGAACACCGCTTTATGGATTACCCACACGCAGAAATTGACTTACAACCAATCCACTAAACATCCTTGGAACTTACCAACTTTTCAACCATCCTCTTACGTAATCACCTATATAACTCACCCACACACACACCCCAAAAAACATTTTTTCTCCACACGCCACCCACACCCACAACACGCTTAAACCCCACACACACGTGCTTCCCACCACATATTTACACCCTCAGCCTCCTGATTCCTCTCCCCCCACCCTCCTATCCACACACGCACAGACACTCCGACCCACAAAAACACCCCCCACACACACCTCTTCCTGAACATGCAACCCCGTTCTTCCCCCGACCCTTACTTCCACATACACACACACACGCACACCTACACACACACACCACCTTCAGCCCTCCCCGCTCGGACACCCCGTCTCCCTCTCCCCACTCCACCCGCCACCACCCCTACTCACCCCACACCCTTCCACCACCTGTTTACCCCCCTTTTAATTTCAGTTTATTTTGATCATGCCTTTATTTTTAAATTTTCTCATTCCTTGTATTTTGATCATGCTTTATTTTTATTTTTTATCTTTATTTGTTATTTTTTCATTCGCACCGTTTCCTTTCGCTATATGTCTCTCCAACACTCCCCTACACACCTTTTGAACTCTGTCCCCACACACTTCTCACCTGAGGAAGGGCTTATGCCCGAAACGTCGTCCCCCACCTACCTCCCACTCTCCTGAGCGTGAAATTAATACACATTTATTGTACTGCTTCTCTGTTTTGTCCCTGTTCAAATTTTTCCATTATATATATATATATATATATATATATATATATATATATATATATATATATATATATATATATATATATATATATATATATATATATAAAAGTTTACATATGCATAAATTTATAGATATATATGTTGCAACCGGTCACTTTGTGGCTCTATGAAGAATTAATAAATTAAATAATCAGAGCTATATATCATAAATCATGTCTTTAGAATTATTAGATAAAATATATACCATTTCCTCTCCCAATCAGCATAATTAACCATATAACAATCAATTAGACCAAGCTATAAGAATAAAGGCTCTTATGAAGAAATCTCCGACAAATAACCGAAAGTGGCCTCTTCGCGGTGGCCCCAATAGAGTATTTATCCAACATTTCGACAGCATGTAGAAACTGACTAAATATACCATCAACTATACACAATTAGGTGTAAATTCAAACTTAGAAGAAATGTGTACATACCGTAATTATATCTCTACCATGGTTTCATCCGTATTTTTAGACATCCAATTAATATGAAATGCCCAGAGTTCGGATTCATCAGGAGACAAACTCAAAATTAGACACTTAGTTTTCCAAAGTGATCGCGCCAAAATTAGATTCAAAAATGGCTAAGAACCGCAATTTGGCAGTGGTCAAGTTAGAAAGAATGTGATTGGTTGCTTACGGCGGGTAGGCTTGTTGCTAGAAAGCGCAGCCAAATATCGCCAAATTGTATCTCAACCTTCAGAAGATCCCGTTAAGGGTGAAAGCAGCGATTCTTTGCTTAAACTTTAATCTGTTATTTTAATAAATATATATATAATTATATATATGTAAGAAAAAGTTTAACCCCGACGGCAGAGCTCAAGCCGTTAAGATGGCTATTTCTGGACTTAATTAGAAATTTTAGCGTGGTAAATAAATAGCCGAACTTTTCTAAGGGTAATTCCTTATATGGAAAGATTGTAGCTGTCAAAAGGATTGGTCATCATTTCATGTAAACATCATTCAATCTTTCATGGCAGTGGGTGGGAGTTGAGGATGGCTGAACTTGCCTGTAGAACAATGAAGGTGTGGTGGAGCCGGTCAAGCGTTGAAAGTGAATTCTATACAGCAAATTCTAAGAAGTGTGTATGACAATAAGTTAGATAGTAAGCAGGCGAAAAAGGATTCTGGAGAAAATAGAGAAGGGACGTTAGAGAATAGGTTAATAAAATGAGATTAGAAGAGAAGATAATAAATAAATAAAAAAGTATAAAATTATAAAATTGGATAGTAAGAAATAATTTTAAAAATCTAGAGTCTAAAACAGCTGCTATATCTAGTTGTTATTGCGTTTTCAGTCAATGCTATAGAATAGGTTAATAAATTGAGATTAGAAGATACTAAATAAATTTTAAAAATATAAAATTAGATAGTAAAAAATCCTCACTTATGTCTGATTGTATAGTGCTAACAGGTGTTACTTTAGCCACATATACGATCGATTTGGTGTTAAATTTGCCCTGCAAAGGACATTCTTCTGCATTACTGCAAGAACATCCTGGATTTCCTTTGTAGATATTCGTGTTGGTGATTTTGAATTTCATAGATGGACAGCAAGAATAGCTAATCTTAACTAAATTTCTATTAAAGATTTTATTGTATCTGTGTTGTTGGGGGAAATGTTTGTCTACAAGTTCCAGGAATGTTCTGGCTAAATTAGTTTTAACTGTTAAAAAAAAAGATGGAGTAAACATATTTTATTTTTATTTTTCTATCATTATGTTTAGTAGTATTAGAAGGAATAGATATATATTTCATTTGTTCGCTGAATACACTATTTTTAAGGCCTTATTATAATAAGTGCTGCTTCATTAAACATTTCTACAGAGGAAGATAGAGAAGATATCCTACGACTAATATATGGTATAAGGTTTTAAGTACTAAAGGACTTGTATATATCTTGTTGCCGTCTTTACCTATACGCTTTTGGACACTGAACGTGGTTTACATATGCATGTATACCTCAGTAATTGTGTGCATGTGTGCTTGTATATATTTACGCGTGTGTGTGTATGCGTACGAGTCTATATATGTGTGCATGCATGTATATAAATATATATATATATATACATATATATATACATTTCAAGTTTTCAATAATGTAGTGATAATATATCGTCACGTTAGAGATGAACAGCGTACGTGTAGGTTTGCTGAACGAGTATAAATTATATTCCGGAGAAAATGTAGAAAAGATGAATAAAAATGAAAGTGCTTTTATAAAGGAATTTATTAGGTATTGACATATGTTTCTTTAACAGACGGAATGCCTATGTATCGCTGCTTGCGTAATCATATAATGTTTCTTATATGAGTAGCGTGCAAATCAAGGCAATACATTTCGTGATTGGTAGTAAAAATAATTGTTTCAACTTTTTGGCACAAGGCCAGCAATTACCCAGTGCATTACTGGTACTTAATTTTATCGACCCCGTAAGGATGAAAGGCAAAGTCAGATCGTATAAATAATTGTTTCTACTTTTGGTACAAGGCCAGCAATTACCAGTGCATTACTGGTACTTTATTTTATCGACACCATAAGGATGAAAGGCAAAGTTAACCTAGGCGGGATTTGAACTCAGAGTATAAAGGGGCGTAACTCTATGCTAGAAAGCATGGCGTCCGACTCTCTAACGATACTGCCAATCCACCGCCAGATCGTATAAATAATGTTATTCAATCATGTTTCTTGTACCCTGTCTCTTTCTTGAATATAAACCTGTGCATGCCAAAGAGATTTCTCTCAGTATATTTGATTTAACTTACACTAAAATAGATATAGTCGTGTTGAAGCAAATTGATTTGTCATGAAACTATTTAGCAAATTACGCTTAAGCAATAAAAAGAAAGACGAAACTGAATGTAGCTAAAAACTGTAGAAGCAGCATTATAAAATATATTCTATAATATTAAAACAAAATAGAAGTAAATTCGATGCATTCCGTACAGCGTATATATCTATCTATATACTACTAAAACTGTCATTGTGTGCTTGTCAGTAATGTAATACTGCCAAAACGGCGCATAGTTGGAAAACACTTTGAAAGGAAGTTGTCCCTGAATTGGGAATACATATGAAGGCAGATGATGTTAATTGCCGTATGTAATGGTAAAATCTATAAATATAACGGACATTTTCTAACTTTCAGTCGTTTGTACACCTTCGAAAGGTCCAAGTTCCAATACACATACACACTCACACACACACACACGCACACATACACACACACACTCACACACACATATACACATACACACATATATATATACATATACGTGCATACATATATGTATATATTCACTTACTCATCTTTTTGTGTTCTCATTTCAATTATTGGCCAAACATAAAAGATAAGAACATGTACCCGGAGTGATATTAGATGTATAAGCAGATACATGATTAAAACAACCCTGGACTGTATTGTCTGTGGAATGAAAGACTTCATCTTTTTATGTTATACTGCGTAATCTCTATTCTAGGAGTGATCTGTTTCGCCTAAAGATAAGGCTCAATGTCTAAAACGACATTAATAAAGTACATATGATATGAAGGCACATTGAGGTACTTGTATTAGATGGTTATTACTTATATATATATAGAAAAAATGTTTAACCACGACGGCAGAGCTCAAGACGTTTCGACGGCTATTTCTGGACTCAAATAGCCGTCGAAACGGCTTGAGCTTAGCAGTCGGGGTTACACTTTATCCTATTACCCACTCTACTACCCTAAGTATTGAGTACTCTGGTGCGTTATGGTCCATCTTGTTCCTTACCACACCTCATTCGTTATATATATATTGTTATGTTTGGGAGGGTCATGTTGCCAATAAGAAACAACCAACCGGAAATTTATAAATTTAATTTATAATAAATTGAAGAGAAAAAATCCGGTGCGTGTGTTTCTTATTGGCAACATGACCCTCCCAAAGCATAAACATATCGGTTTCAACACACGTTTTCAGATAAAGAATCTTGCTACACAAATTTAGAAACGAAATATATATATACATATTAAAGAGTTAAACAAGATTCAATGAGTACATCAAAGATTGAGTTTTACAGTAGATTGGAAGCACTCTACAGTAAAAATTAATTTTCCAGAGTTATTAATATTAAAATACAAATATTAATAAATAGATGTTCTTTTGATCAATTAAATGTTATTATACATATTTCAGCAGAGGTATAACAGTACGTCCTCATCAAACAAAATATAATGATACATGACATACCCTGAGATGTTAAATGGTTAATATTTAATCAAGGTAGTGTTTAATCAACCTAAGAGAAAACTGAAAATGTATACCCTATTAATGTATATATTTAACTGAGCATTTATACCCTAATAATTTATATATTTAATTTTAGCATGTTGAAATATATTTTATAAGATTATAATCGTCATCATTTATCAAATGTATACTGTCTCACTAATACATAGTATATCTCTATATACCTAATTTTTAGGTAATTTTTAAATATTTAGATTATTTATTTTGAACTGTGAATAATACATGCCTTTACACTCTTTTATATATATGTATGTATTTACCTTTAGCATGTTTGAATCTATTATTTTATATTCGTTATCATTCACCAAAAGTATACTTAATATATCTCTCTATACCTAATTTTTATTTTTGCAAATAAGTGTATCTGTATAATAACATAATCATCTTACTAGTTACGTATATCTCAGCGTTTGTTTTTTTGCATATATATCTATAGTGTATAATAACATAGTTACCGTTTTGGTTTAACGCTATATATAGTTTGTGCAAATATATAGTTTGTGCAAATATAGATAATTGTAGAATAGCATATTTATTATTTAGAGTTTATTCCTCTCGTGATGGGTGAACTTATATATAGAGATTTAATATAATATAACAAATATTAATGTATTACTATAATTCCACCCACATACACACACACACACACACATATATATATATATATATATATATATATATATATATATATATATATATATATATATATAAAAGACGTAAAATAAGAAAATATTTAAAAAAAAAAAATTTTTTTTTAAAATTTTTTACTTACTTAAATTTTCACTCCAACTAATTAGTTTCTGCAATGGGATAAAGACAGTTACGTAATCCAACTGTCGAGAATTCATTGCGTCATCAGGGAGTCTATTCTCAGTTAAGTCTCCAGGCAATGCGCGGACACTGGCGGCTCATATAAAAATAATAATAATTCGGTAGATCGAACAGCTTGCGAGGACTGGATTCTATGTACCGAAATTCTCACTGCTTCAAGTCAAATGGCCGATTCTAAAGAATCAATCACGTGACACAGAGGCTAGTTAGAAGGAATGGGATGGTAAGATGACTGACGCCTACTAACACCCCAAAAAAAAGTTTTTTTAGAAGTGGTTTTGGCAAGTTTGCTCGACAAATCAGTGATTTGGAGATAAATATTGATAATTTAATATATCAACTAACATAAGCGCACAGATGCACGCCCATGCTAGCAAATACACAGGTTATGTCATAGTACCTAGGTGGTTCAATGCAGGAGAATACAGAACAATAATATAAAAGACGTAAAATAAGAAAATATTTAAAAAAAAAAAAAAAACCTGTGTATTTGCTAGCATGGGCGTGCATCTGTGCGCTTATGTTAGTTGATATATTAAATTATCAATATATATATATATATATATAAGTGGCTGAAAACTCTGCGGTAATCATTACACTAACTACTTGACGATTAATTTTTAGATATTTCTAACAATAAGTACTTCATAAGCTTTTCATACCGAAAATGTTGACATTTTTATAGGTAATTTTCGTTAAAGATTACATTTATGAAAAAAATATTCAACAGTGTAAATTTTCCTTTCGCTGGCCATCCTTTAAATTTTCTCCTCATAAAATTCAGAATTTTAGAAATGTTAACACATTTATAGAATTTATAAAATTAATAAATATAAATAACCATCAACTTTTAACAAACTTAACATTTTGATTCTCTCACCCTTAAAATAACATAAATTAAATATTTTGAAACTTAACCGTTTAGTCTTTAAGGGAAAAAAAAATGTTTCTGCATATATTACTCCCCTTTATCTCTCCCTCTCTTTAAATCTTCTATCAGTTGCCTCCATAAACAGTTATAATTCAAGAGACGTTTTCCTAGATAACCATAACTTGTAGTATCCCACATTTTAATATCTCTATAGCTGTCAAATTAAACAACGTTTTTCTTACTCATGCATCCTATATTGAATTTATTACGTTTTCACATTTTCTCATTATTAGGGTATATATGTTGAGTATTCTCATAGGTTAATCACTACCTTGATTAAATCTTAACCATTTAACATCTCAGGGTATGTCATGTATCATTATATTTTGTCTGATGAGGTTGTACTGTTGTACCTCTGAAATATGTATAATAAAATTTAATTGATCAAAAGAACATCTATTTTAGTAATATTTTTATTTTAATATATATATATATATATATATATATATATATATATATATATATATATATATATTTATATGGAGAAGAAGTTTATGAAATGGAAATGCGGGTATAAAGAATTTATTAGATAACAATTGTTTCTATAGTGTATGAGTTACCTATACCTCGCTATTTGAATAATATAAAAATATTATCATAAACTGAAGGTACACTGTAAGCAAACACACCATGCCGTCAGACCTTTGTATTGGAATGATATGAAAATATTTTATACACTAGATAAAAGAGAAAGAAGGAGGTAGGAAGAGAAGGGGAAGAGGGAAGTGAGTAAGGGGGAGGGAGTCCTAGGATTTAAGACTGTCAGTATAGTAGAGATTGTAAGGAGAGAATGTTTTGGCAGCAGTTAGCTTAATGAGGCGTGTTAGGGTTGGCGGGGGAAGTAAATTCTTCTAGTGGTGTTGTTCGGACAAAATTTAGTTAAAGGGGTCAAAGTGGTACAGAGTTACAGACAAGTTATTGGGGCTATTATAGTAGCAGGTTATTTCTAAAGGGGTCCAGAAAACAGTGTTTAGTACTATTATTATAGAAAGCCATATCCTGTGTATAAACATATAAAACAGGAATTTGCAAACGGTGGTTTAAAAAGGTAACATTATATGCATTTAAAAAAGAAAAAGTCGTTTTCAAACGAGGGTCACAGTATAGTGAACGTTCAATTTTGCTGTTCAAAAGTTTGTTTACCGACGTTAAAATGCAGTATATCTTCAAATTGCATAATTTGCAGAATCGATGATTTTGCTTATATGCAGGCGCGGCTGCAATAATTTGACAATCAAGGGAGAATGTTTGATTGTTCCTCCGGAGCTGCTAGGCCTTATCGGCGAGGGTTGTTACGGAGCGCATTTTCTCGTGCCTGATCGAAGATCGATGTTGGTATAGGCGAGCTTTGAAAGAAGTTGCGGTACATCCGACGTGATACCATTTGTTGGTTCCGGAATTTATTGTACATCGGTAGACAATATTGCGTGCTAGGCACCGGTTATTCAGTGGGCACGTACCTGGTTTGGTGCAGTTACAATTATTTTTATGTTTTGCAGTAGAATCCTGGATAGTTTGGTGGGGTTGTATATATTATATATATTTATATATTGTTATACTTTGGGAGAGTGTTGCTGCCAATAAAAACACACGCACCTGTTGATTTCTACATGGATGTATTATACATTTCCCGTTGGTTGGTTCGATAAGCGGATGGTAGTTTATTTATTGTCAAATCTTTTTGTCACACATTCTGTGACCTCCTCGCTGACTAGGTTTTTTCTTTTGTATCTCTCATTTGTTCTGATCTACAACATCAGTGGAATATCAACATCACAACTAGTCAATAAAGACAAAATGAAGACATACAGACTCACAAAAACCAAACTAACAAAACAAGTCAAGTACACACAGACAGAACAAACAACCAACCAGTGACAAGTAAATAAACACATAAATAAGAAAATAAAAACACAAACACACACCCGGATTCAACGCATGCGCAAACTAACCGCAGAACACACAAGACACAAAAGCAAGATGGTGTAGGACAAAATAAAGGAGAGACACAAAATAAAATCCTAATCACTGAGGTGGTCACAGAATGCGTGACGAAAGGGATTTGACAATATATAAACAACCTTCAGGTTATCAAAGCAAATTGAAATGAAAACCATTGATGCGTGTGTCTTTATTGGCACATCACCCTCCCAATGTATAACAATATATTTCAACACAAGATTTTAGATCAGAAATCATGCAAAACAAATTCCAAGAAGGAAATATATATATATATATATATATATAATATATAAGAACAAAAGATGGTTAAAAGAGTTCCATGTATTTTATTATGCGCATTTCAAAAACAAATATCATCATGCAATCATATTTTTGTTTTCATCAGATAAAACAGGAAGACATGATACGAAGGTTAAAAAACACTTGTGGATAGTTCAGTTTTAAATCAACATATGAAAAGTAGTTTTAGATTGATGTGTGATATTGGGAAATTATTTTATTTAGAGGGGGGTTGGAAAGGATGAAAAAGAGGAGGAGATGAGAGTAAAAAGTGGAGAGGAAGGAGTATAATGAGGAAGGATGAGATAGAAGGAGAGATGGGTGATAAAGAGAGAGAGAGATAGCTTCTATAACTGAGAAAGATATATTGTTTTACATAGAGAGGTTGAAAACCGTTGGAAGATAATGTATAAATTAAAAGAATTTGAAAATTAACGAAGAGAAAAATAATGTAAAGTTAAGGTTTGTATATTGAGGGGTTTGATAATATGTGCGATGAAAAAGAAAATGTTAATATGTATTGAGAATAATAATATTTAAGGTTTAATAATATGTGCGATGTTAAGAAAATGTTGATATGTATTATTAAAAGGAATAACAGGTTATTTAAGTAAGGAAATATTGAGATGAGCATGAATGAGTTAGATGAAAGGGAGAAAAGAATAATGAATTGAGGATGAATAATCTAACGTCAAAAAGGATTTGTACAATGTGATATAGAGTAAGAGTGTATTGTATTATGTAATAATTGATTCTATGTTAGGCAAGAGTGAGAAAATGTACAGATTAGGGGTTAGACATTAAAAGAAGAAGAGAAGAAAGGGAAGTGATAAATAGGGCGATGTAGAATGAGTAACAAGTATTATAGAATGTATAATAACCTTTGAAATAAGGTAGAAAGATGGGTATATTTTAAAAAAAAGTGTATATATATATATATGTGCCTTTGAGAAAAAGATTCTAAATTGATAAAGAATTGAATCTTAGCTGTATACTTTGTGAAATGTTTTATGGAATTTATGCAAGCAGATAGAAAACAAGTCAGTGCGTCTATTTATTATAGAATCTAAATTAGAAATAATGGTAAATTTTTCATTTAGACAGAGATTGCAAATTTTGGATAGAGAACTGTTCAAGTATGAAGACGCAGAAGAAACCTTCTTCCAAAAGATGCTATATTTAATATTTTTGTCTTTCAAGGACCATATGAGTTCTGAGAGAGCCGTGTTGGTTCTTTTAAGTTTGTATTTAAAAGACGAATGATGGTTATAAAGACGAGCTTTAAAAGAGGTGGAAGTGGAGCCAAAATAGGTGAAGGAATTGGTGTCAGTTATAACTTTACATTCGTAAATTAAGTTTTTATCAAGACAATGGTTGTTGAGAGGACATTTATTTTTAATAGGGCAATTGCAATTGCGATTAGAGAGATTATTAATGAATGACCTAGTGTTATCTATAGAAAGAATTGGTTTGGAGAAGTTATTTGCGATAGGAATAATAGTTTCTTGATTTAGAATGGGATTAAGAACATTTAGCGAAGTTGTGTTTGACGTTGTATTTGGGTTTGTAGAAATTAGCCTAGGGTTTACAATGACGTCGGGGGTACTATTATTATGATATTCAGTGTTGGAAGGAATATCTGCATTGCTTTATTGTACTACAATAAAACTCACCTCCTACATTAACTTGCTCCTTAACGGTTGAGCGCTTACTCTCATATTGGATACCTTCTGATGGTCTTTTACTTCTTTCTTCTTCTACAACATGGATTATTACAACATAACCAATTCAACTAAAGACATTCCTATACCAACATTATATGTTGTGCACACTAGGCGTTTTTGCTTTCTAATTGCAAACCCTGCTGGAGTTGTATACAATGGTACTCCTCGCTTTAGATTATAGCAATATATATATTTTAATATTGTTAAACAATGGAAAATGCATACGGACAAATGAAACTGAATAACATGCGTGCTATCATTAATTTCATTTTTCCAGAAGTTATTGCAATTAATATAAACATACTGGAAATACTTTTGTGAAAAGGAATAACTCTCCGGTAATCTTTCAACTTTAGATTATGGTTAAACTTTTGTTTCTATATTGTTTTATGGGAATACGATTATCACTATAAGGTTATACTCTCATGATTTGTACAATATGACACCTATAAAAAATGATTTTTGTATTTGCATGACATGTATATTCTACATGTCATGTACACACATCTATATATAGATGATTAATATATATTCGCTTCTTTTAGAGAAGATTTTAAATGGTTTCCCCTCCCACTCAAGTTGCGTCTGGGTCTGCAGGTATATAGATATATACTTTTTATTTGTACTCGTTCTTTCTGTTGGGAAATTTAATGCGTGTGTACTACTTTAGAATATTGATCGTGTTTGAATTTATTGACGGTACAACTCTCCTGCCATCTTGCAAGGACGACAGTCCATTTCTGTGTTAATATATTTTGCTGTAGGCATATATTTTCAGCAGTTTTGAAGGAAGCAGCTTGAATGAAGCTTTTCTGGTAAATAACAAAACCTTGCGAAGTATTTGAATGCACGATCTTACGTTCGTAAACCGAAAACTGTAATCACAAGAGCATTCAGATAGGTATACATACATATATACAAACATGCATGCATACATAAATTCGTATATATATATATATATATATATATATATATAAGTATGTATACGTACATACATATATGTGTATAGACGTACAGTAGTATGTATATATATACATACATGCACGCATGGGTTTACCGAACATTTATTATAATGCTCGGTTTGTTTGTAAACAAATAGCCCGAATTACGCCGTACAGTGTTCGGCAACCATCGTCGCCCTTTTCTTCAACACTGACACTGGAACGATGTACTAGTTTCAAGCTTATTAGCTATCGTCAGCATCGTATACCTTCCTGTCAGATTATTGAACGTTTGAAAGTATATACTTTCCTTATGCATATTAACGGCTGAACATCCTAATTTGCATATTGAGTGAGTTAGTCGGCCGGGTGCACAGAAAACGATAAATGGAAAAGAATGAAACGAAATTTCATTTCTCACTCTTAGTAGGGCTGATACCTAAATATAAGTATGTATACGTACATAAATATATGTATACAGATGTACAGTAGTATGTATATATATACATACATGCACACATATATATATGGACGCATGGGTTTACCGAACTTTTATTATAATGCTCGGTTTGTCTGTAAACAAACAGCCCGAATTACGCCGTACAGTGTTCGGCAATCATCGTCGCCCTTTTGTTCAACACTGAAACAGGAACGATGTACTAGTTTCAAGCATATTAGTAATCGTCAGCATCGTATACCTTCCTATCAGATGTTTGAACATTTGAAAGTATATACTTTCCTTATGCATATTAACGGCTGAGTAGCCTAATTTGCATATTGAGTGAATTAGTCAGCCGGGTTTACAAATAAACCGAGCATTATAATAAATGTTCGGTAAACCCATGCGTACATATATATATATATATATATATATATATATATATATATATATATATGTGCATGTATGTATATATATATACATACTACTGTACGTCTGTACACATATATCTATGTACGTATACATACTTATATTTAGGTATCAGCCGTACTAAGAGTGAGAAATGAAATTTCGTTTCATTCTTTTCCATATATATATATATATATATATATATATATATATATATATATAAATATATATGACAAAAAGTTAACGCTCTTTTTGGTTGTATACAATAAATATAATCTGTGTTTTTCGAATATTAATAATAATATTCGATTCGTTGGCAATTATGCAAACAGCCTCTTTTAAGCGATGTCGGTAGATTGAGCCCCTCATTCTTGCTCTTGTGTTGCCATGTAAACAGAACTGCAGACACTAATTTTTCTGGGTGAATACTCTTCATCAGTGCAGTTCACTGTTCATCTGCCAACTGTTAGAGCTAGTGAAAATATATGATATTTGCTAAAATATACAATGAATGACCGGTCTGATTTGCATATTACATTTATAGTATTCAGCCATTGTTAGTTATTTGAATATGGCAAAGCCGGCCATTAAACGCTCGTATACATGAAACTAACTGGCCTATGTGCTAATATGCAAATGAGGCCGATCAGTCAGTGTATATTTTTTGAAATAATCATATATTTTCACTAGCTCTGACAGTTGGCAGGTGAACAGTAAATTGCACTGATGAAGGGTAATCACCTAGGAACATTATTGTCTGCAGTTCTGCCAACACAAGAGCAAGAATAAGGGGCAAATTCTACTGACATGGCTTAAAAGAGGATGTTTCCATATTTGCAAACGAATCGATATTATTATTAATATTCGTAAATAAGGGCGGTGGATTGGCAGTATCGGTAGAGGGTCGGACGCCATGCTTTCCAGCATAGTTACATCCCTTTACGATCTGAGTTCAAATCCCGCCGAGGTTGACTTTGCCTTTCATCCTTATGGGGTCGATAAAATAAAGTACCAGTAATGCACTGGGTAATTGCTGGCCTTGTGCCTAAAGTAGAAACAATTATTAATATTCGGAAAACTTAGATTACATTTATATATATGTATATATATATATATTATATATATATATATATATATATATATATAAGGAATGTGATAATCTATTTTAATACATTTTGTCCATTATGGTGCTGTTACTTTTAGAATATTTGCTGAAACCACAAAAGCTGGAATCAAACACCATTTCGTGTTGTATGTAATATATGAAGCCTTAACAACGACGTTATCAGAGTTTATGTATTGTCATATTTGGAATGATAATATATATCCAAAGCATTAAATGAATATCACACAATGGCGAAAGAGATGTTAATACCAGTTGCTCATTTTGCATTATCTAGAGTGGTATTTCGTATACTTCTTTGGATGTTGTTTATAATTCTAAACTTTTTACTTATTCTGAAATAATTTATCAGAATATTAATAACAAATATCTTGTGTTAACTGTTTCAGCGCTGAGATGAAATCTTGCCGAGGTTTACATTTTGTCCATCTTTTCAGTGTCGATCAATATCGCACAGCATCTGTCATAAATCCTTGCCTTATTTGTTTCTGTTTGTGTTTTAAATTATGTGTCCAAATAATCGTGTCGACTGCTTCATTCTTGACCTAATCATTATACATTGGAACACATTTTGCTGAAACATTCCTGCAGCGTTTTCGGTTTGTGGATAGTTTTTTTTTCCTTCAGTCCACTATCAGGAGTTCTGAATAGAAAGAAAATGTAACGTTGAAATGTCTCTAATTTACGTATACTTTCCCTGTCACTTCTACCCAGAAAGAAAAATAAACATTTCATTGCTCCTTCCATCAATTAAACATTGTCAAATTCATCATTAAGATATCGATGAATGCTATAAGTAAATTCTAAATTCTAATATAATAATATTATTTTGTATTAGACCTAAGTTATCAAATAGTTTGCGGACTATCTCAGCTTAAGTATTATCTATAAAGTGTGTTTAATAAAATATAAGATGCCTATTTGTATCGAAATTGCAGACTATTCAAAGTTTAGAGGAAGTAGATTTACACATGAAAGAAAGAAATCTCCCCGAAACATTCACCTATAGATTCCTACCTTAATAGCATAATTTTGCTTTTACTCATTCAGGTTAAAGCAGATATCTCAAACTCAGTTATAACTTTATCGTGTCTAAGTATTCTATTATCAAGAAAGAATTCTTATCTCACATCGTTTTATAATCGGATTATATTGCAAGATTTGTTTGTCAAATCTTTGTTCGAATCCTTTCTGAATTAATGATAATATACTGACGATACTTATGTATATATATTTACCACGACACAACATACCTCTCAATTTACCTACTGTATTAGAATTTAATGCTATGTTGATTTTCTTCAAGGAAAAGCTATTGTCTTCTTATCTTTCACATATTTTCTTTCGTTCAGGATATAGAATAGTTAATGTTTTTCTTTTATATGACATCGTGTAAGGATTCCTGTGTTTGTAACATATTGTTTCTAGTTTTATGTTTGTATATGGATTGATTTATAGGATCATTATATGGTAATGCTTGATTGGATTGGCAGTATCGGTAGAGGGTCGGACGCCATGCTTTGACGCATAGAGTTACGACCCTTGCCATTCTGAGTTCAAATCCCGCCAAGGTTAACTTTGCCGTTCATCCTTACAGGGTCGATAAAATAAAGTACCCGTAATGCACTGATTAATTGCTGGCTTTGTGCCTAACGTAGAAACAATTATATAGTAATGCTTGATTGTGAATTCTGTATGGCGTGATAATTGTTATTGTGATCATTGGGGTAGGTATGAGAAATATGAATATGGTTATATTATTAGGAGACAACAATGAAATATGTATCTTTCGTGATAGTTTTTATTGATATGAATAGGTCCTGAATAGACTCTACAAGGGTTTTTGATTTAGGCAAAAGGACAACAATTCGGGGAGATGGGGAATGTCGGTCACATCGAACCCAGTGCGTTGTTGGTGCTTTAATTCTTCGATCCAGTATGGATGAAAGGCAAATCTAATCTTGGTGAGATTTGAACTCAGAACGTACAGAGATGTAACTCTATGACGCGAAGCATGGTGTCCAACGTTCTACCGATACAAATAATTCACCAGTATAGACGGTATTCGTACTTACATGGTTATTTCAGCATACTAAATATCCGTATTGATATGTTTCTCAAAGTTATTTATTTTGTTTATTTTATAGAAACTTTACCTCATGAATGCTTTAAAAATTCTGAACACCCATTGGGGTGATTCGAAACTTTACTGCAATAATTATATCTGGTAATCGATGTGTTTTGTTTTCAATATCGTTCGGCTGTTTAAATTTATATTTACTGTCATTTTTTGATACCATTACACCTGCATATTTTCACATTCAAGCATTTCACTTCCAGATGAATCAGTTTCAAGAAAGTGGGTTCATGATTTCGCATATTACGCGGTCTTTTATCTTTTATCAGTATTACAAAATGTCTATAACTTCTAATGCAAATCACTAGTAAGCACATGCCCTTCTGGTCACATTAAATTTTTAACCGTTTTCTAGATATATTCCATGCGATTATCTGTCCCTAACAGCGCCACACACAAATATCCTTATTCAATTGAATATATTTCTATCAACCTCGGAGAAATTTTGTGTTTGCAATTATTTGATCCAATTGTTCTCAACTCTTCGCTTCATTGGACTGGCACATTGACATATCACACTTCCCTCTCCCTTCCATGTGTGGCCTCCATCCCAAAATTCCCATGCTTAACGAACATCTTTATTATTTGTTCAACAAAGCAGAAATCACTTATCAATTAGCCATCTTTGACAACCCAACACCATACTTATTCACCCTCTCTTTCATCTTATCCGAAACATCTTCCCATGTACTCATATTTACTGTTGACATCCCAAAACTACAATTAACCACACTCTTGATTGTAATCTTTCAACAAGTTACCATACGACAGTTTTTATGAAGCTTATTCTACTTATACTCTGTGAATTCTGCTTACCCTGTCACGTATTCCAGCACCTGGTTGTTAATAAATAAGAACTAATATAACGTTAATGTCACGGCTATTCTTTTAATATATATGTTGAATAACCAGGTTTGTGTCAGGCTGTTTAATTTTTATATTTTACGGAAATCAATCAATACTAGGATTAGTATTAATCTTCTTCAATTATTTTTTTGTTTATTTATTTATATATTTTGCAAGGACCTGCTGTTCACTTCTCTGACAGGATGTTATAACATAAACATGCAGGGACATCTAAAATACGATAGAGTATAAACGTTAGAAGTTTATGACTTTTTCTCAGATTATTAGTAAGTAGATTTATGTAACTGTTGCTTCGGAGAGTGAGTGTTGTTTTATTCTTAGTAACCATTGACATATTTATACTGATTTTTAGTAAATCATTCACTCATGTTGCCTCAGTTATATGAATACAGGTTACCCATAAAATATGGACACCATGAATGATAGAAGCGTTCCATATGATTGCAAGTTTTATTGTCTATGAATTTTTATTTAGTTTTCCTCTTCTATGTGTATTTGTGTTTTTGTGTCTGTTTCATTATCTGTGTGTTTGAGTGTGCGTGTTGTTTTCTATGTGTACGTGTGTGTTTGTGTTTGTATCCCATTGTATGTATGTGTGTGCGGGCATGTCTAGATATCATTTTGTTTTCTTCCTTCCTCGTGTAATTCTTTTGTTCCGTTTAGTATGACGTTTTTTGTATTCGTTGCTGCTTTTTTCTCGCATTAACATAGGTTTTTCTTTTTCTGCTTCATATCTCATACAGGGTTATACTTTATTTTATTATTGTCTCGGCAGAATACTTTAATACTACTTTCAAGTAACTTATTTTTATAAAAGTCTAAGTCTCACGTGTCAATGTATATGACCGGACATGGCTTTTCGGGGGAGATTAGTTTAAATATTTCTTTGACTCCCTTGGCGTTTTCTTTATTTTTGATGTGATACTTTCGTAGCATTTTCTTTTGTTTTGTTTTTCCATTCACTTTATACACCCCACGCCAATTCTGTTTTATATGAATAAGGATGTGTTTATCATATGGCTATTATATATTGTATAGTGTATATTTTTTCCCATTGATTTATTCTTGAGAAATCTTACTCTATTAGGATCGAAATAGATATCCTATATTAATATCGGCTCCTGAATAAATTAGGTCTTACATACTATTGATCACCGTTGTTTCTATGGAAACATATTTTATGTCCTTATTGCGTTTTGCTATTCTATACAGTTATTTGCTTATCTATTTAATAATTTTCATGAATTTTGCTATATTTACGGATTTCTATATTTTTATTTTTTCAAAAGTACCTCCCTCATTGTTGAGATTGACTCGTCAGTTGTGATGTGTATTTGCATTCTACGTATTGATAAATATTAGGTTACGTATATATGTCAGGAGCGAATACGTATTCGATTTGTTTTATAGGTTATTTGTGTATCATTCTCTAAGTTTTAAATTTACCATTGTTGTAGGCTATTGTACTTTCTGGGAACGTAGTTATTGTGATATTTGCAATGAGTTTTCATATATTCATTTGTTGCATATATGTTTTACCATGTGGTGGTTTAAGCTTTCATAGCTGTCGGTGTAATCTAAGAATCATCAGAGCGTGTGAAATAATGCTGTACAAAATTTAGTTACAGTGCTGCAAGGTATGAGCTCAAATCCCGCCGAGGTTAGCTTTTCGTTTGTCCATACGGGATCGATAAAATAAAGTACTAGTAACGCACTAGGGTGGATTTAATCGACTTTCCCTTCCCCAAAATGTGTTGATAGTGTGCCTAAAACAGAAACCATTATAATGGGCACTGGACTGTCAGAATATAATGGGATCAAATACTTTGTAAGATTTAATTATGGTGATGCGTACAAATACTCCCATGGTTAGTATTGCATTTCATATTGTCGGAGCCGATAAAATGACTTATCAAACATATACTGAAGTCGATGGAATTGACTTTCTCCATCCCACAAATCGTTGATCTTGTTCTTAAATAAGAAAACATTCTATTTTATCGTATGCAAATGTTTACTTTTTTTTACGCTTTGTAGTTTCGTATGATTTGGTTATCTGCGACGACACCATCCTTTGTATATATATATATTTATAAATATGGCCTGTGGAAAGTGTTTTAACGTCATCTTGGGCCAAGGAATAAATGCTTACCCGAATTTTTTGGGGGATTTATTGGTTAAATGAGGTTGACGTTTTAGTTATGCATCGATCTCTGTGTGAGTGACCAAGTGCTTTTGCTATTTGCTATTTACTTGTAGGATATATTCATCGTATGTTCATTGATTACTACTCCTCTTTCTAAACTCCACATACAACTATAATATGTTTTCTAATTGGTCATTTAGATTCTGATCGCCGCTTACAAATATGGTATACTTATAGTAATTCAGGTTTTTATTCTTTTTTTTTTCTTTATTTACTATCTTTATATATTATTATTGCTTACTTTATTATGATTGTCTTACTTTTCCCCTACTAATTTTGTTACATTTTGATTCTGAATTTCTTTATATGCCAGTGTTTTGTACTTTGGATCTGTTAGCAGTAATTAATACTTTTTTCAGAAATGCGGCACCCTCACCTTGGAGTATAACACATTTTTGTTTGTCTTCCTCCCTGTTAATTTCTTTCTGAATAATAATAATTATTACATAATGCATACGATTGAGCATTGGACGATGCAGTCAGTGCATGTAGATAATTAAGTAATTGCACAGAAACATACGTTAAAGATTGAACACTGAATGACCTGTGTATATATATCGTCTGAAGATTCAAAATCAAGGTCTGTTATTAACAATAGAAAATATAGTTTATAGCCTGAATTTCAATATATTTAAGTTTGTTAAAAAATAATAACCGGACAAATTCAGTGTAATTTTTAATTTAATATGTTTTGAGAACGAAAATAATTGAAGATACAGGTTACGTCTCTTAGCTCATCCCTAAAAACACAATATAACCTTGAGAACAAATGTATTTTGCTTATGGCATATCAACTGAATAGTGATAAAATGCAAGCATGTGATTCATTTGAGAAAATTGAAAGTTACAAGTCCTAATTTCTTACTGTGAGGCAGAGATAAAAGAAAGAGTGAAAGAAAGAGAGAGCCAAGGATGAATAGATAAATACGTAGACACACACAGAAAAGCAATGGGCTTTATTGCGCCCGCATTTGAATCTATTTTATTAAAAGTTAAACACGTTAACTAGCACCTTTGTTTGAGTCGAATAAAAAGAAATTAAATATTTATTATTAAAACTGTCTTCATACTACAGAAAACAATTAATTGCTTCCCCATAAAACAATGAGGTCGAATAACAATATTTTATCTACACAATTATAATGGTTTTTACATTTATGTTTGTAGCTATGAAACAATATATTGTGAATATTCTAGCTTGTGTTTGGACATCTGTAAATACGTGCTCATGAAAAGCAGTTTCCAAATAGCACCTTTTAAAACATTAATTCACACTTTTGTTAAAACCAGAATATATCATACAGTATTTCCTACCTCCAAACCTCACTACTGCCAACAACCTATTCTTTAGATTTGTTTCGTCCCTGGTTGATTGATTTGTGTTTGTTCTGTATGGTCAAATATTTTGCGTGCAGCGTGCGTTCTATGGAAAGAAGTGTTTAATCCTATTGGCGCTTATATGCCAAACAGATGCCAAAATAGAAATGAAATTTAGCTTAAAATATCAAACTAAATTAAGTACAATGAAAGGGAAATAATGTAAATCGATAAAAGAAAAAAAGAGAAAAGTTAGAAAATCGAATATAGAATCGAAGACAGTAGAGAAAGTGAGACAGGAAAGCTAGCTAAATATATGGGCAAAAAAGAATAAATAAATAAAATAAAGTACAATTCACCTACTGACAAATTAGATACGGTCTAAGGTGTTGGTTGCTTACCAATTTGCGAATAATACCGATATTTAAGTTCTAAATACCAACTTAATTTATTTTGTGAAAACAAAAACGAGAAGTTTATAAAAGGAAACTTCTTGGGTATATATATATATATATATATATATATATATATATATACACACACATATATATATACATATACACATATATATATATATACATATACACATATATATATACAAACATATATGTATATATATATATATGTATATATATATATATATATATATATATATATATATGTATGTATATTTATATATGTATACACACACACACATATATATATATATATATATATATATACACACACACACACACACGTATATATATATATATATATATATATATATGTGTGTGTATACATATATATAATAGATAAATATGCAGTGAGAGGGAAGGTGTTGAAATTGTAAAGTAATGATATAATGTAGCCAAAAACAAAGGGAGTGTCTATTTATCTGTTTTGATGCCGACACACTCTAGAAATAATGTTCTAGATGGCGTTATTATCGCACATAATTGGATTAGGACTTAACTAAACTATCAATGAGGTGTGCGTATTGATTATAGAATCCACCCGACGAAATCCATTCAGAAACCTAAAGTATAAGTAAATTGGGAACAGAATAATTGCAATTTAATTATTAGAGTCGGCAATTATAAGGATGTAAATACTAGTATATTTAATTATACTGAAAGGTACCTAGAGTACAAAAGGAGTTCTCATGAAAACAACAAATATATCCGTTATAAATAAAACGGAAACTAAACATAAAGATTTTCTCGGTGATTCATGAATTCAAACATAATTTTCTGATCATAAAAATATATATTGGTGTTATAGCAGATGAAAGAATGGTATTTAAATAATGTATTGATACGCGATGGAGCCCACCCACAGCCCCGGCGGACAGAATGGAGAAGGCGTTTCCCCGGTCGACGGCAAGGGAGACGCGCTGGAAAAGCGACTCCAACTCGCGGGGCTCACACCTGCGGCTGGCCAGCTCAGCGCCTATGGTGGTGAGTAAGGAGGTAACCCTGGGGCCGAGGACACCAAAAGTCTCCACTGCCTGGGGTACGGTCGCAACCTGTGGGAGAACGACCGGTATTTGAAGAATTTGGCCCCCTCATCCCGACGTACAGCAGAACCTGGGTCAGTCGCAGACTGCACCAGGTTGCGGCTGCAGAAAGTGTCGGTGCAAGTGGCATCCCAGACGCATATATATATGTGTGTGTGTGTGTGTGTGTGTGTTGCTGAGATGCAACCGGTACTAGCAGGGAAACTTATGCTAGTCCCGTCAAATTATATATATATATATATATAAATATATATATATATATATATATATATATATATATATATAGGAAAAAGTATGACCCCGACGGCAGAGCTCAAGCCGTTTCGACGGCTATTTCTGGACTGAAATAGCCGTCGAAACGGCTTGAGCTCTGCCGTGGGGGTCATACTTTTTCCTATTTCCCACTCTACTACACTAAGTAATGAGTACTCTGGTGCGTTATGGTCCATCTGGTACCTTACCACATTTCGTTTGTTATATATATACATATATATATATATATATATATATATATATATATATATATATATTAATATTAAAAATATTAATAAATGGCAAATATCTTTATTTCATTATACACATTTCAAGGACACTAGTTTATAGTATGTTTTCTTCAGATAAAATACAATATTTGGTGTTAAGATATTGATATACCCAGAGCGTGACCTTACAACGAAAGCCAACAATGGGCAGTGAAAGAACATCTCAAAATGTCAAACGATATAAATTAATAGGGATACAATAAAACAGAAAAAACCGTTAGTATAGACGCTTGATAAATGTTGAAAAATATCGTCTCTATATTGGTCGTGTGGCGGCCGCACAATGTATCCCGGGATGTGAAACAGAAAGAGTAAAAACAGTGCTCATTCATCTATTATTTAAATGTTTTCATAGAGTAAGGGAACAACACACTATGTTTCAATATGCATTCATATTGTGTACGCTTGTAGGTTTGTAAACGAACGACGTAATCAATGTGAAACATATAGTGATACTTCCGTAATTCAATCTTTTCATAGTCAGTATAATTATTCGGTATATATTAATAATTGTTTCTACTTTTGGCACAAGACCAGCAATTATCTCAGTATATTACTGGTACTTTATTTTATCGACCCCGTAAGGATGAAAGGCAAAGTCAACCTCGGCGGGATTTGAACTCAGACATATAAAGGGCCGTAACTCTTTGCTGCAAAGCATGGCGTCCGAACCTCTACCGATATTGCCAATCCACCGCCCTTATATATTAATAATGAATACTATCTTTCGTTACGTTATACACATCTTAGAATATCAGACTGTGTATGAGGTAGCACAATGTTATAATCTATTTTTCTCAACTACAAATATACACGAATTCTATACACTGTCGAAAACTACAATAATACACACCCGCGTATACCTATTTAATTATCAGTGATAGGAATGTTCAAGTTCGCCAATTATGTTCATGAACCTTGTTTCTTTCATTTCCATTTCAGCACCCCCCTTATGAAGTATACATTCAATGCATTAAAGGGTTCTACGAGCGCAATGTAACCATATTTACTTTTCTTCTGTCTAGGTGAAAAAGAATTTCAATAATTTCATTATGATGTTGAGTGCTAAATGTTCATCCGACTTTCCGAATATTGACCTGGAACTAAACAACAAACTTTCTTACAATAAAATATAATTGACTGGCTAACTAAAGTCTAAAGAGAGTCTCAAGCCCGGAGGCCCATAAGGCCGGTGTTTATCCCGGTTTTCGCATAAAACAGATCTCTAGTCAGGACGCCAGTTCATCGCAGGATTAATATCCCAGCTATTGCTGGTACTCATTTTCTCCTGTGTATAATGGAGCAATATGAAAAGAAGGGTTTTGTCCAAGAACACGACACACAACCCTGTCCAGGAATCAATTTACGATATTATGATCGTCGATACAACACACTTCCCACAAGGCCACGCGCCTCCAATGAATAACAGGTATGTAAAATTGTCATCGTGCTGATTATACATAAACATTGAAGTCATTCGTACAAGTTTTGTAAAGAAATTAAACTAAATAGAAAAATAAAAAAATTATCCGTAATGTCGATTGAAACTAATCGTATAATCTATTCAATATCCTCTAACAATACTTTTAAAATATATCTTTCATGAAATAATGTGGTATAATAATTGTTTCTATTTTAGGCACAAGGGATAATAATAATAATAAATAAGGTAACACGGGAAGAAGCAAGTAAAGAAACGAGATGGTTTTAATATATGAATACATTTTTTAGATTTAGTCAGCAATCATTTCCAAACATGATATATAATCGTACAATTCTCTATACGAGTAAGATAAAGTTTCGCTTCCACTGGGCAAAAATGCTGGAAGCACAATATATTATGAATAATATTTCATATAAAAACATGTGCAGTTTGTAGGCAATTGCGTACGTTAAGCTATTTTCTGATTAATAACAATAATATGGCATCTTTCCGAAATCCTATTTACACATTAATAAACAGTTTTAAAATAATCATTTTCTTCATCTGTAAAATGTATCAGCTTGGAAGATTAGGACATTGAAATGATGCCACATATTCCCCCTTCCCACTCTGAATATGAAGCAAGCCATTATACTAAAATTATTATACGCAAAATCTCCGTATATAAGACTTGTAGTAGTCGTAGAATTGCAATAGTAAGAAACTGAGATATATAGTGTGTGAAAGAGAGAAAGAGGAATAATGATAAAGTAGATAACCTGTGGAACGTTATAAATCGTAGCAGGAAATTACCCTACAGGATGATACCACACAAACGACATTGACCAAGTAAACGAACGGAAGAAGAAATGTCCATTAAAATTTCAATTTTCCATTAGTTGTCTGATAAATTGCCAAGCGTCAAATTTGGAATAGTGACACACCAAACCTTTAGCATTCACTAAATTAATTATATATATATATATATGTGTGTGTGTGGGGGGGGGGTGAGTATATAGTATATATACACACACACATATGTATATATGGAGAGAGAGATATAAATACATAAGTGTTTGTGTTTAAATGTGCACAAGTAGTTTTATGTACGCGTGTGTGTGTGTGTGTTCGTGCGTGTGTATGTGCGTGCATGTAATTGTGTAACTGTCAAATATCTTGAGTACATGCAAGCGGGAAATTTAGCAACTTAATTTTGTCATTCTCACTTTGGGTTATATTTAAAGTGCAAATTGTAAATGTTCAACCTTTTGAATCTAAAGTCAATTTTCTATTGCTTCTTCCTATTCCATAGAAAGAAAATCGATATCTTAAATTAGCTGACGCAAATATTGTTGTCGAAACCAAACTCTGATTAATTTAATTCGATAATTGTGAAAGGCATTTCTCTTAGCTCGTCATATGGCGTCTTTCCCATTGCTTGGGTACACACGCAAGTGTCTGGTATATTCAATGCAAGATATCTAGCTTTAGGTACATATCAATAACAGTGTATATCTTCTCATGTCATTGCTATAGTTTAGTATTAAGAAGAGTATAATTAATAGCTTTCTAAAATATATAAGAATCTATAAAGATGGTATGATGTGTTTAATGTATGACTAGATCCTTGCTTTACCTGTGTTATATAGAACCAATATGGTGATGATTTTGAAATATCCATGAAACTACAACTACTAAAACATCGTGGAATATAGTAGAAATATTTTATTCAATTTAATGTCTTCCTATCTGTCAGCACGTTTGAAATGATGTCATGGTATATATTTCCATATGTTTATTTACTCTGATCAACGAATAACTATCACATTATAAATAGAAGTTTGTAGTGCCATTTGATTAGTGCTATCTAAATATCTGTCTCTTTAAATCTCTATGACCCCCTCTCTCTCTGTCTCTGTCTCTCACACTTTCTCTCCCTCTCTCTTCTCCTCTCTCTCTCTTTCTCTTTATGTCTCTCTCTCTCTATTCATATCTTTCCCTCTCTGTTCTCTGTCACTCGTTTCCTGTCTCTCACGCAATATGTCCATATTAGTTAGAAACTGCCCATGCTCAGAATCTCAGAGGTATATGCGCTTTTCACAACTTCTTTAACAACAAATAATATTTCGAGGAAGAAATATATATATATATTTCTTCCTCGAAATAATATTTGTTGTTAAAGAAGTTGTGAAAAGCGCATATACCTCTGAGATTCTATGTATTTTGTAGACAGATAGTACTAAAATATGGCGAATGGCTGTGTTCGTTGTACTCTTACTTGCTCATTGAGGTTGGATTTGTTTAATGCACAGCACCATCTGCTCCGTGACCAGAGTAAATGGTCACCTATCAAACACTTTCAGTTTACACGATCCATCAGAATATAATGCTCTCTCTCTCTTCCTCCTCCCTTCCCAGTGTGTTGACCCAAGAACCATTACTGCTGAATCTGGAACTTTTGAAGTGAATCCTACTCAAACGTGAGTAGAAAAGGGCTAAGGCGGCCTATGTAGACGATATCACCAACGATCCTGAATAGCTCAGATATCAATGTAGCTGGCGATTTCTTAGAAGAACACGAAACTTTAGAGTGAGCAGAAATGTACTCGGAAAAGTCAGAAGCTTTGCAGATCGGCTGCTAGAAAGACAGGGACTTCTCCTTCAACAGCTCCGTCATTGGACCCTGCATGGACGAATCGACTAAATCTGACTAAATGGGCCGATAGTGGAAACGCGTAAATCGTGGATATCGGTGGCTGAGGTTACGCAAAAATGTGCTGGGACAATGGCATTTACTTATATTACTGAACGTTGCAAAGGCATGTTTGAACGTTCTGAACCACATCTAGCAGTTCATGTCCTTGACAGAGCAGGAGCGTTTGGTCAGAAGAAGACTGAAAATGGGGCACTGGTATTTGGAATACGGCAAAACACTCTTTGCCTTCTACCAGTCGAGCATGTGGTCAGTTGAAATTCGACGTTAGCATTCCAAAGAAGACTAATGGGGGGAAAGTGCGACGAGGTTCTCGGAGAAAACAATCTCAGCGTCGACAGCAACAAATTAACTAGTCTGTTCGGAAGAACATCCGGTTACTATGGACAAATTCTAAATATTTCTGGTCAGACATTGCTACCTAGGGTATAGAAATATGAGGTCAGACGGACCTCTCCGAGATATATGATGAATAAGAACGGCATTCTAAACGGACAAGTTTCGTATCCAAGCATTACTGACTTACGTAATTTTGTCGAACAGCGATTGTCACGTAGAATATGGATTCGGATATCGCCGATTCCTTTGTGATGATCGCTTTGCCGCTTTCGTTTGGCCGAGAAGGACTGGTGGTTTATTTGTCTTGTGGCTGTTGCGAAAGCGATTGAGTAGTAGACGCGTCTTACAAGTCTGACGGCAGACTCTTTACTTTCAGTTATTTAAATTTAGAATCTAATTTGCGGAAACAGTTGCAATGCATTCAATTTTCAACAACTACTCAGATATTCTTGGCAAACATTTGTTTACATTCTGATATTTTCGATATATTAGTAGATATTGACTATATATTAGTAGATATTGACTATAATGTTGATGTTTTGGTTAGTTTTATCAGGTATAACTAATGGCTAACTATCAATTTATAACGGCATTGTGTGACTCTGTCTTTAGTTTTCTCACATCTTATGCTGTGATTGTTTTATGAGTTCATATGTAGATATTTCTGGAAATTGCTTTTCCCTGTGCATTATTCCCAACATTGTAACAATTTTTGTCATTTGCAATCTTATATATATAAATTCAAGGAACACGTAGGCAAATCTTCATTCATGACACCATAAAAAATTGCAAGCTGTCATGGATGGATTCGGAGACTGACAGCAATCTAGTTTGTTCAGATAAATACTGGAAAACGGTTCCAACAATACGAATGTGTAATTCATATTGATAATAACTATCATCTTCACACCAACATTCGAACACGTCATTTTCATTTACAATCTAATAATACCCAAACTAGCATATGCATCGTCTTCCTATATGGCGTAATCACAAACCTTATATTGCAACAGAGAGACTAGTTGCAACTGATTTAAACGTTATTGCGAATATACGAATCGAGTACAATTTCGGAAAACTATATTATTGATTGAAAAGTTTGCGAAGTTTAACCTCAATTACTTTATGATTCGTGACATTAAGTAGTAAACTAAGTCATACTTCATCAATCTTTTGAAATATATGTCTTTCTACCGATGCAAACCCCACAGTAAAGTACGTATCTATTGAGCATTGGCGCTCATACTTACATCGACATTGACAAAAAGACAAACAAACAAACATCAAAACATATGCATCCATTTAAATGGAGTTCATATACTTCAGTTCAGTTATCGGTTATAAGAACTATCAGTACGATTTCATATAGCAAATTAAATGTGTTTTTATTCGAATGGAAAGGTGAGCATTGACTTAAATCACATTGACTATTTGAAATATAAACGAACCCATCATTGGAAGTATTTGGCAACCGATAAAATTCGACCACCATATAAATACACAGTTTACACGCTTCTGTAACATAAAGATATAATTTAGAATTAAATTACCCTTACAGAGAAAGATATCAGTTCTTTCGAAATCATAGTTTTCCGTGGTGTTTAATGAATGAAAAATTGTATCGATCCGTATAGCTTTTAGAATTAGATGTAAGCTCTCATTTTGGCTTTTTATTTTCTTTAATTTATAGCCAGCCATTGCGACTTGAACAAATATTTACATTACTTGTCGAGACGTAAAGAATAACCATTCAATAAATCAACTTTCTAATGTAAACAAATATAAGTTGATTTCATCGTGAATATGTAAGTGCAGTTTCACCTGAGAACTGTGAACTGCTGTAGATGATCGTTAGAAGATGGCAATTGATGTTTGTGTGTCAATCGTTTCCTAAGATATCACCGAATACGGTAGACAACGAAACGTAAAATACAAGTAATAATATTCAAGTCGTTCCGAACGATTATTAGGAGAAAGTAAGACGATGTACAAAACGTTAAAAAGAATAGTCTTCTGAGATTATCACTTTATTGATATCAGTCATACGGTTTCCTCTTTAAATCCACAGCTATATTAACTAAAATATAACATTTAACTACACGTATTTCAATCGTTTCCACTAATTTGATGTTAAATATTCTTTTTATAAAGAACATTATTTGATTAATAACGTGATCTGATGAAAAATACGTGTTGTATACATTACGTGTATGTATATATGTATAATCTCTTTAGAATATGTATTCATTCATTAATACATAGTCCATACGGGGGACAAGCTTCGGGCTTATGGAAAGAGCACCCTGGTGGGTATGGCAGAGGGCCGATTTAAGGAACGCTTCCTGAACCACCAGTCGACCTTTAGGTACCCGGACAGACGTTCGTCCACGAAACTCGCGAGCCACGTATGTTCCTCAAGGACTACTCCATTCAATGGAAAGCCATCACTAAGTCCAAGCCATACGCAAGGAGAAATCCGTCGTGTGGACTATGTATTGATGAACTAATACATATTCTAAAGAGATTATGCAATAGCGATTACCTAAACACGAGAAATGATTCTTCACACGTTGTCCACCCGTCTCGAAACACCTGTTAAGTAACTAAAAAGCTCCGGATTGAATTACAATAACATCCTTATTTTCTTATGAATTAGACATTTTTCGGACTTTCGAAGTTATCTCCTTTACACCACTCGCACGCATTTTAGTATTGCCAGTGTGAAGTGATCTTTTCTGCGCATGCTCGTTCGTACGGTTGTCCTTCCTGTTCCGTACAACCATGTCCATTACGAGCTGGGGATGCGCTAAGGTGAAACAATTGTTCTCGGTATGATGAACTAACTGTGGTTTAACCACTTCTCTCTCTCTCTCTCTCTCTCTCTCTCTCTCTCTCTCTCTCTCTCTCTCTCTCTCTCTCTCTCTCTTCTCTCTCTCTCTCTCTCTCTCTCTCTCTCTCTCTCTCTATATATATATATATATATATATATATATATATATATATATATATATGAATATATATATATAAAAGATGTAAAATAAGAGAATTATGAAAATAATTATAATTGTTCTGCATCCCCTTGCATTGAACCACAAAGTTACTAAGACAAAACCTATATATTTGCTAACATAGATATGCATCTGTATATATATGTTGGTAGATATACCAATTCTTTATATATATATATATTTCGTTGACAAATATATCAGTATAGATATATTGCCCTTGGTATTTGCCCGTACATAAAACTTATTTTAGACCAAGTAGCTAACGATGTAGGACATGCATACATCCGTCCTGTCGGGCCACGTAAAACCACGCCGAACTGAATCCTGGCCCATTTGTGATGATAACTGCCCCTCAGGTGCATATAGACTACTCTAATACATCTTCTCCTCTCTCTCCTCTTTTACTCTTCTCCCCCTCTACCCTAGTTATTTTTATTGGACCACAAGCCAGGAGCCCTGGGGTGGAACCCACGTAAGGCCTCTCGCTGTACCTAGCACAGCATGACCCTATATATGCGCATACCCACACTAACCAAGTTGGTATGGTTTATAAACGCACCCATTGTGCGATAACTGATAGGACAGCACTATAGTCTGTCGAACGCCCAGAAAACCCCGCTGCAGCTATAAAGCGCGTGAATTGGGCAATCGGGGTATACTTAACCTTAACCCTAGAGTATGTAATAGATCTAACCTAGTATAGTGAACTATGGTAGCAAGTCGTGTGGGCTGGGCGCCGCCAAATCGACCTAGCCATAGAGGGAAGGGGAGGTTGATCACCGAGGGTTTAGAATCAAACAATAGACTCGCCCCTGTCACACCGTTGGATATCAAATGATTCCGCCCTTTCTGACGCAAGGCATGTGGGCAGGGCGCCGCCAAATCTACCTAGCCCTAGGGGGAAGGGGAGGTTATATAACCGAAGGCTTCGAATCAAACAAAAAACCTGCCTCTAGCACACCGTTGGATATAAAATGAATCCGCCCTTTATGACGTGAATTGCATGCCATACCTTTCATACGTACATTACGACTTCCTGTGTTTATATTCAGAATGCTGCTGCGTGTCAATGGCGTGAGACGAATCTTGGAAACTTGGAGTTAGTTGAATGAGAATTCTGTTCCAGCTTTGATGAATTATTGAACCACACTCAAGGCAACGTGCAGCACTGGATATTGAACTCCCGCCGACCCAGGAGGATTCACACCCGACTGTGAATGGATTGCACACTTCGCGATTAATAATCTGGCGGAAATATAAATAACATGGCTATTATAAATGAATTTGTTTGTGAGTTATCCTTTCTATATATATCTATATATCCTACAGAATATTGCACTCACTATAATAAACCCGCCTATTATTATAACAAGATATATTCATTCTGCCATATGTGATTCTGGAAGCTGACGTTCCTGTGTGCACTTTTAACTGTGTGTGACTGGATTGCCATCACGATTTATATTTTCTGTGGTACAGTTCTATGCGGTGCGATACTTTGGACATACAGTGATTTTCACCTGGCACGTTGGATTAAGTGACCGAATGTTTTCCATTTCCTCACATCTGTGCCGGCTGTATATGTGCCATACTTTTCCTTAACTCGTCGTACCTTCTTTCTATTATTTTATTTTTTGCTGTAGATTTTAGGTGTATATCCCAGACCGCATATGGTGATAAATCCCCTGCCTGTAGGTTTTGAAAAAATAGAGTTCGGAACTGGAACATATCGATGTGGTTCGTGGGGTGCGGATATGATAAGGAGAATCGACCTATTACAGGGCGATATACTTGGAGTACACCATCACTCATATGAACTATCATACATGTAAGGCTGTATTACTACTAACCAACATTTCTTTTCACAGACTCATGCTTGGAAACTCTGCCTGTACACCCCATTTTGCACTGTTGTGCTTAGCTTAAATGCATCCACGCTTTGCTTTGTCTTATGTTTTTTGGGGGGTTTCCTGACTTTTTGTTCATTAATTGTTTGTATTTTTGTATTTATCTCTTCTCTTATCCCTGTATTTTTGTACTGATTTATTTTATTTATTTTATTTTTCTTGTATTTTCTGACCATGTTGAGTAATACACTCACTTATCCCTTGCTACCCTCTCCCAACCTCTTTATCATCTATTGCACCATATAAGTGATAGATTTTTGGTGTAACTTTTAATTTTTAAATTTTAAAAATTTAACAGATTTTATGACATTATATGCATCATGTATTATGTCTTTAGCGCTAGTCTCGGGACCCCCCTGCTGGTCATTTAAACTTGTTCTGGTGATGCAGCTCGATGGAGCATGCAACTACTGATATACTCATGTTTATAAGCTCTAAAGATCTTGCCATGGTGAATGGATGAAACACTGTTAGCTAATAAAACTATGTATTCATAAGCACTCTGTGGTTATTCCTATAAATAATATATATATATATATATATATATATATATATATATATATATATATATGAATATATATATATATGAATATATATATATATATATATATGAATATATATATATATATATATGAATATATATATATATATATGAATATATATATATATATATATGAATATATATATATATATATATGAATATATATATATATATATGAATATATATATATATATATGAATATATATATATATATGAATATATATATATATATATGAATATATATATATATGAATATATATATATATATATATATATATATATATATATATTAGGGTAAATATTGATGCAATTCAATTCAAGCACTCAACGTGCTTTTACCACATAGGAGTGACGAATAAGGAAAAGCGAAGTAGTTTCAGATGTTCAAATCCTTTAATAATAATGCTGTGATATATATTTCAGTGACGACACTGGCCACACTGTTCTGTGTGCGAGTGTCGTGTCATCATCAGACAGCTTGTTACATAATAAGGTTATGTTTCCGAGGCAATCCAAATTGGATCGACAAAGGAACGGATGAATTGCGTGTTTTAGGGTTTTTCATCCGCTCCTTTGTCGATCCAATTTGGATTGCCTCGGAAACATAACCTTATTATGTAACAAGCTGTCTGATGATGACACGACACTCGCACACAGAACAGTGTGGCCAGTGTCGTCACTGAAATATATATGACAGCTTTATTAAAATAAAGTACCAGTAATGTACTAGGTAATTGATGGCCTTGTGCCAAAGGTAGAAACAATTATTATTAAAGGATTAGAACATCTGAAACTACTTCGCTTCTCCTTATATATATATATATATGCCAGTTACGTAAGTCTGATATTGATTTCGGATTCATAGAAACACTTAAAAAATAAATAAAATGAGTATAAATCCTGGAAAACTGTATGTCCGGTAATGAAAAAAAAAAAAATCACAAGGGATTGACACTCCAAATTCATTATTTTCCTTTTACTTTGCTCCACATTTCAAATTAAATGACACGACGGTTCAGTTATATTCAAATATTGTTAGCGCGTCCATTGAGAATATCGTCTATGACAAACTGCTCAGTTGCTCGCATGTGTGCGTGCTGAACTCTGGGTCTTTCCGCTGGGAACAACCCCTAGTCCCCCCTCCCCCTCTTTTTGCGTGTACATCCATTCACTCATTCATTAACTACCAGTCTACCGACCTGTGTCTTCCCCTCCATGTAGCCCCTTTTCGCTCTCGTTTTCTGGCACCTCCATATATATATAGGTGAGCTATGCTGCCCTCTTACCAGCACTTTCCCTTCCCCCCACACACAGCAGCCACCCAACCCGGATGCCACTCGGTACCCCAGTCCCCGGCCCCACGCTTCCCCCCACCCCTCCAAATCGACACCTGCATCACTTGCGGCACCACTAACAAACAGAAGAGGGGCCGGAACTGTTTGGGGTGCGGCTGCTTCCACCACCTCACCTGCGTTGGCTTGACTCGTCGAGCTTCCAATTCCCTCACAGCGTGGAGGTGCAAGAGCTGCCTCTTCCCCACGTCTTCCCAGCCACAGCCATCTGGCATACCACCAGATGGGACAGCGAACTTGCCTGACGGCCGAGCCTCGCTGGTCAACATCGCTCGGATCAGGAGGCTCCGGTAGATCCCACTCCGGATCCTGAGAGCGGCACGGGTGCGCGTAGCCGATGCCCTCGTTTCTCGATTGAGAGCGCCCTGGACTCGAATCGAACCAGTGACTGGGAGCGGCTGTTCTATTTCGCCCTACTCGCCCTCGGCCTCTCCAACTCTGGTACTGACCCGGGCGGCCGGTCAACAGCAGCCTTCGTCAAGGCCAATGTCTCGTCATTTGGGCGAGCGCCCATTCCAAGAATGCCCAGGGACGCCACACACCCCACCCTCAGGTAACCCCTATCCTCAAGCCCCGAGGACAGCACCAAGCGTTTGCGCGACCAAGTAAACGCAAAGCTTATCATGGGTGATGTCTCGGCCGCAGTCAGAGTTGTTGCCTCAGAGGACACTGTCCTCCAACCCACCGAGGAGATCCTGGCTGCTCTGCAGCTCAAACAACCTGAGCCACCCACTGATCTCAGACCCATACCCCCACCCGACGCCCACCTGCTCGTTGTGGCTACTGATGCAGATATCATTTCCGTCATCAGGTCCTTCCCAGTTAGCAGATGCGGAGGTGTTGATGGTCTCCGACTAGGCCACCTCAAGGAGTTGACAAAACCCTCTCCGCTGAGACCGGGCGCCGCCTTCTGAGTGCAATTGTGACGCTCACCAATAGGCACGTTCATGGTGCCCTCGACCCTCACGTCCAAGGCCTCTTTTTTTCGGCCAGGTTCACCGCTCTCATGAAGAACGAGGGTGGCATACACCCCATTGCTGTGGGCAATATCTACCTGAGGCTGGCTGGCAAGGTGATCTGCAAGTCCGTCACACACGAACTGGGTGAGGAGTTTAGTCCGGTGCAACCGGGTGTCGGCGTGTCCGGTGCCTGTGAGGGAGCCCCTCATGCAATCAGGCAGTTCTTCAGCTGCTGCCCACCGGTACCGGCATCAAGGGACTCCAGGCACCTCATTGTCAAGCTTGACATGATGAATGCCTTTAAACCTTTACGCCGGGATCATCTGTTCGAGGCCTGCCTTAGCTGAGCCTCCTCTGCGTCCCCGCTGGCGTATCTGTCATATGGAACCCCGAGCATGCTCCTAGCTGCTGATACGGTCATACCCTCGGCTACTGGGGTCCAACAGGGCGAACCTTTGGGAGCCTCCTGTTCGCCCTTGGTATTGACAACATCGCTCGGAGTGCACGGCCCCTCTCAACGTTTGGTATCTGGATGATGTTACGTTGGGCGGGCCCGTACGGACGGTCTGCCAAGACCTTCAATCGGTGATTCCTGCCCTGGCGGGAATCAGCCTCCAGGTCAACTCGGCCAAGTCGGAGGTGGTGTACGCCAGCCTCGATGCTGCGAGCTTTGCAGCCTCCGTCTTGGACGTGCGATCCATTCTCCGCCAGGTTCACGTGACCCCCAAAGAGGATGTCCTCAGCCTCGGGTCACCAATCCATCCACCGGCCATCCGCTCCACCATCAGGTCCAGGCTTCCACAGCTCCAGACTATCACGAGCCGACTGGGCTTGATTGACGGCCACCCAGCTCTCTTTCTGCTGAGGAACTGCTTCACCATGCCGAAGCTCCTCTATACACTCCGCAGCGCTCCATGCTTCACTCAGACATCTCTCGTCGCTGACCTCGATACTTGTATCCGAGCAGCAGCCGAGGGGATATGCAACGTCAAGTGTGACATAGGGTGGCAACAGGGCACATTACCGGTCAGGTATGGCGGCCTAGGCCTCCGGTTGCGAATCTCACTAGCTTTGCCGGCGTATCTTTCGTCGGTAACCTCGTGCCACGTCCTCGTCAGCAGGGTTCTTCAAAACACAACAGATCTCTCTGTGTTCAGAGAACGCGAGGCCGCCTGTGAGACGTGGGAGCGGCTGGGACTTAGCCCAGTAGACGTCCCTCATTCTTCTCCCCCTGTTGATGTCAAGTCCCCCCAACGCACTTGGGATGCCATCCATTGTAGCCTGGCCCCAGACAGGCTCACGCGCCAGCTCGACCAGCAACACTTTGCTAGTTTTCTTGCGGCCTCCAAACCCCACAGTGGTGCCTGGCTCCATGCTCTGCCCTCCTTCTCCACTGGCACGCAGTTAGACAACCATAGCCTACGAATCGGCGTTTCCCTGAGGCTCGCCCTCGTCTGGAATGCCACTTGCACCGACACTTTCTGCAACCGCAACCTGGTGCAGTCTGCGACTGACCCACGTTCTACTGCACGTCGGGCCGAGGGGGCTAAACTCCTCAAATACCGGTTGCTCTCCGACAGGTTTGCGGTCGTTCCCCTGGCAGTGTAAATTTCTGGTGTCCTCGGCACCAGGGCTACCTCCTTACTCCTAACTCCGCGAGTTGGAGTGGCTTTTCCAGCGCGTCTCAGTTGCCGTTCTCCGGGGAAACGCCTTCTCCATTCTCTCCGGCGGGGCTGTGTGTGGGCCCAATCGCGTACCAATACATTAGTTAAATACCATTCTTTCATCTGATACAACACAGTAAACTTTTAAACGTATAACGTTTGATTTGTCCAGGTGTATTTTTTCTCAACCTGTTAGTTCTTTCGTTACTTTGGTATTGTGTGTTAGATTTTGCATACCACAATGTTCAATTTGTCAAGCTATTTAAACGTATGTTATTACTCTAAGTATCTACCTTGTCGAGTGCTTTGCTAACTCATTCATATCGTAGGTCGAATTTGCTTGCACACCGCCAAAGAATCGATTTTACTAAGCCTCCAATTATATATATATTTATATATATATATATATATATATATATATATATATATATATATATATATATATATATATATATATATATATATATATATATATATATATATAAAATAAAGTTAAATAAAAGTCAAATGATTAAAATTTAGCTTCGTTTATTACTGCTATATATATTTCAGTGACAGCCATCTTTGGCTGTGACCTCTTCAGGCAGTTTGAATTAGTATGGTATAGACAAGTACATATGTTGTTTAGGTGTATGATATTGTCAATACTCTGATATGCCCAGTTCCTTGTTGGGTTGTTAATTCACTGGGGAACTGGAGTCATATGACTCCAGATATGACTCCAGTTCCCCAGTGAATTAACAACCCAACAAGGAACTGGGCATATCAGAGTATTGACAATATCATACACCTAAACAACATATGTACTTGTCTATACCATACTAATTCAAACTGCCTGAAGAGGTCACAGCCAAAGATGGCTGTCACTGAAATATATATAGCAGTAATAAACGAAGCTAAATTTTAATCATTTGACTTTTATTTAACTTTATTTTACACTACTCCGGAGTAACCAAACCAACCTGCGCACTTCGTCGAGTGCTCCAGCCTGCATACTGAGGTGTTGGTATACAACCAACATAAACTCAAAATATATATATATATATATATATATGGGAACGAGTCGAACCCCGACGGCTGAGCTCAAGCCGTTTCGAAACGGCTTGAGCTCAGTCGTCGGGGTCCTACTCGTTCCTATTACCCACTCTACTACCCTAAGTATTGAGTACTTTGGTGTGCTATGGTCCACCTGGTTCCTTACCACATTTCCTTCGTTATATATATATATATATATATATATATATATATATATATGAATGTATATATATATATATATATAATATAATGAAATGAGAGGAGGCTGGATTTGTGTAAATCCTTGAAAGGTTTATTATACTATGATCATTTCAATGACCGGGTTCCGTATGAATCCGGTGATATCATCAGGAATTCGAAATATAATACGTGAATGTAATAGATAAAATCCATGGGGCTGAAAATCGAGGACCGGAGGGCGACCGCTATTCTGTTCCTTCAACCTCAGCCGGTCGTCCTCGAGTGGCGTGGCTAAAGTTTATACTATGCTACTACCGGTCAGATAAGCGAAAACAGAAAGGGATGGGAACATAAGTTAGCGTCAATCTCATGACACAAGGTAAAAGAAGGAAAGAAAGGAAGGAGTGAGAAGAAGGGGAAGAAAGAAGAAGAGAAGCCAGGGTTAATGTCAGATAAAAGAAGAAAGGTAACTACTACCGGTCAGATATAGGCAAGCAAGAGGGGGAAGGAAGATAAGTCTGCGGGAGGAAGACAGGAAGAGGGGAGAAGAGAAGGAAGAGAAGAGAGAAGTAGAAAAGTAAGGGTTGATGGCTACAAGAAGGAAGATCGAAAGAAAGAGGGAGTAAGGTCGATATTAATGTCAGACCACAGTCAGGCCAGGAGTGGCGCTAGAAAATGTTCACAGGGACCCGCAGCTTAGCAGAGGTGAATATATTGCGAGTCAGTGTGTTACAATGTTTAGACTTCTAGGATGAAGTTAAAAAATGAATAATCAATATTCAATATTAAAGGGGTTAGAAAATTTAAAGTTAAACAGTTTAACATTTTCAGGTTGATATATCTAATAGTTCCGATTTGTTCTGTAATTTAAAGGTACTATGTGGCGGTTAAAACACCGGCCACGCCCCGGGCCCCATGGCGAATTAAGCTACGCCGAGTATATATATATATATGAATGTATATATATGAATGTATATATATATATATATATATATATATATATATATATATACATATGAATATAATCTGAGTTTTTCGAATATTAATACTAATATTTAATTCGTTTGTAATTATACAAACAAAACTCATTTTTAAAGCCATGTTAGTAGAATGAGCCCTCATTCTCGCTCTTGTGTTGGCAAGTAAACAGAACTGAATATACTAATGTTTCTGGGTATTACGCTACATCAGTACAGCTCACTGTTCACCTGCCAACTGTCAGAGCTCGTGAAGATATATGATATTTTCTAAAATAAGCAGTGACAGATTGGCCTGATTTGCATATTAGCAGAGTGGTAGATCTACTGATCAGCCAGATTTGCATATCAGCAGATTGGTCGATCAGTTTCCTGGAGATGAGCGATTAATGGCCGGTTTTGCCATATTCAAATACTCATGAATGGTAATACCAAGGAACATTAGAGTCTGCAGTTCTGTTTACATGCCAACACAAGAGCAAGAATGAGGCTTGTTTGCATAATTTCAAACGAATCGAATATTAGTATTAACATTTCGAAAAACTCAGATTACATTTATTGTATTCAGGCATGTAGAGCGAATTTTTTATTATTATTTACATATATCTATCTAGGGCGGGTAAAATTCCCGAGATCCATGGACGAGTTCTCTCCAGCGGTCTCTGTTCGTCATCATCGCTGCCATGTCCTACGGTTCCAGAAGACCAGTGTCTGTCCTTAGGGCATCAACATATGTCAACCTTGGACTACTCTTCTAGTGTGTTCATGCAGGGGCTCCCACAGGAGAACTGCGTGCAGTGTCAACTCTGGATGTCGGTGAGATTACCTAAGTCTCCTCTGTGCCACTCTCGAGCTGACTTTTGGGAGGCTCCCGTACAGCTTTGAGTTTTTTCATCCTCAGTCTATACTGATTAATGTTCAGAGTCATCCTCAACATTCTCGTGTAGCACCCATCCACCATCTGAGTGAGTTTCTTGGTCAATGCCCAGGTCTCAGGCACTTACAGCATCACAGACTCCACTACAGCAACGAAGAGACGGATCTTTAGGTCTTTACGTAGGTCCGACTTTCACACCGATCTCTAACTGTGACATGCCGCCCAGGCTTTGCTCTACCTCTCGACCACATCATATTCTGTATTCACAATCTTTGCACCCAGATACAGGAAGTCCTCAACCATTTCTAGCGGCTTCCCGCCTACATTAGCAATCTCCTATGGCTTCTTAATATTCTCTACCAGATACTTCGTCTTAATCTCATTCATTCTCAGCCTCACACTTATCGACACAGTCTCCACCACCTGCATCAACTCCTCTGCCTCTTTCACTGTGTTTGTTACCAGAACTATGTCGTCGGTAAATTCAGCATCCGATATCTTTTTCGCATTAACTCTCCAGTTCTGAGCAAAGGTTACAGTAAAGCCAGAGTCCTGGTGTTTCTCTAGTGCTAGGCGCATACAATAGTCCACTGTGATGCTAAGAAGGCAGGGAGACAATGTATCGCCCTGGAGCACTGCAGACAGTATCTCAAAGCATTCCGTCATCCCATAGGCGTTGGTGTTGGTGTAGAGCAGTGATGTCAGGGTCACTATCTTCTTGGGGATTCCATAAGCCTGTAAGATCTTCATCAAAGCCTTCCTAAAGTCAATGAAAATCATGACTGCAGTAAGGTTCTTTGTTCTAGCTCCCTCTAATATCCTCCTTAGCATCAGGATGTGACTGGTAATTGATCTCCCCTCTCTCGAGCCATTCTGGTTGTCCATGAGATTCCTCTCGATCTTGGGCTGGATCCTGTTAAGAATCATCCCGTTGAGGGTCTTTGCCATAAGTGACACCAGTGAGATCCCCCTGTAGTTGTTGGTGTTAGAGATCTCTCCCTTCTTTGGCACTGGGACGATGTTACTGATCCTCCACTGATTCGGGCCAACTCCTTTCTCCAGCGCCTGGTTACAGAACCCCAGGATGATATCATCAAAGTCACACCTCTTCATCACATCTGATGCCACTCTGATGCCACTCCATCTACTCCATGATGTTCTTCTTGGATCTCTGAAGCACCTCTCTGAAGCATCTCTCTGTGGTGTGCGGCCCTCCTAGTAGGGTCCTAAAATGGTCCAGCCATTTCATCTTCCTATCCTCAGGCACTGTTTCCTGGATCTGACTCGAACACCTCTTCATCCCTGTGATCTCGTTGATGATCATCCAGCTCTCCTTAGATCCAGACCTGCCAACCGGTCTCTCCACACTTCTCATCTTCTCTATCAGTGACTCGTCTCTGGCCTCAGTGTAAGCGGTACAGAGTTCTCCCCACGTCACCTCAATATTCTCCCTCATCTCCTCCGTAATATCAGCATAGAATTGGTCCTTGGCAACTTTCAGGTGTTCTCTGGCTGCACACACTTTTGGGTTTGCAGAGCCGACGGACTTCCTCTTCTTCTCTCTCCTCGGCACCAGTGTCTCACTTGCTTCCGCCACTGCGTTGGTGAAGTACCCATACCTCCTCGTCACACTGTCCTCAGTCCCTCCAATCTATCACTCCTCTGCCTCTCCATATATATATATATATATATATTAAAGAGTTAAACAAGATTCAATGAGTACATCAAAGAATGGGTTTTACAGTAGATTGGAAGCACTCTACAGTATTAATATTTTTCCAGAGTTACTAATATTAATTCAAATATTAACAAAATAGATATTCTTGTGATCAATTACATTTTATTATACATATGTCAGAGGTACTTGCATCAGGTTCAACAGTACGTCTTCATCAGATAAAATAAAATGATACATGACATACCATTTCAGGGTATGTCATGTATCATTTTATTTTATCTGATGAGGACGTACTGTTGAACCTGATTCAAGTACCTCTGAAATATGTATAATAAAATTTAATTGATCACAAGAATATCTATTTTGTTAATATTTGAATTAATATATATATATATATATATATTATAAAAATTATAAAAAATAAACAAAGAAGCCTTCAATACATCCAAAGTCTTTATTAGCTGACAGTGTTTCGTCCCTTTAATAGGGACTCATCAGAGCAAGTAAAGAGACAAGAAGCATTAACGGCCATAATAATCCAAAACTCATAAAAACAGGGAATTTATATCCATGAAAACTTAGGAAAGACAACACGGAAAGATATTCTAAAGCTAAAAGTGTGCATTTGCAAATATAGACTATAGGGTTAGAGAGCGAGTAATATGAGAATATAGACTATAGGGTTAGAGAGCGAGTAATATGAGAATATATGTAATGCTATTTCTAATTCCTTCTTCTATTATAAACCTAAACACTCTGGTAGTTTAAACCGCATCCATTAGCTGCTATATTTCCTTATCTCTTTGGTTTTAGTTCATTATTATTACCATTATTAGTTTTCTACGGTTTTTCGTTTTTAGTTTTCATAGTCTCTTTAGCTATCTTATCCTATCTATCATCTTAACCATTATTACATTTTTACTCACCATTGTCGCCTTATAAGTTTCTATCTTTATTTTCATCCCTCGTTGGAGGGTATCTTATTGAATAGTTTAATTTCAGTCTCCTATATCTAAGGCTAATGAACCTCGTACTTTCTACACCTAATATTCGCCTTATTGATTATATATATATACATTTTTACTTTTATGCTCCTTCCTACCCTCCATAGTTTCACTTCTTTCTGTTTCCATTGGTCTACCATAGTTTTATTTAGAGTTTTTTTTCTTTTGATAACGTTATTCGTCGGACGGATCGTAATATATCCTGATACATCTCTTAGCCTTTTTATTGAAATATCTTGATTTTATTCGACTTTGATGACTTGGGTTCTGTTCCATGTGAAGTGACCCATAATGTCTTTTAAACAATTTTAGTATTAATTAATTTAATAAGGTTTTTAATTCAATTCTTTGATCTAGAATAGTAATATTTTCTATATTTACCTAATGACTTGTAACGCCTACGTGTCTGTGCGTGTCTTTGTTTTTGTTCTTCGTGTTTATGTTATTTATTTTTTTTACTACCACATGCTGTCTGTTTTCCTATCATCTGTTATTATATCCTGGTATGTCTATTTGTATTCATCGCGTAAATATGTCTTAAGCATTTTCCATTGATTCTGTGTGTCTGTTAATATTAACATTATTATGTCATATTATTTTTATGTAATTGAATTATAAATATATGTCCGATATTGGGGTACTGTTTTGTAATATTTTATGAATTTGAACTGCCGATGCCTCTGTATATTATATATATTTATATATATTTTTTCACTATACTTTTATTTAATATTTTTCTTACCCTGTGAAAAACTTTATATACAATTTGTTGACCTTAAATGATACGCATGATGTAGTTTTATATATTTTTTAATGTCAGTATATTATTCCATTGTTTTTAGTATTGTTTATGCACACCGTCAGGGTGGTTATTCTATTATAACGATTATTATTATATTATAAAGAATATATTTATATTTAAATATTTTAATAAGTATTAGTATGTGTTTGTGTAAATGTGTATATATATGGATATATATATATATATATATATATATATACATATATTAAGCTTTTTATTTCTTATTATCCATTATATTGTATTCTATATCATATTATAATTCTCATAATTCTCACATTGTATTACCATGTTGTGTTTCATGTATTTGTCTTATACTGTACTTTCAACGTGGGTTTGACATATTACTCGCTCTCTAACCCTATAGTCTATATTTGCAAATGCACACTTTTAGCTTTAGAATATCTTTCCATGTTGTCTTTCCTAAGTTTTCATGGATATAAATTCCCTGTTTTTCTGAGTTTTGGCCTGTTATGGCCGTTAATGCTTCTTGTCTCTTTACTTGCTCTGATGAGTCCCTATTAAAGGGACGAAACACTGTCAGCTAATAAAGACTTTTGATGTATTGAAAGCTTCTTTGTTTATTTTTTATAATTTTACGGCTCTGTTGAATTACATTGAGCTATACCTTTAATATCATTTCTCTTATACGACGAGTGTGTTTAACTCCAACGCACTCTAGTATTTTAATCTTATATATAAATATATTATATATATATATATATATATACTTAGGTTAATAGGAGTTAGGTATTGTATACCCGTGTCCCATTAAGGTATTGGCAGCATAATAATTAGCTCTATGCTTTGGATCAGAGCCGTATATATGAAAAAGAACACAAGAGCGTCTACAACATCAAAAGATTTTTATTGGCTTACAATGTTTCTTCCTTACGTAACCGTAGGATTCGTCAGAGCTATAAAAGAGGTTTGATTGGTGTTATGGACTCTACCAACCAAACATTCAAGAACAAAGAGTAAAGAGAGTAAAGAGCAAAAGTAGGGGACGATAAGTCTAATTTTGGTGCGGGAGGGTGGGGTGTGGGTACTTGTTTACTAGCTGCGGTCATATTCATTCCCGGGAGTCGGGTGGTTAGCTGAACCATAGATGGGGTGGCGTCGATAGTATGGTGCAGAGGGTGCGCAGAGGCTACGCAAACACAAAGGGCATACAATATATATATATATATATATAGCGGAGGAGAAAATACATGAGGTAATTAGAAATGGAAAAAGAGTAATAATAATAATCTATAATTAATAGTGTATAATAAGGCATGGTGAAGATTACACTATAATAAGGTATAAAAGTAAGAATAAGGTAAAATATAAAGGAGGATAAAAGTGGAAATAATAAAGATAAAAAAATAAAGATAAAAAATATATAGAGAATATATAAAGAAATATAAGCGAATATTTGGAGGGGAAAACACAATGTAAAAAAACCGATTTTTTCAAATAATAATAAAAATATAATAATTATGGGGGGAAGAAAACGGGATAGAGAAATATGATCAAGTGTGATTAGTTGAGAGAATATAAGATGATAATAGTTATATAGATGATAATAGTTATATTCTCTCAACTAATCACACTTGATCATATTTCTCTATCCCGTTTTCTCCCCCCATAATTATTATATTTTTATTATTATTTGAAAAAATCGGTTTTTTTACATTGTGTTTTCCCCTCCAAATATTCGCTTATATTTCTTTATATATTCTCTATATATTTTTTATCTTTATTTTTTTATCTTCATTATTTCCACTTTTATCCTCCTTTATATTTTACCTTATTCTTACTTTTATACCTTATTATAGTGTAATCTTCCCCATGCCTTATTATACACTATTAATTATAGATTATTATTATTACTCTTTTTCCATTTCTAATTACCTCATGTACTTTCTCCTCCGCTATATATATATATATATATTGTATGCCCTTTGTGTTTGCGTAGCCTCTGCGCACCCTCTGCACCATACTATCGACGCCACCCCATCTATGGTTCAGCTAACCACCCGACTCCCGGGAATGAATATGACCGCAGCTAGTAAACAAGTACCCACACCCCACCCTCCCGCACCAAAATTAGACTTATCGTCCCCTACTTTTGCTCTTTACTCTCTTTACTCTTTGTTCTTGAATGTTTGGTTGGTAGAGTCCACAACACCAATCAAACCCCATTTATAGGTCTGACGAATCCTACGGTTACGTAAGGAAGAAACATTGTAAGCCAATAAAAATCTGTTGATGTTGTAGACGCTCTTGTGTTCTTTTTCATATATATATATATATATATATATATATATAACGAAGGAAGTGTGGTAAGGAACAAGATGGACCATAACGCACCAGAGTACTCAATATTTAATGTAGTAGAGTGGGTAATAGGAAAACGTTTAACCCCGACGGAAGAGCTCAAGCTGTTTCAACGGCTATTTCTGGACTATTTCAGAAATTGTCTTCGAAACCCAAACGGCTTGACCTCTGCCGTCGGCGCTAAACATTTACATATATATATGGATATATATATATATATATATATATATATATATATATATATATACGTATATATGTGCATATATATATATATATATATATATTTATATATACATATATATATAGAGAGAGAGAGTAAGAGGGATTGAGAGAGTGAGAGATAGATAGATAGAGAGGGAAAGATATATATATATATATATATATATATATATATATATATATATATATATATATATATTTGGAGAGAGAGAGAGAATGTAGAGATGTGACACACGAGTTGATATATATAAAACATTGTAAAAAAGAAACTGTAGAAAATACTAAAGAGATTTTCTCTCAGAATAACATCAAAATAGTTATTTATTTACAAAATAGCAATTTCCGCATTATTTGTACCGCTTTCAGCTTGTGGGTTTCTTCACACAACGGGAGTGTATAATGCAATTAAATTGCATATTAATAAGAACAATAAGAATATGGGGAAACAATTGTTTTTACATACATATATATAAAAAAATGTTCACATTTTTGTATGTAGTTTTCGTTCTTCATCTCTCAGTGTTGACCTTAGCTTACCATTATATATATACATAAGCATACATACATAGGCACACACACACACACACACACACATATATATATATATATATATATATATATATATATATATATATATATATATATATGATTTTATCATTTATTAAGCTGTTTAGCTTGACATGTTTTTGGAGTTCTTGAATGCCTTTTCAGTTTGTATGGCGTTTATAACATATGTTTATAGCTCTGTTTTTTTTAAATATCGAGCGCTTGCTAGCCTGACTCTGAATTTGCGTTACATTTCACTTTTTCTACCCGCCGAAATGCGATTCTCGCTGAATTTATATTTATATATATATATATAGTTTTATAATATATCTATACATATAAAGTATTAGCTACTGTCTGTTTGTTTGTTCATGAACTCCTCCTATGGTTTTCAAGATAGACCCCCCCCCCCCCCCTAACCATATATACTCTGAAACTACATTGCCCAGGATACTTGGATAAGTATATTCCATGTTAATCAAAGTATATTTCATGTTAATCAAAACCCCTGCTGAAAATGTTACCCTTCGATTTATATGAAATTTAAACCATAGGTAAATGACAAGATATGATGCCTATTCACAAAATTTCAGCAAATATTAAGACACCCTAATTGGGGTCAAACACCCTATAGTGAACATTTTGGGGGCCCATAACTTGAGTATTGCAACCTCTATTATCACAGAAACTTGAGTATTGCAACCTCTATTATCAACAAAAAAAGCATATCTCCTTTATAGTAAAATTTGGCTAATTTAGACATTTTATCTATGGCAAAACATCACTAGAATTATGACAACAAAAATTATTATTTAATGCCTCTACTATTTTAACATTTTCCCTTTATTTTCTCCATAAATTATATCACTGGTTTAAAATCAATTATCACTTTCTTACGAAAAATGTGTGAAACGCAGCAAGCCGTGGGTAATTCGACTAGTATATATATATATATTTCGCTCTACATGGCTGAATACAGTAATCTGAGTTTTTCGAATATTAATAATAATATTCGATTCGTTTGCGATTATGCAAACGAATCATTTCAATAGCCATGTCATTAGAATGACCCCCTTATTCTTGCTCTTATGTTAGCATGAACACAGAACTGCAGACACTAATGTTTCTGGGTATCACCCTTCATCCCTACAACTCACTGTTCACCTGCCACCTGCCCTATGTTCATGTCAAGAACTAGTGAAAATATATGCTATATTCAAAAATATACAGTGACTGATCGGCCTGATTTCATGCTAAATTTATTGCAATTTTTTGAAAATCGTTTCTCGAAATTTACCTTAATAATACTTTCTCAACATTTTATCTGAGTTTATTTTTTAAAGATTCGTTAGTTTTATAAAGAATTTTAACAAATATTCTCTCAACATTGTTAATAAAATGATACAAAACTTTTCTACAAAATCTTTTAAAACCATCTCAATTTATTTTCTAATATCTAACTGAAACCTTTCATAAAACTTTTGTCAACTATTTCAACAAAATTTCCCCAAAATTGCACCAAACGTTTTCCTCAAGTTGTTTTCAAAAATGTCAAAGGGTTTCTTCAATATATTTGAAAACGTTTTTAAGCTCAAAATGTTTTGAAATTTTCCCCAAGAATTTCATTAAAACCTTTCTGAAATGTTTTCTTAACGATTTCCACGACACAAACTTTTATCAAATTGTTTTCGAAAAAGTTTCATCAATTTTGTAATTTCAACTGTTTATAAGCATGTAAACGTATTTGACAAATTATAATTGAGTATATATAGAGTATCGGAGCTAGAGATGGTTATGTGTGGCGTTTGAGGAAACTATTGATAATTAGGTGGCAATGATTAAACATCCTTCAGTATATAAGTGACACGCAGAGATTTAAGTCTTGTCGGATCTTCACAAAAGGGAATTATTAGTTACTAGATATTGCATAACTCAACGTTTGTGGCTTTTGGCCTCACACATATGTTGCAGCAATTTTCAGTTCAGTCCTTTTTATTGGTGCCGGGGAGTAAACACGTATTTAATTTGCTTTTAATATTCTCTAACTATCTCATTCACTGAAAATCGGCAGTGAACTATTCACTCATTTCAAACCATTTGCAAAATGATATCTTCTATCGGAGAGTAAATTCCTTCGTTTGCGTTGTTATTCATGTTTATGTTGTCATTAATGATTTATTTTCTGTGTTTTTTCACACATCGTTATAATGACGGACGACCACTATCGCACTCTCATCAAATGACTTCAAATTTTAGTTCTCTAGCGTGCATTTATTTAGGTTTCTAATTTTAAATTCACATTTGTTGTTTTAGATTTTTAAAGATGAAGCTATCACGTGATTTCATAGAATTCAATGGCGGTTTTGTTACTGAAATATATAGCATTATGTTCAATATTGACCTGTTATATATATTCCAGTTTCAAAGATATTTTGAATTATTACCAAATATGAAATCTTCTACGCTGCAATTTAGGCACTTAACATAGCTTCTAAAATATTATTAACTGGCATATTTACCCCCACGTCATCTATTGTTATACCTGTTATAGCGTATAACACAAGTTTCACAAGAACATCACATACTTTTCTCTCCACAAAACAACACACATATTCATTATCAAAATAAACAATAGATTTCATGGATACATAAAATTCATGATTGAGATTAACATTCTGTGTGATAGTTATTGAAGGTAATCAGAAGTAGCCATTTATCTTCAATGCATGAGAATAAATAAATAATTGTTTCTACATTTGGCAGAAGGCCACAATTATCCCAGTGCATTACTGTACTTTATTTTATCGACCCCGTAAGGACGAAAGGCAAAGTTCAGATCGTAAAGTAGCGTAACTCTATGCTGCAAATTATGGCGTCTGACCCTCTACCGATACTGCCAACCCACCGTACTTTGGTAAATAAATAATTGTTTCTACTTTTTGGCACAAAGCCAGCAAATACCCAGTGTATTACTGGTAAAATAATACAAGTAAAACAGTAGCACGGGGATATAATTCGACATACTCATAGTGGATCAGGGTAAATGTGCAGCAGAATAATATGTTCTGATGCTACGTAGCATTATGAGGCCGGGCGCTATTAATGCAGCAAGTATCATAATTAGCACTAGATTTAAATAACATCAACTTTCAATATAATTGATGGCCTTTAAATTGGAATATACAAAGCATAAAGAGGTTTGCAAAAGGAAAACGCTAAACTGGATGATTAATCTATGTATAGCGTGGGCGACTTATAATGGTTATATTTCAATATTATACCTCCTTATCTTTTTACAATAAGTACATATATATTCATATATTTCATATTGCTGCACAACTGCCTGTGTGTTACTTTAATTCGAGATGCGTTACTTGTAATAGAGGAAATAAACTCTGGTGAGAATTTAAACTCCGTTCATTTTTTTTTGTTTCGATTAGATTACCGAGTTACATAACAAATTCGGACCACAAAACCAACAAACCCTTGGTGACAAATGTGTAGAGATATATATATATATATACACACACTTATAACATTGACCTTTACGTCCATACGAATCACAGTAGCCGTAACCTTGTGCATGGCCGTTGGAACGACTTTAGTGTCTTTCCTTCTGAAGTAGCAATCCGTCGATCACTATGCCCTTTGTTCATGTCAATCATTACAGCTGGTCTCTTCCTTTGCTGGGTTTGCTTATTGTAGGTCATCTTTCATAAGAAAGAAACTATAATCAAAATGTCGGAACTAAGCAATCCTGTATATATATTGCAAGTTAGAAGTATAGTGAAAAGGGAGAGTAAAGTGACATTCAAGAAAATGTATACCAGGTGCCTTGACTACACCACGTAACAATGTAAATATAATTTCTATATGCTACTTATAAAGTTGAAAAAGTTACGAGTTTGTAATGACATAAATCAATAGTAAAATTACGAGTTTGTAATGACATAACTCGATAGTAAACAAATATACAATATAGAATTATATTATAGTATGTATATATTTTTAATGAATGTTGGGGTCTACCATCTAGATTAAAGATTGAAATATTTGTTTTCATTCATTAATTAAAAAGGGATACATCTGGAATTTACAAGGAACAATGAGCTGGAAATATCGACGAAATATTATTAATTGTGAACATGTTACTGTTAACATGTAAACTGAATGATTTACTGGGTGTATATAACAAAACAGTAAAGAATATTAGTCTGACTGTTATTGCAACGGAAGGCAAAACAATATGTTATTGGCGGTGTTTAGAATTATGTAAGGATATCGTCTAGAGCAAGATAATATCTGTAGGATATATACTGTATGATTAACCAGCTACATCATATCATCAAAGGCAAACTGTATTGGTCTGTCTCTAAGAATTCTACAAAGGAAACGAGCAGCTGCTGAGGTTACGGAAAATTAAAAAGGAAGTTAGTTTACGAAAATTATATTCATGAATGTACGAATTGTACGTGGGAAAAACCCAAAAGACACATAATACACGGTGAGAGTCACAAGACAAACAGGGAGGAGCAGTGATCAATTGCCAAGCGTCAACTTACAAATCAATGTCATAAACAGATAATGAAACCATAAACTTATATTATGGTGTGTTTGTGAAGAGCTAATAAATTCCATTATTTCCGATTTTATCAAAATGTGTAGGCTTGAGATTGTTGGTTGTCCTGTCCATATTAAAGAAATTGCATACACTGAAGGAACTTAAAATGTATCATCAACAAATGATAGTCGCTTCTTATTCTATAAGATTCCAATTCATACCGCAATAAGGTTAATTGAAGCATTCATTAAAATTGTCCGTAATAGAAGGAAAGTTAATATATAGATATATGCACACACACACACACACATATATATATATACATATATATATATGTATATATATATTTATGTATGTATATATATATATAATATAAAAAAAATATATATGTATGTAAGTATATATATATATATGATTGTTTCTACTTTAGGCAAAAGGCCAGCAATTACCCAGTGCATTACTGATGATATTATATAAATATATATGTATATATAACCACAAATTAGTATGGTTCGTTGATTACTCAACGAATACAATTTTACAATAGATTAGAAGCCATATATTTTGTCTGAGGATAAAGTATTGAAACAACTCAGTACCTTTGAAATATATATAATAAAGTATATATTTTGATTATGCGAATATTTTTCATTTGTTAACATTTTGAATAATATATGTATATCACCTTGATCACCTTGACCGACCAGTGTGTGAGGCGTCCATTCAGCGCCGCTGGTCACAGCGCGCCGTCCATTCCTCTCTGGGTCGTGCTTTACTCATCCATGTATTCCCAATCGTATTCTTAAAATCGTAACTCCACCCTCGTGGAGGCCTTCCGAGTAGTCGTTTCCGCTCGCGCGGGTACCACTCGGCAACTGCGCGGGTCCTCAGATTATCGGTGAACCGGGCGACGTGTCCAGCCAATCTGAACTTGCTTCGCATATATTTCTTGTTGACGTCCCTCACGCCAGACTTATGTCTGATGAATTCGCTCCTGATGTGCTCTGTCAAAGAGATTCCTAGCAT
>OZ024747.1:36107794-36140294 GCA_964016885.1 Eledone cirrhosa | reverse complement strand
CCGTGAACAATTACATTAAATTTCGCGCCCCTATTTTGGAATGCTTTTGTAGCCATTTAGAGAATAAATTTGTGCGAAACAAAAGATAATGGTCAAGAAATAGGGATGGAGAGAGTTGTTCTGAGCACGACTGCTGTGCTAAAATTTAATTTTATTGCTTATAAATGAAATTAATACTGTCACGTGAACAAGTACATTAAATTTCGGCCCGTATTTGGTCATGTATTTTGTAGTCTTTTAGAGACGTTTGTGTAAAACAAAAGATAATGGTCACGAAAAACAGGATGGGCAGAATTGTTCTGGTTCAGTGAATATAGCTGGTGTGCCGGGGTGTCAACATTCAGACTTTCTATTCAAATAAAGAAAGTAGAGATGTGTATGTTTATTTGTGTGCTTGTGTGTGTGTGTTTTTGTGTGTGTGTATAGGAAGATGATTCTATTAGTAGAAATGGAGGAGCGAGTTCTGTGCGTGTGTGTATGGGTGTTATTTCTGTGTGTGTGTGTGTGTATGTGGGAGTACGGTTAGCATATTAAGATGGAGAGAATATATATTTTTTGGTGTGTGTGTAGGAAACTGATTCCGTTAGTAGAAATGGGGGAGAGAGTTATGTGTATGGGGGGGGAGGGGTAGCATGTTAATGTGTTAGAGTATTAACGTATGTTGAGGTTAATTTAGTTCTGGTTTTTATTTTATAAAATAGAAGGTGTTATGTGTCTGTGTATGTATGTGTCTGTTTGGATAGTTAGTATGTTATGGTGTATTTAAACTCTATTTAATGCTGGTCTATATTTTTGAATAAACATATTTTCCTTATTTATTCGTATTTGTTCTTTGTCAGCGCAAAGATAAAATGGGAAGACTTAGAATTTGGGTGACTTATTATTTGCGCATATGTCTAGATGTGCACTGAGTGGTAGCTTTCTTTTGGTAGGGTCTCGTAATTGTTGGCGATGAACTGTCATTCTGTTTCTGAGTGTGAGTTTAGTTTGTCCTATATAATCTTCAATGCATCCTTTTCATTTAATGGCATAAAATAGATTTTTTGATGAGCAAGTAAAGTGACTTTTTACAGCAAAATTGTGTCCTGATCGAAATGTATACGTGTTGCCTTCAATGAGGTGAGTGCAGGTTCCACAATTAGAGCGACCAATTGTTGACAGTTGGTTGTGGGTTAGTGGTAGGTAATTTGGCATTAGTGAGTAATGTTTTTAGTGATTTCGGTTGTCTTTTGCTTTTGATTATTTTGTGTGTTTCAAGGGCTTTTTTTCATTCTTGGGTCTTGATTCAATAGTGGGATGTTCTTGTGAATAGTGTTGTGAGCTTCCGTATTTCTTGGCTTGTGTGTTGAGATATATGATAGAATATTGGACGTACCTTGAATTTGTTTTTGTTTTCGTAATTCATAAGTCCCTATTTCTCTAGCGCTTTCTAATCCATTATTTATTAGTAATGGTGGGTACTGTCTTTCGAGTAGAATTTCCTTTAATTCTTGAAGTATTTTATTTCGCATTTCATAATTGGAGAGCATTGTGCAAATTCTTCTTGCTAGGTTAAAAGGGATGTTCGTCTTCGTGTGCTTTGAATGGTTGGAGGTGAATAGCAGTTATTGTTTGGAGTATGTTGGTTTGTAGTGTATGTCAGTTTCAATATTTATGCCTGTTTTATGATTAAGATGTCCAGAAATGGGAGTTGATCTTGGCTGTATTCCATTTTGAATTGGATGTGGTTATTGATGTCGTTATTTTTGAAATCATTTAGTTGGTCGAGTGTGTGAGACCAAAGATTGAGACAATCATCCAAGTAGCGTTCCCAATTCTCTGATAAATATTTGTGGAAGTTCAATCCGTATTTTGATTTAGACAGTTCATATAAATGGACTTCCAAGTATGCCATGATTAAGTTGGCATGAGTGGGAGCGACTTTTGTGTCCATGTCCATGGCAGTCCCCGATATTTGCTTGTAAGAACTGCCATCGAAATCAAAAATGTTGTTCTGTAAAATATATTTTAAACCCTCGGTGATAATTTTTTTTTTATTCTGTCAGGTATCTCAATACATATATATATATATTTTATATATATATATATATATATATATATATATATATATATATATATATATATATATATATTGTTATACTTTCGGAGGGTCATGTTGCCAATAAGAAGCACACGCACCAGTAGCTTTCACTCCAATTTCTTATAAGTTAAATTTATAAATTTAAGAATTTATGAATTTCCGGTTGGTTGGTTCTTCAACCGGGCGGTTGTGCATATATTGTCAAAGTTCTTTCGTCACACATTCTGTAACCTCTTCAGTGACTGGGGATTCTTCTCTTTGTGTTGTGCCTCCCCTTGCTCTGTCCTCCTACGCCATCTTGTTATATATATATATATATATATATATATATATATATATATATATATATATATAAAGAGAGAGAGAGTGAGAGTGCGACAGAGAGAGAGAGAGAAAGAGAGAGAGAGAAATGAATAGACTGTTGGTGAATAAGAGAGTTGCAAAATGATGTTGTCCATTTCAGCCTAAATTTTACTCAAATTACAAACACACACATCTATATAACATAACCCTATCAATTCCAACAGATGATTAGGTAATGATTATAAACACATACCAATATATATATAACCAGACAGAGGGTAATAGGAAAAGAAATATTACCATATTAAGTGATTCCATCGAAATTTAGAAGATAATTCAAATAAAAATACAATCACATCTCATGTACTACTTACACAAATACCACTAATATGCGTTGCATTCATAGTACGTAATGAAAGTTAAGCGAAAAGAAATATGAAATGATAAATTTCGCGTTTCCTAATGATGAAATACAAAGATATATTATGACGACTGAAATAAACTATACTTTGAAATCAAAAATTGACAAATATTTGCTGAATATCAAATGTGGAGAAAACAAAACGTGTATAGACAACACATTCCTGCTCTCGCAGTAATAAGTTGTTTCACGTGAAAACAGAATTAATTATAATCACAAGAGAAACAGCATGAATACCAATGAAAGAATAAAAAAGGCAATTGAAAACCTTATAAAAAAGTATCATATATACCAATCATACATGTAGTTCATGGTATTCTCAAACCATATTAATATTATTCAATATGCGCAGCATGTGTATTGACATATCCAATACAGTAAACTGTACGCCATCTGAATCTATTTTTGTTTTTACAGTTGTTTCTTTCCTTTAGATGTTGTATTTCTTTCTAGTTTGTTTTCGCCATTTCTATACATATTTTGTTTGGGAGTCAAATTATTGTTTTTTCTGACGGTGCCGTTGGCATGTTTCTTCATACCGACGATTGCATTATGCAGAAGAGTAGGTCTCTTTTGTCTCGGTGTTCTTTGTCTTGGTGTAATTCATCTTGTTCTACTGTATATAATATTAGCATATACTTCAGTTTTACTTAGTGTAATTTTCTGTTAATTATTACACAGAATTATAGAAATGTACTTTCTCTTATATTCTATATGTTTATTTGAGTTTCAATATTCATATCTGTGTAGTTAAAACGGCATATATTAGGTCGTTTCTACTTTTGACAATAATACGTTTGTTTTTACAATGGCCAGATTAGCAATCTTTTTATCATGGTGATTTAATCGCGGATGACCTGTTAGTATTTCTCGGATTATTTCCGTCTTTATACTCTAATGGACATTATTTCTAAACCCGAGATTCATGCATCATTATCATCCTTCTCATCTTCCTTCTTATTCTCTTCCACCTCCTTCTCCTCACCATCATCATCGTCCGTCATCGACAACATCGTCAGCATCTTTGTCTAAATATCTAAAACAGAGAATGTCTGTCTGTATGTCTGGCTGTCTGCATTACGACATTATGACGTCGCTCTCTGTGTGTGTATGTATATATGTATATATATAGTGTGTGTGTGGATATATATATATATCATGTGTAAAGTTTTTCGAAATATTTACTTCTGCGTTCACAGATTGATTTTTTTTAGTTTCAGAAAAGCCCGTTAAGGGTGAAAGCAGCGATTCTTTGCTTAAACTTAAATCTGTTATTTATATATATATATATTCCTGTACAGATATGTTTGCATACACAATAACAAAATATAAACAAATGTATTTATTTCACGAGGCTCGATACGGATAAATATATATCAAATATGTAAGAACCCTTGAGTAAATCCCGAGCTACGCCGGTTCATTCTGTTAGTATATTCTGAAACCTCTCGTGTGCTGGTTAAATTATGTAACAAAAATGAATTAATAACCTTTAAAATGTATTGTAATGTTTCAAAAACGCCATTGTTTATCCGGGTGCGGCTTAGGAACAATTGTGTTTGTGAATGAATAGTATAGATATGGGAATTATACGTGCAATAGTAGTGATACGTGATTCCGACTCCTTTTCATAAAATAAGACCACCTAATAAAATATGGCTCTGAGTGTAGGATCAATAACTGCTTAAGTGTATCAGGATTCTTTTAGTCAGAACATATGAACATAAATCTATATTTATCATCATAAAAAACTTACACTTTAAACAAACCGATGCATACCCAGTACAAAGAGTTTTATTTACTTCACTAAGGACTACACCTAAATTCGGTAAAAGAAAATTACGATATTATATATATACATTTAAAATTATATTAATGTGGAGGAATATATGAATTATGCTTTCAAAATGACTTATATCTAATATCATCAATGGGAATGTCAAAGATTCCAAATAAAAATAAATAAATATTTTAATAAGTGGATAATACTGCAATTTCGATAAATGAGGTGTTCCTCCTTATGTATTACTAAAATTGCTTGCGTGGATTATTTCATAGTAGAAAATTTACATTCGTCATGTGGAGATGTAATTTAAGCAATATCTGGATAATATTTTAAGTGAATTCAGTGATAAAGAAATCTGTATATTTCAGTCGAATTATGTGTTTGGACTGAAAGTGATTGGGAAGTGAAAATGTTGCTTAAATTGTATTATTGATTATCAGTGTCACGATGATCACAATTACCGTGCAGATGGCCTCTTTCCATGCGGCATGAATTGGACGAAATATTATTTAGGAGGTATTGGTACGACCATATGTTCATATTTCTAGTATGATATATTTCGCTGGCGTTGGACAAGCAAACATAATGTGGCATAAATTGTTTTCGATTGAACTACGCACTCGTCAAAGCATGCGTTAAATAAAAGCAGTACGAACAAGAACAATAATAATTGTTTCTACTTTAGGCACAAGGCCAGCAATTATCCAGTACATTACTGGTACTTTATTTTATCGACCCCGTAAGGATGAAAGGCAAAGTTAACCTTGGCGGGATTTGAACTCAGACCGTAAAGGGACGTAACTATGCTAGAAAGCATGGCGTCCAACCCTCTACCGATACTGCCAATTCACCGCCATAAGAACAATAATAATAATAATAATAATAATAATAATAATAACAATAATAATAATTTTTTCTACATTTGGCACAAAGCCACCAAATAAACAGTAAATTACTGTTACTTTATTTTATCGACCCCGTAAGGATGAAAGGCAAATTTGACCTCGACAGGGTTTGAACTTAAATCGTAAAGGGACGTAACCATGCTGGAAAGCATGGCGTCCGACTCTTTACCGATACTGCCAATTCACCGCCAAGTGCCAATTCACTGCCTAGAACAATAATTATAATAATAACAACAAAAGTGGTAAAATAAACAATAACTTTGACTATAGTTATAACAGCTACAATAATAATACACATAATAATAAAAACAGCAGGAGCGATAGAAATAATAATAATAGAATTAACAAGGATCAACAACGATAACAATAGACAGAACGACAACAACAACAATAACTATAATAATAGCAGCAATAAACATAACAACAATACACGTAACAACCACAGTAATAGAAATAGCAGTAATAACAATGATAACAATAGAGAGAACGACAACAACAATCGATATAACAACAATACATGTAACTAACATAACAGAAATAACACTAGCAACGTTACCAGTAGGGAAAACCAAACGGTTAGTGCGTCTTATAATTATTTCTGGCAATATTGTAGCAATATGACCCTCGCCAAATATAAAAATATGTGTTTCAACACAGGATTCATATCAATAATCTTGCAAAACAATTGTATATATATATAAAGAATTAGTATATCTACCAACATATATATACAGATGTATACCTATGCTAGCAAATATATAGGTTTTGTCTTAGTAACTTTGTGGTTCAATGTAAGGGGATGCAGAACAATTATATGAAAGACGTAAAACAAGAAAATTAAAAAAATTAACTTACTTACTAAAATTTCACTCCAACTAATTAGTTTCTGAAAGGGAATAAACATGGTTTCCAAATGGAAAGCATGGAGAAGCCGTTTCGTCATCAGGAAGTCTGTTCTCAGCTAGGTTACCAGGCGATGCGTTGACACAGGGAACTTATACGAAAATAATTCAGTGGATGGAAAAAAAGCAAGCGTGGACTAAATTCCAAGACATTGAAAAAAATCACTGCCTACTTGGTCGGTGGCAAATTCAAAAGAATCAATCACGTGACATCGAGGTTAATCAGTTAAAAAGACAGTAGCCGAGCCATTACTATGAACTATAGTAGCAGTTTTGGCAAAGTTTTGCTCAACGAAATAATTTGGAGTAATTATAAAGAATTAGTATATCTACCAACATATATATACGGATGCATACCTATGGTAGCAATATATATAGGTTTTGTCTTAGTAACTTTGTGGTTCAATGCAAGGAGATGCAGAACAATTATATGAAAGACGTAAAATAAAAAAAATTATAAAAATTGACTTACGTCTTTAATATAATTGTTTTGCATCATATAATTGTTCTGGTAACTTAGCTGAGAACAGACTTCCTGATGACGAAACGGCTTGTCCATGCTTTCCATTTGAAAACGATGTTTATTCCCTTTCAGAAACTAATTAGTTGGAGTGAAATTTTATTAAGCAAGTTAATTTTTATAATTTTCTTATTTTACGTCTTTCATATATATATATATATATATATATATATATATATTATTTATAGTTATGCATACACTGTATACAACTATAAACAGGGAAGGTCAGTAATTTATTACTACCTTATTATCAGTACGAAAAAATACCTCAATGTAAATACATGAGTTGTTTTACAAGGCCGGAATATAAATTACACAATAATGAAAGCTATGTTCCAATCATTTTATTGTTGATAATCGTTTCTTCCAAACTATCATTTGGAATCATCGGAGCAGTAGCAATGTTTGTACATATAATTAACCTCTTATTCAACTGAATAATCATATGGATATTAATATTGTCAACAACAGTTTCGTATTTACAGGGTGGAATGGATGCGACATAGATTAGAAGAGAATTGTGCAATAATTAAAAATTAAATACTGAAAATTATAAAGGTACAAAGTGGAATGCAAGCGGCAGAGATTATAATGGAATAGTATAACAATTAAAGAGGCATTAAGGTAGAAAGTTACTCGTAAAACGAGGACACTAACAGTACATACGAAAGCGTTAAGAGAGTGCAAATGCATTAGTCATATACAGGAAGGAAACAAGCAATGGTATTAGGCATATATAAATGTTTGCAAGGGAAAGGTATCAAAATGAAATAAGCATATCAGGCAAAGCTGTTTTTGTATTAAAACTATGGCTTTAAGCTGGATGTAGTGTGACTGTTGTTTCTGTAATGTTCAAATGTATATGTGCTGAGAGTATGAATGTTATTGCTATCTTTTCCATTACATTGGCTATGTTTTATTTTAGTGAATGTTTTTAATCAGTCACAGCCATGAATTGTACACCGGTCCTATTATATTGCTATCAGGGCATCAGGTTGCTGTGGAGTGATTTTACTAATGGTTTAATTTTCGGAAGTGAGTTTGATCTATATTAAGGGGAGCTAATTCCACCCTGTAAATACGAAACTGTTGTTGACAATATTAATATCCATGTATCTATATGATTGTTCAGGAGGATAATTATATGTACAAATATTGCTACTGTTCCGATGATTTAATACGATAGTTTGGAAGAAACGATTGTCAGCAATAAAAGGATTTGAACATAGCTTTGATTATTGTGTATTTTATATATATATATATATATATATATATATATATATATATATATATATATATATATATATGATAAAACATGTCTATAGAATCACCAGATAAAATATATACCATTTCCTCTCCCAATTAGCATAATTAGCCATATAAAAAATCGAATAGACCAAGCTAGAAGAATAAGGCTTCTATGAAGAAATCTCCAACAAATAACCGAAACCAGCCCATCGCACCGGCTACGACAGAATATTTATCGAATATTTCGACAGCGTAATCGCCCAGATATATACAGTCAATTAAACAGAATTAGGTGTAAAATAAAGTAGGAGAAAATTGAACGCATTTAATAACCTCGACCATGGTTTCGTCCGCATTTTAAGATATCCGATAGCTTCAGAACCTTGAGCACAGGACTCTTCAGGAAGTTAGCTCAAATTTAGACAATACATTTTCCCAAGTGATTCCGCCAAGAATACATTCAAAAATGGCTAAGAATCGTGACGTAGCAGCGGTCAGGTTAGAAGGAATGTGGTTATTTGCTTACGGCTGGCGGCTTTTTTGCTAGAAAGCGCATCACAATACAGCCAAATGTGTATCTCATTGGGAGAGGAAATGGTATATATTTTATCTGGTGATTCTATAGACAATTTTTATGATATATAGCTCTGATTATTTAATTTATTAATTTTTCATTCAGCCACAAAGTGACCCGTTGCAAAACACGTATATATATATATATATATATATATATATATATATATGTAAACTTTTATATATATATATATATATATATATGATGCTCCTCTTTTTGTGAAATTGCTTCCAGCAAAATTATACCTAACAATGCATTGTTTGGCTTCATTATTAAATATGGCAGTAGGGCGGTGGATTGGCAGTATCGGTAGAGGGTCGGACGCCATGCTTTCCAGCATAGTTACGTCCCGTTACGATCTGAGTTCAAATCCCGCCGAGGTTGACTTTGCCTTTCATCCTTACGGGGGTCGATAAAATAAAGTACCAGTAATGCACTGGATAATTGCTGGCCTTGTGCCTAAAGTAGAAATAATTATTAAGTATGGCAGTATCGGTAGAGGGTCAGACACCATGCTTTCCAGCATAGTTACGTCCCTTTACGTAACTATGAGTTCAAATCCCGCCGAGGTTGACTTTGCCTTTTATCCTTACGGGGTCGATAAAATAAAGTACCAGTAATGCACTGGTTAATTGCTGGTCTTGTGCCTAAAGGAGAAACAGTTATTAAGTATTTGCCCAATGTTCCATGAAGTAGAAACAAACGCAAATCGTCCCCTTTGCTGATGCCTCGTCTTAACAAAGTTAGTTCTTTTTTTTTCAGATAATATTCTTTAAATTCTATGCCGTATATCCTATATACATGTTCCCCAAACAGCAGTTTTATTTAGTCAAGTATTTTTTTATATATAGCGGTTTACAGCTAATGCGCAATATCTTATGCAATCGGCAATATGTTTCCATAAGAGATTTGCACTGCACGTTTCAATTTGAAAATTTTGAAAATATTCTACTTTGATATGAAGTAATATACAACTTCAAGGAATCTACGAATATATCAGTTTAGAGATATTTATATGAGAAGATGTGCAATCACTGGAATGATTTAATATTAGGTTTCCCCTCAGATATCGTATCTACCTTGGATGACATTTCTTAGTGTAACGTTATGTATCTCAAATTTATGGAGAAATTAAATGATTACTGCTAGAAATCAAATGACACATGCCTAACAGTGAGAAGACTTGGAACATGTAAAATATGTATTGTCTTTCATATAGCATTTAATCCCTTTCTATGAATTATCTCTCAGCTTCGTTTATTGTATGAAATGAAAAATGTCAGGAAATGGCGAATGATAAATTATGTTTGAAAACTTTTAAAATAAATATATATAATCTAAATTCCTCGAAAGATTGCTAAGATATCGAAAGATGTAAACGCCTTGATACTTCGTTTATCTTAATACAATGATCTTCTGAAGCGTAATATGTTATGCAGAGACACACATATTGATATATGATCACGTTTTGAAGTACAGCAATAATAAATATGACGGTTATCGTTGTTTGGATAACATGAGTATTAAAATGTCAATAATGTAATAACTTTCACCATGCTACATATTTTGCATTAACCTTTCTGCAACAAATGATTACTGACAATGGTTCGATGTCATATATGCAATGATCTATCGATTAAGCACTGGAGTTTTTCCCAGGGGGAAATTGGTTGATCATACAATTTTAATTTGATGTTTCGTGCACTTATATTAGAACAAATTTCGATTATTAAGATCTTGTTTAGGAGAATACTAGTTATCATGATGCGTATTTACATATCATAGGAAAATAATAAAATTGCTATATATACAAATGAAATATTCTGAATAAATTTGTAAAGGGGAATAAGTGTTTATGATCATGATAAACAGAGATATATTCAATAGGATCATGAAAAATGCACAGTAAATATAACCAACACTAAAAACAAAAAGTGGGCATATTTCTTCTTCAGACACAAGGAAATTGATAATCATTTTTTCTTAGTGATGAGACTCTCTATGCAATAGGATAATCTATTCATAAACCTAAATACAATCAAGATCATACGGTCCTTACAGGTATATTCGGGGAAATCAATTTTCAGCTGTCTGATGCGGTCATAACTGTTGCATAACAGTTATCATCGAAATATATATAACAGCGATTATGAATAAATGAAGCAAATTATAGCCTGTTGAATTGTAACTCGTTATCATAAGTATACCCCGGAGTAAATAGACCTACTTGTGTGTACACACACGTAAACACACGCGGCATACACACACATACGCGAGCACGCACACATACACAGACACACACACATATATATATATATATTGTTATATTTGGGGAGGGTCATATTGTTATAATATTGCCAGAAATAATGAAACACACCCACTATTTGGTTTGCATTGACTTTCGCTTCTGTATCTTTTATATCTATATAGTTAATTTATCTGGCAATCAACGGTTATCAATGATTGACCAACGGTTAAAAATATAGATATAAATAGATATAGCTTACCAAAGTTCTTTCATCACACACATAACTGTGACATCAATGTTTCCTTCCGTTGTTTTATTCTAATGTCTACGCCATTTTTATTTATTTATATATTTATCTATTATTCTTGTCTCTCTATCTGTATATATATATATATATATATATATATATATATATATATATATATATATATATATATATATATATATATATATATATATATATATATATATATAGTGGTAGAACACTGGAAGCTAATATCCGTAGTGCTAGAGCACTCAGTCCATGGGACGAGTTAGGTAGAAGTGGTTACACAACAGTTAGTTCACCATACCGAGAACAATTGTTTCACCTTAGCGGATTCTCAGCTTGTAATTACGAGCTGAGGATCTGCTAAGGTGAAACAATTGTTCTCGGTATGCTGAACTAACTGTTGTGTAACCACTACATATATATATATATATATATATATATATATATATATGTATACAAGTAAAAATTAGCGAGAATCGAATTCCAGCCCATGAAATAACGAGAAAACACTTTCGAATTGTGAGGCAAGCGCTCAATAATTCAAATGAATTAGAGCTTAAAACTTACGTTAAATGCCAAACACACTGAGATGGTGGTTAAGCTAATCATCCACACAGCGAAGATTCGATATATATATATATATATATATATATATATATATATATATATATATTGAAAAGATGAATATAAAATGAAAGTGCTTTTATAAAGGAATTTATTAGGTATTGAACATGTTTCTGTAACAGACGGAATACCTATGTATCGCTGATTGCGTAATCATATAATGTTAGCAAGTATTCGATAGCAAATTTATAATCAGTTGTCCCTTCTTCGGAGATATTGGATAAATTGGAAAATATCAGAAACATTGAAGTATTTATATTAGTTGTAAGAAAGGATGAAGAGAGGGGATAGTATATGACAGATGGTAATTCAATTTACTGGTAAAGAAGTATATAGAAGGTTTCTAATGAGAATACAATGAGTATATGGCTTATTTTATCTAAATAAGAATTTTTGGGAGTGCCTATTTTAATCTATACTTGACCAATTGAACAATGGACAGGGCTGGTGGTTTGGTGTAGTAGTATTAATAGATATAAAGTGTCAATTAAGGGAGGAGATTTTCACTGCTACTGTATAACAACAATGCTGGTGGCCTGCTGGTATATGCATTAGGGAATTGAATTAAGAAATCTCATTTTATCTATAGCAGTGTGTATTAAATGGTAAAGAATAGAAGACTTGATAGAATTAAGACTCATAGAGAATGTTAATATGTATTTTGACAATCAAACGGAGATGGAGACAGGCGTTCAATACTGGTAGCGTTTTTAATATGAAAATGTAGATTTCAAGCGATGGTTACACTATAACGATCGCTCTATTCTGTTATTTAATAAAATATTTTTGGATTTCATAATACAAAATAATTCCATATAACACAATTTACAAAGTTCCTGTGCTTGGAAATATGCAGGGGTATAAATATTATATCCCATTTTAGGTTAAATTGTTGGTTATTTTCGCTCAGCTGCCAAGCCTTGTCTGTGAGTGTTGTTACATAACGCTTATAAGATTATATGACAAGTTCTGATTAACCAATTCCGAAAAACACTAAGAGCGTTTGCTTACCTTTTGATATGTTCAGTTCTTGGGCGATAGAATGGCCATCATATGTATTGTTATATATATATATATATATATATATATATATATATATATATATATATATATATATATATATATATAACAATACATATGATGGCCATTCTATCGCCCAAGAACTGAACATATCAAAAGGTAGGCAAACGCTCTTAGTGTTTTTCGGAATTGGTTAATCATAACTTGTCATATAATCTTAATCTCGAAGGCTTAGATTGATATTCAAGTATTATTAAATATCTATGTTAACAATGGCCACGAAGAAATATAACATCATCTACCTTCAAACATGAATTAATTGTTTTAATATTCAATAAAGTTATTGATATTTAGTAAGGTAAACGTAGATGATAATGTAAATCACACCAGCCAGTACAATAATGTATAATATTATTACATATAGCCTAGAGTGAAATTCTGCTTTATTTAATTCATTTCGACAATATAATATTCCAACAGAAGCGTATCACGTTAATACTGTTTATTCTAATATATTTCAAGATGGAGTTAAGAAGAAATTAAAGCAATGCGCGTATTTATTAATAACTGCACTAAGTAATTCATTGAATATAGAACAGCTTACACACATCAAGTGTTTCTTGAACTTTCTGTCATATTCTCTTTCCCCACTCAAGTACGGTATGTATATTCATACCTACCTATATACATACATACATACATACATAATGTATATGTATGTATGTGAGTGTGTGTGTGGTTGTGTGTGTCTGTGTGTGTGTGTGTGTGTGTGTGTGTGTGTGTGTGTGTGTGTGTGTGTGTGTGTGTGTATGTGTGTGTGTGTGTGTGTGTGTGTGTGCGTGTGCGTGTATGTCTATCATATAGAAAGTTATATTTGTAGGCATACAGATATGAACCAAATGTACCTCTACAATCTCTGCATGTATGACGACCATTATATCATATTAAGATGGAAGTTTTGATAATATATTATAATGTCCTGCTGGTGGCTACATCCTTAACAATAGTGACATAAACCATCTATATACAAATAACAAAGCGAAAAACGTTATTAGAATATCCTTATTATGGTACCCAATTTGCACATGAAACACAATAAAAAACATTTTATCAATTTGAAGTAAAACGTACATGCTTCTATTGCCATTATTTCCATAAGATAATGAAAAATACAATAGCCGGTCGTTAAACTATGAGATAGCTTAAGCATATGCACACTATATCAGACAATAATTCGCTAGTTAGATATACACTGCCATAAAATATTTTGTATTCTGAACTGTTGTTTTATTTCTCAACATTAAGAAAAAAAATAGTATAAATTGAAAATGAAAGTATGCAACCATGAACCTGGAAAAATCCCAGTGGGAATGGCCCAAACTGAAAGTAACTTGAGAAACAATAATTTCCAGTAAATCTGGATACAAAACAAATACAGATATATTGATTATTTTAGCTAACAAATTTCAAATAAGACAAACCAAAATAAAACAACATCAATACAAATAGCAAAAGTAACAACAGCAACAAAGCAAATAAATTTGACAGTTCTTTCTTAATTATCGATTTTCTTCCTTTTATATATAAAAAATAGAAGAGGTTATAAAAAGATTTCTACTAATGGAAAGAAACATGTGAATAAAATAAAGCATATATGAAAAATAACTGCACAATTTTCAATTTAATCATTTCGTATCGATCTTAAAATTTCAACTGTTGTATCTTGTAAATAACTATTTAATAAAGTTTCGCTGGTTTTCTTTGTTCCATGTAAAAATCGAAGGACAACGTTAGATGATAAATCTAATAATGTTTTCAATGACACTATCACGTTGTTCGACTTACCAATAAAAAATATAAAATACATTGCTTGAATATATTTCGATTCTGCAAACTAGAACAACCTTGTTTGAGAGTGTCTATATATATATATATATATATATATATATATATATATATATATATATATATATATATATATATATATATATAAGTGTATGTGTGTGTGTATGTGTGTGTGTGTGTGTGTGTGTGTACATACACAAATTTGTGTGTATGCATATGCGTGTATGTGAGTATTTGTGTGAATCTTCTAAAGATGTACTTTACTCTGTTTTGCGAGGTGGAAATAAGGAGAATATGTTAACCTGATTAGATTAAAAGGCACAAAAAGGAATTAAAATGTAAGTGTGGAGATTTACAGAACAGTAAGTAGATATGATGGAGAAAAACCAATAATGAAAATATACAGATTCGTCACAGTCTCATATTGTTTTTAGATAATAGAGTCTGGTCTCTGTCATTTTTTAAATGCTTTACTTGAAGGCTGGTAGCTCGACTGTTTTTAAGATCTAAATCTTACTTCATATGATTAAAGTGATATTCAAAGTAACTATCATAGAAAAAAACAGGAAAAGCAGTATAACGGTTGCAAACTGAGATGCAGCCTGTCTATAGGTATCTAGAACTGTCTATAGGTATCTAGAACTAGGTGGCTGGTTAAGAACACAAGGTAAAACATGCCTCAGCCCATCCTCATTTAGAGCATTATATAACAAACGAGATTCCACGTTCATTCAAACATGTAACGACTGCAAATATCACAAAATCTTACATCTAACAGGAGAGGAAGGGACCTTATGGACGGGCGACTTTCAGATCAAATACAACCTGCTATATGTTATTTTGAAGTATATTGGATAAAAGAATAGAAAAAAATCATGAGTTAACAATGAATTCGAAACGTAGGAACCAGGACATACTCCTTGGTATGTTCTTCTTCATAAGCCACTCGTGGCTAATAAACTTCATGGAACTTGCAAAGTAAAGATAAATATGATCTCGTTGTATTTGAACAGAGAGTGAGGTGTCACGAAAAGAATAAAACAATGCATACTAGCCAATGTTCTAGCATTTCTGCTAAACCCCTTTAAATTAGAAATACTGCAACTCAGGATAACAACATCACCAAAAGTAACACCAATAGTGACAGTAACAACAACAGTAAGTCTGATATATTTCTAAATATTTTACACCCTAATCTGTACAGAAAGACTCATTAACTGCTTAATGAACACAACCTCAAGGATATGGTATGAACGTGGAAGAGACGAACTCCCACTGTCATCACCTCCATCTCTGTCACCCTCCCCATCTCTCTGTAAGGTGAGCAAATGGGGTCGCACGTGCTGGCTTCCCCACAGCCCCGGCAGAGAGGATGGAGAAGGCATTTCCCCGGAGGATGGTAAGGGAGATGCGCTGGAAGAGCCCTTCCAGCTCTCAAGGCTCAGACCTCCGGTTGGCCAGGATTGATTTTAGAGTAAAATAAACATTTGCTGCATTCTCAATTAAAAGAGCGATGTTTAACAATTTTACTCTGGTTTACATCTCATAAGGCCTTGTATCACTTACTAACTTTGTTTTACAACTTTATGGAGAATGCGTTAGTGGTGATATATTTATTTGAAAAATCGAGAAAGATATGAAAAAAAAAATGATTTTCAAAGAAGCTAAGGGAAACCATAAATTGAGGATTATATTTTTTAAAAAAGACTAAAAGCGATTATAATCATTTGAAATGTAAAGTATTTATTAGATATTATGTCCAAATGTTTCATATTTTGCATAGAAAAAAAAATAACAACCAAGATAGGCATAATTACAAATATGAAGACCGAGTGAAAACTCATGAATTATAATGTTAAAACATAAATAAATAAATATATATATATATAATAAATCAGGAAAGAAGAGTGACACGGTTTGCTATACAAAACAGTTTTTTAATCTCATTGCTAACAATTGTTTCTCTGAATTGGTAGGTCTAGAGATCGCTATCCGCTTATTTTCGCGTTACTCGATCGCCAAAACAAAATTATAACTAGTCAGTTCATCGGAGCTTGCGAGAATAAAGATAATATACAGGCATGCACAGAATATACAGGCTACTATATGTAGTAGTAATGGCATTCAGTTAGAACATTAACAACAATATCAACAATGCTAGCAATAAATTATTTTATATATATATATATATTAAAATAACAGATTAAAGTTTAAGCAAAGAATCGCTGCTTTCACCCTTAACGGGATCTTCTGAAACTAACAGAGTCAATCTGTAAACGCAGAAGTGGATATTTCAAAAAACGTTGCAACCGGAGGAAGACAGGAAGACGATACTTTGGTTCGTGGAAACGTTCCCTGGCAAAGAACGGGAAAAAACGAATATAATACGTCATTAATAGGAGCGATGAAAAACAATTACGCGCAAAGACAGAACCACATTTATGGTATAAAAGAAGTCATTTACAGATTGACTTTGTTAGTTTCAGAAGATCCCGTTAAGGGTGAAAGCAGCGATCCTTTGCTTAAACTTTAATCTGTTATTTTAATAAATATTTGCTCTACGGTTCTAATATATTTGATATATCGAGCCCTCTTTGGATTTTAGTCTTCAAATTTATTATTATTACTATATATATATATATATATATTAAAGATTTAAACAAGATTCAATGAGTACATCAAAGAATAAGTTTTACAGTAGATTGGAAGCACTCTACAGTTAAATATTTTCCAGAGTTATTAATATTAAAATATAAATATTAATAAAATGGATGTTATTTTGATCAATTAAATTTCATTATACATATTTCAGAAGTACAACAGTACGTCCTCATCAGACAAAATATAATGATACATTACATACCTTAAGTTAGAAGTAGAAAATGGTACCAAAATAGTTAATTTCCTAGACGTTACGCTTAACTTAAACTCTGGATTTTATTTCCATTTTCTTAAGCCCAATAAAAACTTAAACTATGTGAGTAACCATTCCAATCACCCAAAGTCTGTAAAAAGAGCTATAGTAAATAGTGTGCAAAAACGCATTAATAGAATATCAGCTAATAAAGCTATATTTGATGATAGTGCAGCATAGTACAATAATGCGTTAAAACAGCAGGATATGAGAAAAATATAGAATATGTAGATAATAAGAATCCAAGTTTTAACCCTGATAAAAATAATGGCATATATAAACAAAACTCTAATAATTATAAGTTAAACACCCGTACGCCAAACAAACTGAGGAAAAGAACTAGAACTAAATCAGTCATATGGTTTACCCCATCCCCTTCTTCGGTAGCAGTTAGAACCCCAATTGCAAAATTATTCTTTAATGCTTTGGATACCTCTTTCCCTACTCAACATAAATACCATTCCATTTTTAAAAGACACACCATTAAATTGTCTTATTCTACAACTATGAATATGGCCCAACACATTGCTAAATTAAACACTAAAATTCTAACGCCGAAGCAACATAATAATCTTAATAATAACGTTAACATAAATAGATAATAAACCAAAATGTAATTGTAGAAATAAAATTGATTGCCCTCTGCAATTAATTGTTTATATAGTAATTTGGTGTATAAATGCACAGTAAAAACTGATTACAACACATACAACTAGATAGGATTGACGTCTTCTACATTTAAAGCCAGATTTGCGAACCATAAATGTTCATTTTCGAACTCCAAGAGGAAATCATCTACTTCCTTATCACAGCTTATATGGTCCTTAAAAGAGAAGAATTTAAAATACTCCATTTTTTGGAAGAAACTTCGGACTAGTGGAATTTACCGCAACTCAAGTATATCAAGTAACTGCGAGCTTTTTACAATAGAGACCCTGTTGATTATTAATAATTATGAGACCTTAATTAACAAAAAAAAATGAATTATTTTCTAATTGCCTTCATAAAGCCTTGTCTAAATTTCAAGCCTCCCATAAGACCAGGAAAAAACACTAAGCAACTAAACTTGGTTTTTAGACGTACATAATCAACAGTTGAAAACCTTAATGGCCTGTAATATTGCTTTATGGTATAACTATCTATAACAGAAATAACGTTTGAATGAACGACACTTGTTTAATAACATGCTCACACGTTGCTATACATAACATAATATTATTATTTCTCTATCTTTATTTTTCTATCTATATTTTAAAGTTCAAATATTCAACCAGTAAATCTCTACGGACCTTATTTTGAACTGTGAATCATTCATGCGTTTACACTCCTTTATTTATATATATGTATGTATTTAACTTTTTCATGTTTGAATCTATTATATAAGATTATAAACGTTATCATTTACCAAAAGTATACTGTCTCATTAATACTTAGTATATCTCTCTATACCTAATTTGTATTGCAAATATGTGTATATTGTATAATAGAAAAATCATATTATTACTTTCGTATATCTCTGCATTTTGTTTTTTACATCTATATGTATAATATGTAATAACTTAATCTTAATTACCGTTTCGGTTTAACGCTATATATAGTTTGTGCAAATATAGATATATTGCACAATAACATATCCATTATTTATGTTTTATTCCTCATATGAAGTTAGAACTAATATAGTGATTTAATTTAATATAATATAATAAATATTAATTTATTACGATACATGCACATATGTATATATATATATATATATATATATATATATATATATATATATATATAGCTGAAAACTGCGTTAATCATTATACTTTAGACAATGTATCTACTTGATAATAACATTTTCGATATTTCTAACAATAAGTACTTCGTAAATTTTACATACCGAAAATGTTGACACTCTTATTGGTAATTTTTGTTAAAGATTACTTTTAAGAAAATATTCAACAGTGTATATCTCTCTTTCGCGGGCGTAATAAATCCTTTAATTTTGTTTTCATAAAATTCAGAATTTTAGAAATCTAACACATTTAAAAATGTATACAATTTATAAAATTGATAAATATAAATAACCATCAACTTTTAAAAACTTAAAACTTTGATTCTTCACCCTAAAATAACATAAATTAAATATTTTGAAACTAGACCGCTTCGTCTTTAAGGGGAAAACAATTTTTTTCTGCATAAATTACTTGAATTATATTCAATAGAAGGTTCAATATGTGGATTCGTCCTTCGTCTGAATATTTACTAATATCTACTAAACTGTCAGGCTGGCCCCAACGGAAAGTACGCTGTTTCAATTTATGTTGTCTCTGGAATGTCAATTACATACAATAAATATGACAGGTGTCACGCGTAGAAATCTATATATAAAAACCTGAAATGATAATAACATTCACAGTTTATCTCATAGTTTAACCAGCTTTATCTTTCTGCTGAGGACAGATAATGTGTCTATTAATCCTGGAAATAACATGGCTATATATAAGCTAGTACAGAATATAACAGGTTTTGGTTAAAGGGATGACAGTTTTTGATTTTATTAAACATCATCGTGTATCTGAATATTAGCGTCAAATTACGAGACATATTTCTTGCTATACGAACTGTCCAATACAAACTGTTTCAGTTTACAGTTAATAAAGTTTGGATACTGGAAAATAACTGGAAACCTGACATTTGAATTTGTTTATACTGTTTATGTTTTGTTTTTTTATTTCGGACCTATGGTAACATTTTTAAATACTGCATATATACTTCAGTTATATTAAAAATTAAAGTTATATTCTATAATAATTGTTTCTACTTTAGGCACAATGACAGAAATTTGAAGTGGAGGGGAAAGTCGATTAAATCGAACCCAGTACTCACTTCTGCTTCACATTTTCGACCCCGTAAAGATGAATGACAAAGTTAACCTCGGTGGGATTTGAACTCAGAACATAAAGGGCCGTAACAATATGCCGCAAAGCATGTTGTCCGACGCTCTACCGATAATGCCAATCCATTGCCCTATAATAATGGTTTCTTATATAGGCACAAGGCCAACACTTTTTTGGGAGGGGAAAGTCGATTAAATCGACCCCAGTGCGTGACGGGTACTTTATTTTATCAACCCCGTAAGGATGAAAAGCGAAGTTAACCTCGGCGGGATTTGAACTCAGTTCATAAGGGGCCGTAATTCTATGCTGCAAAGCATGTTGTCCGACGCTCTACCGATACTGCCAAGCCATTGCCCTATAATAATGCAACAGAAAGTTGTATCTGTGATGAAAATGGCCCATTAGTATCGGTAGAGAGTCGGACGCCATGCTTTCCAGCATAGTTACGTCCCTTTACGGTCTGAGTTCAAATCCCGCTGAGGTTCACTTTGCCTTTCATCCTTACGGGGTCGATAAAATAAAGTACAATTAATGTGCTGGGTAATTGCTGGCCTTGTGCCAAAAGTAGAAACAATTATAAAATTACGTACGCTACAATTTATATATACTCTCGCGTCCCAAATAATGGATGGGGAGGATAAGTGGGGGTTGGTTGGGGTGGACATTTGCTTAAATTCTTATAAGCGGTGGGGTTCGGCAATTGTATAGTGTAAATATGGGATATTTTTTGTAATGTTCATTTTTTTGTTATATATAGTGTTATTTTCATGTAAAATAAAATTACTATCAGATTCTCCAGCAGCGATATGAATCACAATAACACTTACCAACATTTAATAAACCGGAGGGATGGGTTGGAAGCAAAATCTAATAGATTTATAAACATGGCGAGACGATTATTCAATACCTGCGAGTAATTGATAGAGAGAGGGAGTAATTGGGAGAGATTGGTGTAAGTTAGGTATAGAGGGGGAGTGCAATGTGGTGATTGGTATATAGAGGGGGACAGAGAGAGACAGTGTCGTGGTAGATGTAAAGGGGGAGGGGGTGTTAATTGGTATAGATAGAGGGAAATGAAGAGTGCACCGTGTAGTAGATATATAGAGAGGGAGATTATAGTGGTAAGTGATATAAAGAGGCCTATTGAAAGAGAGTGTTGTATAGTAGATATAGAGAGGGTGAGAGTTTGTTGGTTATGTATATATAGAGGGGAGTTCAGAGTGTATTGTATGGTAGATTTAGATAGTTGAGGGGATAGAGGTAATAAATAAAAGGAAGGGGGTTGGGAGTGAGTGTCACGTAGTAGATATATATATTTCTTTTTATTTGCCACCAGGACATCAAAGATTGGGACAAATACAAAGGGGGGAGTTTACATACATTTAAAAGGACGTGTAAAAAACATATAACAAATTAAATTTAACAATCGATGTTCTCAATAGGGAGGGGCGTTGACATGGGTCGCCCCCCCCCCCCCCCCAAAAAAAAAAAATGTGCAACCCTCCTCTTCAGGAGCACAAAGAGCGGGTGCTTCCTTCCTCTTCTCATTCTTCTCCTCTCTCACCTACAGGCTGATATAGAGAGAAGGCCCATTCACTCGGGCCATTCTCGCTACTTTCACCCATCTTTCATAAAACTTGCTGGGGTAGAGCACCTCTCTCTCCATTCTGATCCTTCTTCTAAAGTGGTACTTGAAAAAAAAGACCAGTTGTTGGCCGGAGAGATAGGTGTCTGACCTCAGCCCTTTCAACCTTGTCCACCATACAACTTCTTTCGCCATGGCTATCACACAGAGGAAAACCGCCTCTCCTTCGTTTTTGAAAGGGGGAGGCGGTTTGATTGTGACAATGTTCTCGGTGGTCAACCGGATTAGTCCCACCCGCGACAGTAGTCGTTCTACATAGCCCCACAGGTCAGCAACGCCCGGTCATTGTACGAATGCGTGTGCGACGGTTCTTGGACAGATCTTCTTCGAGGAGTCCCTACCCGGGCGCCCGTGTCTGTAGAGCTTGTCCTGAACGGGTAGAGCTCCTCGGTAACATTGCCAAGCCAGGGACTTTTGGAAGTTGTCCATCGGTCCCGGGCCAAACGTCCTACCGAACAGACTGGCCAGCTCGTTTTCCTCCATGCCTAGAGCCTCTCCGAGAGCGTCGTCGCACTTACCTCGCACCAACCCTCTATAGAATGTTGAGGTTGAGTCTCCACTGATTGCCGGATCCGCTTGCCAGAGGGCCTAAGCGCCTGGGCTCATTCAATGTGCCAGTCGCCCACTTTTCTCGGTCTTTGCTTGACACAGGATTGCAGCTTGTTGAGTGAGACGAGTCTCGGAAAGGCTCGCCTCACAAGCAGGGCCCACACCGGCTGACCGGTGAGGAATACCTGGAGGTGCCGTAGCCTTAATGCGTGTCTACGCATCGTCAGCCACGGCATCCCCAGCCCTCCGTTCGAAGGGTGTTGACAGCAGATGGATCTTCTCACCAAAGGAGCCCGCTTCTTCCAAAGAAATCGGAAGAGCGCGCGCTCCATTTTGGTGAGTGTTTTCTCTGGGCAAAGCACGACTGTCAAGCGGTAGTAGATGACGGACGCTATATAAGCGTTCGCCACCTCCGCTCGACCTTTCAGGGATAGTTTGCACTCGGCCCACTTCTGGGCGAGTGCAAACACCTTGCCCGTTACCTCGTCCCAGTTTTTCTCCACCTGGAGGTCCGGTCCGAACCAGACCCCGAGCAGCTTCACCGGTCCCTCCGTCCAGCGTCCGACGATGCCGTCGGAGGGCATCGGCGTAGGCCGACACCGCTTTCCGCAATCCCGGTTCCAAGGGGATGCCCTGCAACAGCTCCAGCTTCCTCAGTAGTAGCTCGAGAGCCAGCACATACAGGAGGGAGGAGAGAGGGCATCCCTGTCGAAAGGATCGCGCGATTTGGAATGGCTCCGAGAGGTAGCCGTTCACCTTGACCCTCGAGCAGGTGTTGCTGCTGCGCATTGCAGCAATCCATCCCCTGAAAACGGGTCCGAAGCCTGCCGTCGCGAGCACCGCATCCAGGTACCGATGGTCAACCCTATCGAACGCTTTAGATTGATCCAAGTTGATCAGGGCCCCACCAAAGCCGGGTTCGTTCCCTACCCTCTCTACGATGTATCGCATGAGGTGGAGATTGTCGTGTATGGACCTGGACGGGATTGCGCATGTCTGCGCTTCTCCCACCAGGTTCCCGACGACAAGCGCCAACCTCTTCGCTAACACCTTGGCCAAAATCTTTAACTCTGTGTTTAGCAGAGTTATGGGCCTGAAGTTATCTATGTCATCCCCCTTATTCTCGTCCTTCCTCACCAGCGTGACTACGCCCTTGGTCACAGAACTGGGAATTCTCCCGTTCTGTTGCCAGTTGCAGTAGACCACCTCGAAGAGACCGGAGAACAAGCCCGGCATCGCTACATAAAGTTCGTATGGTAGACCATCGAGACCCGGAGTTTTGCGTTTGCCGCATTGGCTCAGCGCCTCCCCTATTTCAGCGGCTAAAATCGGCCTCTCGCAGGACTTCGCCTCCCCGTCCGAGAGCCGCGCCAGACCGTCGAGGTATGGACCGAAATCCATGGCCCCACCCGTCCCGCCGCCCCTCCCGAACAGCCGTGCAAAGCGCCGTTGAAAGGCCGCGCTCATCCGCTCAGGTTCAAGGATCACGCGTCCATCCTGGTCCTTCAAAGACCGAATCGTGAACTTGTTTCCACTTTTTGCCTCTGTCACTCGGGCCCAGCTAACAGCTTTGGCTCCCTCGTTACCCATAGTACGTATTTTACTCCTGACAACGCAGCCCTCGTGCTTCGCATCAAAGAACTGGTCTAGGGCCGTTCTTGACGCCAGCACGCCGGTCACGTTGCCACTCCTAATCACCTCTTCTATTCTATTTGTTAATTCCCTTTCAGTTCTATTCCTATCTGATGCTAATTCCCGACTAAAACCTATCGATTCTATTCTAATTTCTCTCTTGAGAGAGCCCCACCACCTGTTGTTGACAATTGCCCCCGTCAAACGCTGCTTAACTAGTGTGCTAATCCGCTTACTGTAAGCTTTGTTTGTCGGTAAAAACAAGTTTAGCTTCCAGTAACCGGGTCCCTGTCTATGAGTTCTATCAAGGTTGACCACTCCGGTCACCAACTTGTGATCCGAATAGTCAACCATGAACATTAGTGGACAGCTTAATATGTCCCTATCCTTATTTCTAACTAGGAACCTATCTAGGTACGACCTAGATGTTCCGCTGCTATTACTCCACGTCCACCGTGGCACAGTCGGAAAATCTAGTCGATATCTATCGGCCAGATCAAATCGGCCCATTAATCGTTTGAGGCTGTTACACCCCCCTCTATCGGGACATGCCCCTACATAGTCCCAACGTGCATCCAGGATACCATTCCAGTCCCCCACTAAAAGCAAGGAGCGAGACGTTCCCAGGAAATTCTTCAGGCATCGGAAGAAGTCCGGTCGTGGTGTCCCAGATGGGGAATACGCTGCCACCAGCCTGAAAGCTCCACCTTCACTACTGCCGACGTCTAAAACCACCAGTCGACCCTCCGGGTCCAGGTGTACCTTCTGTGTGGCAAGACCCAGGTATTTTCGCAGCAGAACGACAACCCCACCCCTCGGCTGACAGAGAGATGCGTAGATCTCAAAGTCGTCGAAGATGGGGGCCAGTTGGCGCTCGCTGCTGATCCTGGACTCGCAAATAACCAGTACATCCACTCTGTGCGACCTGAGGTCATTTAAGAATATGCCCTGGTTCCAGGACATCCCCAAGCCGCGTGCATTCACACATCCAACTCTTATATTGGCCATGTTGGTGCTGAAGAGGTAAAAAGGAAGAGGAAAGGAAATTACTTACCTCTTCGTTTCCTGGGGACCAGGCTGCACAATTTCCATGGGGGTGTTGGAAGTGTTGTTTGGTGGCGTGGTGGTTTGTGGTGGGGTGAGGACATCAGTGTGTGGTGGGATTAGGGTGTTTGGTGGGGTGTGGGTGTCTGGTGTGGGGGTGGGGAAACATCTCAATAGGACGCTGTTATGTGGTTTGGTGCAGTTGGTCCCCACATGCATTGGATGGTTCTTTTTCAAAGTTACATAGGTTTCCGTTGGGACCCTAATCATCATTAGGTGCAGTTTGTTCGCTGCGTAGGTGAAAGTGATCCCTTCGCTTTCCACCGAAGGGTAATTTTCTATCGCTTTCATCAACGTTTTATTGTTCTTGTTAATGTATGTATAGAGTTTTTGTTGTGTTGTGTTTGTTTTTGTTTGTTGTTCTTATGCGTGTTTGCGTTTTGTAGTACGTGTTATGTTTTGGGGAGGGTTGGTTTTTTTTATTTGTGATGTTTGTTCTGTTTGTGCTGGTGGTTGTGTGTTTGTGGCATTTTTGTTAATGTGGTGCCTTTTTTTTTCCTTTTCACCTGTTGAAAGGGTTCTCCCTCGTCGTCACTGGGTGACGTTGATACGGAGTCCTCTTCCGTGTTGTTGGGAAGGGGTATATTTTGGGGTTTTGTTGTGGTTGATTTTGTATTTGTTTTAGGTGGGGAGGGGTTGGGTGGAACAGTGTTTTGTGTTGTTATTTTTCCGTGTTGTTGTGGTGGTGGTGGTGGTGGTGGTTGTGTTGTTGTGTTCGGGGTTGGCAGAAGAGCCTTTTTTTTTTACTCGTTAATTGAAGACAGGCAGCCCTCAGGTGACCCCTGCTTAAGCAGTGGTAACATGACGGTCGCCTTCCCTCCACTGAAATGTTTATATAAGTTATCCCGTCTAGAGGCACGCGTTGTGGGATATTCGCTATTCGTTCTGGGCTCATTTGCACCAGAACTTCTACGTTGGTCCCACCAAATACACCTCCGGAGGACTTTCCTATTGAAATTATCTTATTATCTTGTCTTCGTCAAAGTTAATTATTCCACATAGTATCCACCAAATATTTACATTTGGTGTGATACTCATTATTTTTATTCTTTGTGTCCTTTTTCCCCTGTAAAAGGTGAAGCGGGGGGACACAATGGGTGCTACCGAGTACTTTTGAGCTCTTGACTGGTTGTTCATTACCCCCGAAATGCTACCAAACAGTTTACCTTTTTGTATGAAGGTAAAGTCCTTCATTGCATCTTTTAGAACCCCAATTTCATTTTGTGATAATTGAGCTGGTTTTCTTGTTTCGTTCGATATTGTGCTGACAACCACAGTTTTCAGGACAGCCTCTCTACGTAATTCCTGTGGAGAATTGATGCTAAAAGTACCGTTTTCGCCAAAAGTCACGAATTGTTTTGCATCTTGTAATAGTTGTTTAGCATTTGTTATGTCTATTGGCGTGTATAGTTCGTTTTTTTTTACGGTCTGTGCGAATGTTGTTTTGGTGTTGTTGTCTTTTTTGTTACTGTCACTGTTGGTAATATTGGTGTTGCTATTGTTGCAGTTGTTGGTTGTGGTGTTGTCATTGTTCTTGTTGTTGGTGCTGGTATTATTTACCGGGTTTGGTTTCGCGGTTTCGATATTTTCCACGTTTTTCGATGATACGAGGGGGGACGGCTGCAAGCTTTGTACTCCTACCTTCCCTCCACCACTTTTCTTAGTGGGCGTGGCACTCACGACAGTGTGCGAGGTGGAAATGGCATCCATTGCCACCAAGTCTACAGTTTTAGATGAAAATTGAAAATTTGTTGACTTAACGTCTGACGGCCAAGGCAAGGGGCTAAACCAAACAATGTTATTAAATTGATCAATAAACTCACAGTTTTTTTGACAACAATCCGTAAAAATCCGGAGCAAAGTAAATCACGTCTATATCAAGTGGTAATTGATATAGAGAGGTGGAGAGTTTCGTGGTAATTGATATAGACCAGGGGGGGGGGTGTTTCGTGGTAATTGATATAGAGAGGGTACTTGGTAGAGTGTGTAATATATTAGATATAGAGATGGGGAGATTTGGTGCTAATTCATATCGAGAGATGGATTGGGGGAGATTTCCCTTTAGTAGATATGTAGAGAGGGAGAGTTTGGTGTTAATTGATATAGAGAGGGGGATTGAAAGAGAAGTTTGTATGGTAGATATAGAGAAGAGGAGTAGTGGTAATTAATATAGGGAGGGGGATTGGGAGTGAGTGCCGTTTGGTAGATATGGAGAGGGAGATTGGATGAGAGTTCCGGATTGTAGGTATAGAGAGATGGAGAATTTGATGCTAATTGATACAGAAAGGGAGATTGGGAGAGAGTTTTGTATGGTTGATGTAGAGAGGGGGGAGATATGTGGTAATGAATAGGGTGAGAGGATTGATAGAGATAAGTATTGATAGATACAGAGAGGGGGAGATTTTGGTAATGATGAATAGAGTGGGAAGGAATGAGAGAGAGTATTGTGTGATAGACATAGAGAGCGAGATAGTTGATATAGAGAGGAGGATTGGAGACAGTGTCGTAAAAAGATATAGAGTGGGGAGTTTGTGATGCATAGGGAGAGGACGATTACGAAAGAGTGTTGTTGTATAATAGAGAGGGAAAATTGTAGTGGTGATTGACAAAAAGAGGTTGATTTTGATAGATTGCTGTATATTGGGTATAGAGAGGGATGGATTTGCTGGTGATGGTTAGAGTGAGGTCGATAATGAGAGAGTGCCGTGTGGTCGATATGGCGAGGGGGAGAGTTTTGTGATGATCGATATGGCGAGGGGGATTGGGAGAGTGTTTTGTATGTTTGTTATGGAGAGGGGGAGAATTTGGTGGATATAGATATAGAGAGAGGTTTAATGGGAGAGCGAAGTATAGTAGATATAGTGAGGGTGAGAGTTTAGGGGTGATTGATATAGAGAGCGGGATAGGGAGAGGTAAGTGTAGATATATAACGAGAGGGAGAAGTGTATTAGTGTTATATATAGTGAGGAGGATAAAAGAGACATGGTCAGGTAGACATGGACGGGGAAAATTAGTAGTAGTAGATGTAGTGATAGGGATTAAAAGAGAGTTTTGTGTGATAGCTATAGAGAGGAGGAGATTTTGGTTGTACTTTCGGGTCCCAAATAGGATGGCTTGGAATAAACGAGGCGGGTTGGACATTTGCTTAAATTCTTATAAGTGGAAGAAAGGGGGAGGCAATCGATAGTTGTATAATGTCTTCTTCTTCTTCTTCTTCTTCTTCTTCTTCTTCTTCTTCTTCTTCTTCTTCTTCTTAGTCGAGGCTGGGGTCATCCTAATCCAAAGATACCAAAGCCTCATTGAGCGTAGAGCTGACCAGATCCAACAGCGCCCTCCATTGCTGGTGGTGATACATAAAATTGCAAAATAATATTTGTCATACATAACATTGCAAAATAAAATTATTATTAGATTCTCCAGTTGTATCGATATGAATCGCTTACAATGAAATTTGGCCGGAGATACATTAGCAAAATGAATAGGCGGGGTGGGGCGTTGGAATGAAGACGGCACGGGGTGTGCAATCTGAAAAATGGTCGTTGGACAGATCTCCAGGATGGATACACTGGGGTACATGGTGGGCACGGTAACGGCTCAAGAATTGAAGAAGGAGTGAGGCTTCTTGAATTCTGTGATGCAAGTGAACTAACCATTTGCAACACGAACTTCCAGAAGCCTGCCAACCACCTAATAACCTACAAACCAGGCGAGCACATAAGCCAGATTGACTTCCTGCTATTTAGACAGTGACACAGACAGATGGTGTCAAATACTAAGGTATATACCCCGGGGAAGAATGCATCCCCCAGCATAGGTTAGTCATTAGCGACATCTCAGTAAGTAAGAGAAAGAATGAGACATACGGGAAGGTGTGGAAAAGAAATATTTAGAAGCTAAAAGATCTTTCATTAAAATATAAATTTAGCAAAGCCCTTCAAGATGTGTATGACGAAAACGAAAACGGTTTAGAGTCGTATGATATAGATGATAATTGGAATTTCTTGGGTGATAATTTACTGCAGGCTATTGAAGAAACTTGTTGCCGGGGTAGAGCTTCAACCAGACAGAGAGTGACCTGGTGGTGGAACAGCACGGTAGATAGTGCCGTTAGAGAATGGACATGTCATTATGAGAGAGAGTGAATGTGGAGAACGAATGGGAGAGAGAGAAATTACCCCCAGTAGAGTCGAGAGAGGGACAAGTTATTGAGATTGACGAATATAGGATACAAGGGGCAATTAAGGAAATGAAGAATGGTAAGTCTGCTGGGCCGTCGGGCATAGTTGCTGAGATGCTGAAGGCACCAGGAGAAATAGGCACTAAACTTGTTGCACGCATCATCAATCAAGCTATATATGGTGGTGTCATACCCAAAGTCTGGTGCAGCAGTATTCTCATAAATTGTTACAAAGGTAAAGGGGATGCTCTGGAGAGGAGCAATTATAGGGGCATAAAACGGATGGATCAGGTTATGAAAGTGCCAGAGAGAATATTAGCGAAACTAATTAGATGAGAAGCATTTTGGTTTTGTGCCTCAGAAACGTACAACAGATGCCCACTCCTTAGTGAGGCAACTACAAGAGAGGTTCTTAGAGAAGAATAAGCCACTATACTTAGCTTTTGTTGACATAGAGAAGGCCATTGATAGAGTACCCCGCTCTGTCATCTGGTGGTCACTAAGGAAACTAGGTATAGAGGAATGGCTTGTGAGGAGAGTGCAACCTATGTACAGGGGTGCTGTCAGTAAAGTGAAAGTAGGCATGGAGTTTAGTGAGGAATTCCAGATACAAGTAGTTGTGCATCAATGTTCGGTCCTCAGACCGTTCTTGTTCATTATCCTCCAAGCCATAACAGAGGAGTTTAATACTGGATGCCCATGGGAACTTCTCTATGCTGATGATCTGGTTATTATAGCAGAATCAGTAGAGGAGCTAGAGAATAAATTATGGCTATGGAAACAGCAGTTGGAATGAAGAAGCCTGAGAGTGACCATAGCTAAGACAAATGTGTTGATAGGTAGAAGAGAGGACAATACTCTGATGCCATTAGGGAAATGGCCATGTCGATATGTAGGAAAGGAACTGGCATAAATTCCATAAAATGTACGCAATGCAGATCTTGAGTACACACGAGATGTAGTGGGATAGCAGGCAAACTACGTATGCAGTAGATGTACAGGGAAAGTTGGCAGTCGTAATCGCAGTGATAGTCACATTTTTCCAGTTCAGGTGGGTTCTATAGAAGTGGTTGATAGCTTCCGGTACCTAGGTGATCAGATTAGCATGGGAGGGAGGTGTTCCGAAGCCATAGTATCTAGAATAAGCACGTGTTGGAAGAAAGTTAGGTACCTGCTTCCTCTGTTGACAAAGAAGGGTTTCTCCCTACGTACGAAAGGACGGTTATATGATGCCTATGTGAGATGCGCGATGCTGCCTGTTAGTGAGACATGGGCAGCGACTGCAGAGGATATGCGACAACTGGAGAGAAATGAAGCAAGCATGCTCCGTTGGATGTGCAATGTCAAAGTTCCAAGAGTGTGAAGGATAGTGGTGGAATGACATTAAAAGGGGGTGGATGGGGGCAAAACACTTTTTAGAGTGTAAAAAAAAATTAAAATGATACAAGTGGTGAAAGGGTGTGAGGTGTGAGGGTGGTGGTGGGAGGATGAAAGGGGGAGAGGAGAGAAGGAGACAGGGGATCCCCTCGGGGAGGGTGGAAGGTGGTGTGTGTGTATGTGTAGGTGTACGTGTGTGTGTGTGTGTATGTGAATGTGAGAGTTCGGGTAATAGGGAAATCAATGTGTACATGGGTTGGGGTGTAAGACAGTGTGTCTGTGCGTGTGGATGGAGAGGGGTCAGAGTGGGTGGTGGAGAGTACGCGTGTGGAGCCCGGAGGCTGAGTGCGTGCATGTGAGTATACTCATATATGTATATATATATATATATCAAGTAAGAATATTTTCGAAACAGCGCGTTGGTTTCAAATTATTAGAAATGTAAGCTATCGCCGTATTTTGACTAAAGAAATTAAAGAAATTTTTTAGCCTGATAGTGGGGTTAAGAATCCTCAGAGAAATGGAAAAAGATGTGTATTGACGTACATGGGACTCGAACCCACATCTTTGGTTATCCGGAGCAACTCGCTGTTTCGAAAATATTGTTACTTGACATTACAGTCGCTAAGTTTATAGCTTCTAATTTGAATGGAAAAAGACGTGTTGGTGTAAATGGTAGCTCAGTGGTCCGGATAATCAAAGATGTGGGTTCGACTCCCATGTACGTCAATACTCATCTTTTTCCGTTTCTCTGAGGGTTCTTGACCATACTATCAGGCTAAATAATTGATTTAATTTATTTAGTCAATATACGGCGATAGCTTACATTTCTATATATATATATATCTAAATGGAAAAGAATGAAACGAAATTTCATTTCTCACTCTTAGTACGGCTGATACCTAAATATAAGTATGTATACGTACATACATATATGTTTAGAGACAGACAGTAGTATATACATATATATATATATATATATATATATATATATATATATACGTATGGGTTTACCGAACATTTGTTATAATGTTCGGTTCGTTTGTAAACAAACAGCCCGAATTACGCCGTACAGTGCTCGGCAACCATCGTCGTCCTTTTATTCAACACTGACACAGGAACGATGTAGTAGTTTCAAGCTTATTAGCTATCGTCAGCATCGTATACCTTTCTGTCAGATGATTGAACGTCATAACGTATATACTTTCCTTATGCATATTAACGGCTGAGCAGCCTAATTTGCATATCGAGGGAGTTAGTCGGCCGGGCATACCGAAAACGATAAATGGAAAACTCACTCGATATGCAAATTAGGCTGCTCAGCCGTTAATATGCATAAGGAAAGAATATACTTTCAGACGTTCAATCATCTGACAGAAAGATATACGGTGCTGACGATAGTTAATAAGCTTGAGAATAGTACATCGTTCCTGTGTCAGTGTAGAAAAAAGGGCGACGATGGTTGCCAAG
>OZ024747.1:36082794-36102794 GCA_964016885.1 Eledone cirrhosa | reverse complement strand
TCATCGCTCACTCCCAAATCGACTGTGTTATATCTGCCCTCTCTGTCAGCTTTACCCTGTAACCCACCGTAACATCTGATCATGTAAATATATTGTTGAACATATCACCCCATCACCACCACCACCACCATGACCACACACATCGCAATACGTCCACACACTTTTTTCCACGTCTTCCCTATGTCACTCTTTAACCTGTAACCCATCGTATTATTCGATCCTGTATATTTTTTGACGCTCACAACTCCACCACCGCCACCACAAGGCACAACTCCATACGTCAACAATCATTAACATCATTAACATCGACAACACATACCTTCCCTCCCGAACAATCGCAAGTGTGTGTGTCTGTGTGTAAGTATATTTATATGTCCAACGTCAACTCCATTGGGTCACCCCTCTCTCTATCTATGTACCACACCACCCCCACTGACTCCCCACACCCCTCTCTCTATATATACACGCGCGCATGCATATATGTGTATATATGTATATACATATATGTATATGTGGGTGTATGTGTATCTGTGTACGTGTGTGTGTATACACATATGTGTATGTGTATATATGTCAGTATATAACGTATGTGTATGTATACAACGTTTTTTCAGACTAAGAGTGTCTAGGTATGTATCTGGCCATTGATTTGACACCACCAACACATCAACCACACCAACATAAATACCACTACCATAACCCCCCACACACACACACACACACACAATAATCAGCCACAAATATACGCCAATCTGACTGCAGACAATCCACTGGCCCCATACCACAGCCCACCCAGCCAGCGACAGTCACCACCATCTTATCACCACATCCACCCCAACATACACTACAGGCGAAAGGCAATCCCCCACCCCAACATCCCTGCCCATCCTCGCCAGCGACCGTCACCAACATCTTATCATCACCTTCACCCCCACATACACTACAGGCGAAAACATCCCTAAGATCTGTCCCACCAATCAAAACAATTTATATTGACCAACATATGAAGTTCTGACTTTATCATATAGCATGTATTCATTTTCTACTAGCATTTTAAAGGGTCCGTCGAGCTGCCAATTATAGAGTCGGGTAAGATCGATACATTCCGAACCTTCAGCTGATCAGTAGCGAAACGCGCGTCACCTACCAATAAATGTAATGAAGGAGTAACCAATCGTCCTTATTATCCTTTCAATATATTACACTCTGTATAGCTTTACACCTGAATACAGAAGTGAACCTATACATCGAGTGCTCACCCGGGTGAACCTGCATAACTCCAAGTTACACGCCCTATATATATATATATATATCACAGAAAAAAAGAGAATCAGTTTGGCAATAAATGGAATTTATTGGACATATTACAATCGTTTCTCTGGCGACCAGCTCGAGGCACGATCGATGTGATGATCGAACCTGAGTCTGAAAATCGCAAGGTCCTCAGATAATTTTTGATTCTACGAAGCAGATTTTCGTATGTCCATTTACATCGATATAATTCGCTTGTCGGCTTAGGTCCTGTTGTGTCATTCTATGAGTGGTAAAGATGTTCACCTGTCATCGGTATTTCTAACCACTCATGGTTGTCCACTATTTGGTTCTTTTCATTCTCCACCTGTCAATCAAATTTGTTTCGTAGGTCAGAATTACTACTGTAGTAGGTAAGGGGTTGTATGCTTGAACTGCTGGCAGCAATTCGACGTCTTCACTGTCTTTAGGCGCCCTCCTCTACACCGATCACGTACACACCCGCAGCTGTATTGTATTCGACGATCACCGTAAATATTGATTGGAGGGAATTTTTAAATTTAATTAGAAAAATATTTGAAAAATATTTAGCATAACGTTTCAAGAACACAGCCTCAGAATACCTTAAAACCTGCATATTTCAAAATGAAAAGAAAAGAACTCTGTACAAAGAACGTTTTTAAATGAATGTTTGGAACACCCTTTCAAAAAAAGTTATTTCGAAGGCATTTTTGATAAATATACACATATCTACACTCACACACTGTGCTCAGGGAAGTGTATACATTTGATATACACATATCTACACTCACACACTGTGCTCAGGGAAGTGTGTACAGTTGATATATACATATCTACACGCACACAGTGTACTCAGGAAGTGTGTACAGTTGATATACACATATCTACACTCACACACTGTATTCAGGGAAGTGTGTACATTTGATATACACATATCTACAGTCACACACTGTACTCAGGAAGTGTGTACAGTTGAGACGCTGCACATATATACACAGATAAAAAAAAGGAAGATCTACGCTTAGGCATTCATACCCTCACAGAGACATCTTCATACAATTATACCCACCCAGACATGTGCATACACGTACGCATGCATATCTGCGTGGACGCACATACATACATGTACCCGCGCACGCTCATATCGAGGGCGCATACTTGATGAATACCCTCCCATCCGTACACACACGTGCAGCTATGAACATTGCGCACATATTATTATATGTGACAACGTTCTAGAGGCTTGGACCCAGCCCGACCATGTGGCGATATAAGCCCGAAAGTGCATGTACAATATGCATAAATGTTATAGCCGCATAGTATCCTTGAACTAATCACATATAACATTTTACGTCATCAATATTCGTCAGAATATCGTAATGCAGACAGCCAGGCATACAGGCAGATATTATAAGAACGCTATGGAGATGGATAACCGGAGCCTAACACCCTTTTAACAACAGAAAATTGAAAATTAAAAACTGAAGTTAATATCGTTAGACCGCAAGTAATATATAAATGCAAGTTTGAAGTCAATGCAGTAGAAATGTGGATTTCTATAGACTTTGCAAAAATGAGGACACACACAGTTTTATATATATATATATATATATATGTAGGAGGTGAGTTTTATTGTAGTACAATAAAGCAATGCAGATATCGGATAAGAAGCACTCTACAGTTTGTAGGACTGGAGTATGCATAATATAAGATCAAAAGATGGTTAAAGGAGTTCCATGTATTTTATTATGCGCATTTCAAAAACAAACATCATCATGCAATAATATTTGTGTGTTCATCAGATAAAACAGGAGAACATGATATGAAGGCTAAAAAACACTTGTGGATAGTGCAGTTTTAAATCTACATATGTAGATTTAAAACTGCACTATCCACAAGTGTTTTTTAGCCTTCATATCATGTTCTCCTGTTTTATCTGATGAACACACAAATATTATTGCATGATGATGTTTGTTTTTGAAATGCGCATAATAAAATACATGGAACTCCTTTAACCATCTTTTGATCTTATATTATATATATATATATATATATATATATATATGTGTGTGTGTGTGTGTGTGTGTTTGTGTGTGTATGTGTGTGTATGTAGATATATATGTATGTATATAATATATATAAATATGTATACACACACACGCACGCACACACACACACATATATATATATAGTCTATCAAAGTTCATTCGTCGCACATCTGCGACATCATCAGTGGTACTTTTATGTTTCCTCCCATTATATTGTAATGTCTACGCCATTTTTATTTTATTTATTTATTCTTTTTTTCTCTCTGCCTCTGCGCATGCGGTTGCGTGTGTGTATAATGTTTGGTGTGCGTGTTCGCGTTTGAGTGTGTGTTTTCGTTTTTGTATTCTATCTTTGTTCACTAGTGTGTGTTTATATGTGTTTGTTGTTATTGTACTTGTGTATATATATATTTATTTATTTATTTATATTTTCCTTAAGTCAGTATTGTTTGTTTGGGTACGGTTGTTGTTCTTTATTTCTGTTCAACTTCGGTCTTAGCTCTATCTCAGTAGCTTCTCTGATTTGCCTACCTGTTGAGTTATTTCAATGTTTATATATTATTTTACTTTCTATGTTGTCTATATTATCAAGATGTCTTTGTCTGGCGTGTTCATATAGTATTGAACCGTTTTTTCGTCCTCTTAGTTCCCCCCAGTGTTGGTCTAATCTTTCTCCTATGCTTCGAGCTGTCTCACCTATGTATGACGTTGTCATTTTTGTTTCTGCAAGTACCCTCTGTACATGTTATGCTATAGACTACATTTCTAGTTTTTCAATTTATCTGGGAGTTCATTCTCCACACATTTCTTATTTGTAAAGTGGGTTTTCTGAAAGAGGTATGTCTTGCTGATTAGGGATTTTATGGTATTTTCTGGATTTTCTCCCACTTTAATATTCAGATGGATCTTTCTCAGGGCCTTTCTACATTGTTTAGCTAATTTACCTCCAGGGGTAACATCTACGAACATGACACACTGGTATCTCTGGTTGTCGTACAATGAAGTGGCTTTCCCTGTTTTATGTTTAGTCCTATCTAAGCTATTCCATTAGTTGCACCTGTATAATTGGCAACTTCCTTTCATGTCCAGTTCTTTGAGGGTCTTATATTTCTGTGTGTATTCTTTGTATACTCTGATTCTGTCTCTTTGGTTGTAGCCAGAGTACTGCATGCGATTGATGAAGTGTTGGATGTGTGTTTCCAAGTCAGTTGGTTCGCACATGCGGGATACATTCTTCATTACTCTTACCATGTCATGCAAACGCATGCGCAGAGACAGAAACAAGAAGAAAACAATGGCGTAGACATTACAATACAATGGGAGGAAACATAAGAGTAGCACTGATAATGAAGCAGATGTGTGACGAAAGAACTTTGGTTGACTATATAAACATTCATAAACATTGATTGCCAGATAAATTAACTATGAAGATATAAAAGATACAGAAGCGAAAACCAACCCAAACCAAACAGTGTGTTCTGGTAATATTTCTGGCAAAATTATAACGATATGTCGCGCGTGCCCCTCCAACAAGGAGAAGGCAGGCATATCCAGACGAGATACAGATGGCAGCAGCGGAGCAAAAAAAAAAATTTAGTGATGGCACAGAAGATTGTGGGACAGCAGACCTGTCCGGGTCACTCACACCAACAAAATTAAGGGACCCAGAGTGTCCGCCGCTGACTCCAGGCCAGGTGTCATACCGACAGCCATTGCTGGCACCCCAGACGTCATACCAGTGCTGCTACTGAATGTCAGATGCCTGGTGAAACTCACTAACATTACTAAAATTTCCTACCTGGGAGACTTAGCTATAAGCAATCAAGCATTATGCATGGCACTAACCGAAACACACCTGACAAGCAGTATAGCAGATGCGGGAATACATATATCAAAATATACTGTATTTCGTTCGGCCAGGAAGGAGAGAACTCATGGTGGGGCTGCTCGGTATATACGTGAAGATGTCACACCAATTGTACTGTTGACACATTCAAACTCATTCCAGTCTGTGACACACTGATAGTTCCTATGAAGCAACTAAATACAGTAATATATGTCACATATCGGCCGCACGATGCCCCCAGTCATGAGGGTAAATTTGAGGATAGCCTCAGTAGGATAGAAGAGGTCCTTGACAAACTGGACCAGGGTCTCAACATTCTACTGCTGGGAGACTTCAACCTGCTAAAGATTAAAATGCCTGAGGCCACCTCCTACCTAGAATGACATCAATAGAAAAGAGACAGACGGATTCCCTGCTGGCCCTCACACACGGGCTGTTCATGGAACAAGCAGTACTCCTCCCAACAAGAGACGAGAATTTCCTAGAACTCTGTATTACAAACAACGAAGTGCTCATCCACAATATAAAAATGACACCAACAACTTTCTCGGATCATAAATTAGTAGAACTAATGATATGTGGTCCGAGAGAATCAACAGAGACACAACCATCAAGAAGCACCGGGACCTTATCCAGCCTTAACTTCTACAAGGCTAACTGGAAAAGCACCGCCACACAAGACACCAACACGCAATTTCAACACTTCATGACAACGATACACATAATATGCCAAAAGTTTGTCCCGGAGAAAAAGGCCAACAGACACAATAATCTTATTCCCAGAGATAGGAAAATCCTTATGAGATGAAGAACCAAGCTCCCAAACCGGTTGAATGCACAACAAGAAAACAAAAACAAGAAGGAATCCTATTTGAAACGTGCACTACTTGACATCGATATTGCACTCAAACTTTCCCATGTAAATGAGAGGGCAAAGAAAGAAAGCAGGACCATAGAAAATATTAAAACAAACCCTAAGGCCTTCTTTAAATTTGCAAAAGAAACTACCTCGGTACACTGCAAGATTGGGCCACTCTTCCATACAGTCGGTTCATTAACCGAGAATCCCCAAGAGATAAGTGAAATACTGAACGAATAGTTCAAAAGTGTGTTCACATGTCCACTGAGGCACATGCAAGTAACAAAGCCAGAGGAGTTCTTTGATTCCACTGCACTCCATGAAGAAAGGCAAGGCAACCATCAACCACATAGACATAACGGAGGAGGATGTGGTATACGCCATAGATGAAATTAGAACAGACTCAGCTGCTGGACCTGATGGATTCCCAGCAGTCCTCTTAAAAACATGTATGCGGGCCTTAGCAACTCCACTGATGACGCACTTCAGAAGCCCCTTGGATAGGGATCTGAAAGAAGGCACAATATGCCCTATCCACAAAGGAGGTAGCAGAGTGGAGGCCAAAAACTATAGGCCAGTCTCCTTCACGTCACACATCAGTAAGGTCATGGAGCGAATCATCAGAAAGAAACTGATCACTTTCCTCGAAGAAAATAACCGCCTGACTAGCACGCAGCATGGCTTTCGCCCAGGAAGAAGCTGCCTTACACAGCTGCTACATCACTACGACTGGGTACTGAAACAACTGCTAGACAGCGCACATGTGGACGTGATATATCTTGACTTTGCGAAGGCCTTTAACAAGGTCGAACACGGAATGATATGTCACAAACTACACGGTCTCGGCATAACTGGAAACGTAGGTGAGTCGCTGCATGACTTCTTAAAGGACAGAAGCCAGACAGTCGCAGCAAACGGGGCCCTCTCAAAGGAAACATCAATATCAAGTGGGGTGCCCCAAGGCACGGTCCTGGGACTAATACTGATTTTGGTGGCTCTCTCAGACATGCCCTCTGTAGTACATACAAAATCCCTCACTAGCTATAATGATGACACTAAGGTAGCATAGGCAATGAAAAACCCATATACAAATAGGCGGAAGACAACAACATGCAGTTTAATTCTGGCAAATTTCAAGCCCTACAACACAAACCCGCAAACACAAATACAGTACAACACAGTTACGCCGGACCAGGGAGGACCGATATCCCCGTGTCAAAATCGATATGTGACCTGGGTATAAACATGAGCGACGATGCATCTTTTTCCTCACGCATCATGAAAATGGCGACAATGTGAAGACGACTAGCTGCTGGATCTTGAGGACTTTCCGGACAAGAGACCGAGACACCATGTTGACACTATGGAGGACATTTGTCCTAAGCCGCCTGGACTATTTCTCCCAATTGTGGCCACCCCAAAGTGTCAAAATAACCACAGGCCATCCAGCGAAGCTACATCAAGAGGATTGTGACGATGCAGGAGATAAGCTACTGGGAGAGGCTAAAAAAAATGAACCTCTACTCCTTGGAATGAAGACGGCAGAGACACACAGTGACATACATATGGAAAATCCTGGATGAAATAGCACCAAACTTTGCCATTGGGAGATGGACCAACCCCCGAACAGGACGACAATGTGTAGTGCCAAATGTCCCGTTTTCCACATTTAGAATAAGGAGCAGATATTGCAATAGCCTGCGGTTCAAAGGCCCTCAACTTTTCAACAAACTGCCGAGGTATCTGAGAGATCTGCACGGTGTGGAGGTGGATGTTTTCAAGAAATATCACGACACCTTGCTATTCAGGATCCTGAATGAGCCTACAGCAAGACACGAGAGAAACCTATGGGCAGCAGAAACGAACTCCCTCTTGCACCAGTGGCCAACCAATACAGGCTGGAGATGAAATGTGTAGCAAGAAGGGCGGTGCCCCAGCATGGCCTATGTCGGATGGATGGAGCAGGTAAAAGAGTAAAAGAGTAATATATATATATATAATTGTAATTATACGTCTAATAATGTATGCACTCTTAATATAAATTATATATATATATATATATATATTTAACACAATAACAAAGATAGCTTAAAGCTAAACTCTGGCTGGTAACCATCTCACTCAACAAACATTAGGTTATATGTTAGTATAACCCAATTTAAGTGTTTGGGGTGCTAACTATATGTATTTTGTGGAAAGCCAGTTGTATTATTTTATGAGATATAATTAAAGTTAAAATATATCTCTCTTTCCAAACAATTGTTTCATTATAAGTTTTCTACAAATTGGGAGAATGTTTCCAGTTTATTTAGAAGCCCAACATATATTCATGTAAGAATATATTTAGGTGAGCACTTATAAATCTTCAGTGGAAGCTCATTAAACTTTGATATGAGAAAAAATTCTTACCGCAGTTAAAAATCGTGTCTGCTAAGCCGCTCCCCCACGCATCGAATGACCGCCGAATTTGAAATTCCAGCAGTTTTTAACTGAGGAAGTATTATAGCGTCACGAAGTGGGAAAGGGAGACAACCACGATTCACGAGAAAAGAAAAAATAATATACAGGCGGGTTAATTAGTTTTTTCAAAAACGTTATAAATCCAACGTGTTAAGAACTCAATTGAAATTAAAAAAATAAATGTATGCGTGTATTAATTACACACGCATATAGATATTGTCTTAGGCTAAAAACAGAAGTCGTACCTGAATAACAAACCGCATCTCATAACCGTAGTAAATACGGTAAGTTACGCTTTAAAGGGCAATTGGGAATGTAAATCTCTGGCCGAATTAAGAGTAAAATATTAAATACACGCGGGTTAATTAGTTATTTCAAAACTAATATCAATTCCACGTGTTAAGAACTCAATTAATTTAAAAAAATAAATGTATGCATGTAATTATTTACTCAGGCATATATATATTTTCTTAGGCTAAAAACAGAGAAGTGACAACCAAAAAACCACCATATCACATAACAGTAATAAATACGGAAAGTCATATTTATAAGGTACCTGGAAAAAATACCTCTGGCCAATCAAGAGTAAAATATTTAATACAATAACAAAGATAGCTTAAAGCTAAACTCTGACTGGTAACCATCTCACTCAACAAACATTAGGTTATATGTTAGTATAACCCAATTTAAGTGTTTGGGGTGCTAACTATATGTATTTTGTGGAAAGCCAGTTGTATTATATTATGAGATATAATTAAAGTTAAAATATATCTCTCATTCCAAACAATTGTTTCATTATAAGTTTTCTACAAATTGGAAGAATGTTTCCAGTTTATGTAGAAGCCTAACATATATTCATGTAAGAATATATTTAGGTGGGCACTTATAAATCTTCAGTGGAAGCCCATTAAACTTTGATATAAGAAAAAATTCTTACCGCAGTTAAAAATCGTGTCTATATATATATAACGAAGGAAATGTAGTAAGGAACCAGGTGAACCATAACGCACCAAAGTACTCAATACTTAGGATAGTAGAGTGGGTAATAGGAACGAGTAGGACACCGACGGCTGAGCTCGTCCAGAATTAGCCGTCGAAACGGCTTGAGCTCAGCCGTCGGGGTCCTACTCGTTCCTATATAATTATATATATATATATAAATGGAAAGTATAGAAATTATATATATATACATATATTATAAACTTTAAGAATAACAATAACAATTCTAGCACTCGTATATCTAACTTTAATAGCTTTTCAAATCTTTATCCTCAAAACTGCATAATAAATAGCTATAATTGTAATTGTGACCTATTAATGTATGCTCTCTTAGCAGAAATTAGCTTGTTAAGAATATTATTTATTCTTGCACTGTGAAAACTTCTACCAACACCAACACTTATATCGGTTCTACATCGAATAGTTTTAGACGAGGTATACTTACTATCTTCATACTTTCAAGAACACTAAGAGGATGTTGTGTACCACTATATAGATTGACCCTCCGACTAAATTGTCAGTGGGTGGGGCGAACATTTTATTTTCATAAAAATTTACAATAAATTGCTTTAAGTATGAATGATAAAATTGAAGCGCTTCCCGCCATAAGTGCAAATGGGAGCGTTGAAATGAATGTCACTATGGCAACAGGGAGTAGTGACCGAGAAAAATCACACCGAAACAAATGTATGGAAACACATACTGCACAAAAATATTGAACAAGAAAAAAACACAACTTCACAAATGAACTCCACAACCACAAATCAAACAACTGAGAACAACAAAAACAACAGCAACAACAACAACGACAACAACGACAACAACAACAACAGCAACCATAAAAAATCTTTTGCCACAATAAGCCAAGGAACTTTTACAAATATTGATATTTCCAATGCGAAGGAAATGATCAATGAAGGAAAAAAATATATTACTTTCGAGGAAAAAGGGGGATTTAAAATAACCTCTCCGCCACAAATCAAAGCCGACACTATGCGAAGGACTGTGATTTTTCGCACGATTTTGAACAAACCAAAAAAACCCGGCTTTTTTTACTCAAGGCGAAATTGAAATCGTCTTGTGAGAGGCAATGTCGGAAATACAATACATACAAAGGGCTAAACTGTATGGAAGCTATTCAGTGCTTTTCAGAAGTGAGGTCCTTGCGGAAAAAATACTCAGTGACCCCGGTCACCTCTGCCACACACCTTTTCCCCTACATACATGGGACAAAGAATAAACATCACCAATATACCACCCAACATTAACATCTGGTGGATTCTGGCATGCTTCTTGGAGGAGGATGAAGACACAATACTGTCGATTCAAAAATCCACAAGAAACACCTGGAACGGCACAAGCTTGTAAATTTTGGTCCAAATGAAACCGGACAGAATTTCCAAGATACCAGAAAGGGTGCCAGTAGACGATACCAATTACATTCACATTTCGGCAGATGAAAGGAGGCCACATTGTTTTAAATGCGCGAGCACATCGCATTTAAAAGCCTTCTGTCCCCTCTTACGAACAAAAACCACCACGCCGCAAAAGGTACTTTTACCAACACCAATTCCAAAACGACAACAACAACAACAACACACACAACAAGCAAACACACAAAACGACTGTTCAAACACAAACAACAGAAAAAACACAAACAATTCCCCTGAAAAACACAGTCCCACCCCATCCCATTCCATCCAACACTACCACAATCACACACACAAACACCCAATCACCACACAACATACCCCTACCAGACGCCCCTGATGACGATTCATCACTAGACGAGGCTACTTCTCCATCCCCAAGTGAAGATGAAGGAGAGCCTCGTAAATAAAAAAAAACAAAAAAGAGACACCACAAAGCCACACAAACAACAATCACCCACACAAATAACAACACAAACACCACCACAATCACCCCCTACCAGGAAAACAAACACCAACACCACTCCAAACACAAATGCCCACCATAAAAAAGAATACTACAAAATGAACAACAAACCAAAACAACACAACAAAAAAACAAACAACAATACACATACATTAACACAAACAACAAAAACCTAATGGAGATCATCTCCCAAGACCCCGAAATAGAAACTGAGGGGAAAACTTTTGTAAAAGAAAACTCTCAACCACACCTAAAACTAATAAGAGTTTCGATAGAGACCTATCAGACATTAAAAGAAAAGTGTTCACAGGACGTTGGCAACCCTTGCCAAAAACCAATAAACCGTGTCCTGTTGAAATGTTTCCCCACTCCACTCAACACCCAACCAGAACTGAAATGGAAATTGAACAACCCGATCTCCAGGAAACGGAAAGGTAAGTGCGCCTTTTCGTCCTTTTTGCCAACCCTTCTCCACCAACATGGCTGACTTACGAGTTGGAAGCGTCAACGTACGTGGCCTAGGGATGCACTGGAAACAGGGCCAAATTCTAAACTACCTTAGGTCACACGGTATAGATTTAATAGCCATCACCGAGTCTAGGATCCTCAGCAGGAAGCAACTAACCCCCATCTTCAATGACTTTGAGATCTACGCATCTCTCTGTCAGCCGGGAGGTGGAGGGCGAGTGACTGTCATGTTTCGGAAAAACCTGGATCTCGAAGTACAGCACGTACACTTGGACACGGAGGGTAGACTGGTAGTCTTAGACGAGAACAGTATTGGAGGTCGAGCCTTCAGACTGGTGGCCGTTTATGCTCCGACCGGGCAATCACAATCGCGGCCAGACTTATTTAAGCGTCTGGAGTCTTTTCTAGAAACGTCTCACTCCTTGCTTTTAGTGGTGGACTGGAATGGTATCCTAGATGCACGATGGGACTTTGTGGGAGCATCTCCCAGTAGAGCGGGGAGCAACAGCTTCAAACATCTAATCAACTGGCCGATAGATATCGACTAGATTTCCCAACTGTACCACAGTGGACGTGGGAAAACCGCAGCGGGACATCTAGATCGTATCTGGATAGGTTTTTCATTAGAAGAGAGGATGAGAAGATGTTAAGCTGTCCACAAATGCACATAGTTGCCTATACAGATCACAATCGAGTCGTCTGCAGAGCCAACCGTGTTAGAATACATAGACAAGGACCCGGACACTGGAAGCTGAATGTGTCGTTGCCGGCACGAAAAGCCTACAGTGGACGGATAAGTAGATTAGTTAAGCAAGAGTTGAGGGGAGCCATCGTCAACAATACATGGTGCTACTCTCTCAAGAGAGCAATTAGAGTAGAATCGATAGGGATTAGCCGATAATTAGCTTTAGAGAAAAACAAATCAGAAACAGAACTAGTAGCCAAAGTAGAAGAGGCGCTTAGCAGTGGCAGCATCGAGTGCTAGCATGGTGAGTGCTAGCATCGAGAACAGCACTGGACCAGTGCTTCGACGCAAAACACGAAGGCTGCGTGGTCAGAAGTAAATCACGTGCTCTAGGAAACGAGGGACCAAAAGCTGTTAGCTGGGCCCGAGTGGCGGAAGCGAAAAGTGGCAACAAGTCCATGATTTGGTCTTTAAAAGACCAACACGGACGCGTGCTACGTGACCCCGGGCATATATGTGTGGCCTTTCAGCGGCACTTTGCGCGCCTGTTTGAGCAGAACGACGGTACACCGAACGGGGCATTGGACTTTAGTTCATACCTCGACGGCCTGCCGCGTCTCTCGATCATGGACGCCGAGTTCTGCGAAAGACCGATCACAGCCACTGAGATACGAGACGCTCTGGGTCGCTGCGGGAAACGCAAATCTCCCGGTCTAGATGGTCTACCCTATGAGTTTCACATAGGCATTCCGGACTTGTTCTCTGGCGTCCTCGAAGCCGTCTACTGCAATTGGCAGCAGAACGGAAGAATTCCCAGTTCTGCAGGCAAGGTCGTAGTAACGCTGATCAGGAAAGACAAGAACAAGGTGGACGAAATAAACAATTTCATACCCATAACTCTGCAACACAGAGTTAAAGATTTTGGTCAAGGTGCTAGCAATGTGGCTGGCGCTTGTCGTCGAAAACCTGTTAGGGAAAGCGCAAACTGATCAATCCCGACCAGGTCCATACACCACGTGCTCGGGGAGACTCTAGGCGTCGAAGACGACGAGCTCACCAGTCTGTTCGGTAGGACTTTCCGCCCGGGACCTATGGACAACTTCCAGAGGTCCCTGGCCTGGCAGTGTTACCGAGGAGCTCTACCCGTTCGAGATAAGATCTACAGGCACAGAGGTCACGGCAGGGGTCCTTCCAAGAGACGTGTCCAAGATGCGAGCAGAACATCGAAACCGTCTTGCACGCAATTGTACACTGCCCGTAAGCGACCTGTGGAACTATGCAGAACAACTGCTCTCGCGTATGGGACAAATCCAGTTGACTGCCGAGTCCATAGTAAGGATCAAACATCCAGTCTCTTTCAAAATCGAAAGAGAGGCGGTTTTCCTCTGTACGGTGGCTATGGTGAAAGACGTTATATGGTGGACGAGATTGAGAGGACTGAGGACAGATCCCTTTCTCTCCGGACAACAATTGATTCCCTTCTTTAAGTATCAGTTTAGAAGAAGAATCAGAGTGGAGAGAGAGGCACTGCACCCCAGTAAATTTACTGAAAGGTGAGTGAATGTGGCAAAAATGGCCCGAGTGATTGGCCCTTCTCTGTTTGTAAGCCTGTAGGTTAAAGAAGAGAGCAAAAGTAAGAGAGGAGCACTTGCACAACACGCTCCTGAAGTTCAGGGTTGTTCTATCGACGGGGTATTAAACAACCCATTTATGGCGTCTCCCCCCTATTGGGGATTTCGATTGTCATAATTGCTGGTTTTATAATTCTTTTTACACGACTGTATGTAAAATCAACGGCATGTGTCTTTGTATTCTCCCCTTTTCTTGTGCGCCCTTGTGGCAAATAAAGAAATATAAAAAATATATATATACAATCATTAGCCCTAAATACATTTTTTAAGACATCGTGACATACTAAATATTTGTTTTTCCATTTAATACATTGAAACTCTCTTATAAAATGTCTTACCTCCCATTTATTTTTTAATTTGCATTATCCGACATTTAAGGTTAAATTTTCAAACTCTGTTAAGATGGAGTCATTTATGCTCAATGATCTATTACTTTCTCCCCCTATTCAAATATGTGGTCTTTTCCCGAATATAACAATTAGTCTATATGCTGATTATATTTACTCAACATTAATTCCTTTGAATGTTTTGATTAATAACAATAACACTTCGACCTATATTTCATCTTTATTTTGCTGAGTATACTTATTCAACATTGCACTGGGTAATTGCTGGCCTTGTGCCTAATGTAGAAACAATTATTACCTTTGAATGGCAGTGGATTGGCAGTATCGGTAGAGGGTCGGACGCCTTGCTTTTCAGCAAAGAGTTACGGCCCTTTATGATCTGAGTTCAAATCCCGCCGAGGTTAACTTTGCCTTTCATCCTTACGGGGTCGATAAATAAAGTACCAGTCACGCACTGGAGTTGATTTAATCGACTTTCCCCCTAAAAAAAAATTGCTGGCCTTGTGCCTATATAAGAAACCACTATTACATTTGAATGGCGGTGGGTTGGCAGATTCGGTAGAGGGTCGGACGCCATGCTTTGACGCATAGAGTTACGGCCCTTGCCATTCTGAGTTCAAATCCTGCCGATGTTAACTTTGCCTTTCATCCTTACGGGGTCGATAAAATAAAGTACCAGTAATGCACTGGGTGTTTGCAGGCCTTGTGCCAAAAGTAGAAACAATTATTACCTTTCAATGGTTTAAAAAATAATTGTTTCTATTTTAGGCACAAGGCCAGCAAATTACCAGTACATTACTGGTACTTTATTTTATCGACCCCGTAAGGATGAAAGGCAAAGTTAACCTCGGTGGGATTTGAACTTAGATCATAAAGGGACGTAACTCAATGCTTCAAAGCATGTTGTCCGACTCTCTACCGATACTGCCAATCCACCGCCATGTTTAAAAAATAACAGTTTATTTGTGTCTGAATTAGGCAGTCGAACTTTTCATATCCATTTGGAGATGTATTTTTATATTTTTAAATTTACATTTGAACTGCACACCTGCTCTTATTTACTGATTATAATATATTTTGATATATACTTAACCTTTCTATAGCAGCATGTTTTTTAAATTTAATGCTTTTAGCTGCTCCTGATTTTATTGCATTTATATGCTCATATTTTCCATATATATCTTCCTCCTCTGCTATCTTTTCTTATATAAATGTTGATACTTATGCTTACTTCCCATATCATGTATCCTCCTAAGGTTCTTATGATAAATTTCTGATATTATATTTCTGTCTTAATATTAGCCACATTATATATATATATATATATATATATATATATATATATATATGTGTGTGTGTGTGTGTGTGTGTGTGTGTGTGTGTGTGTGTGTGTGTGTGTGTGTAGCTTTATTGATGCATTGTTGAATAGGACACACATATTAAATTTTGAAAACCAAACCAATGCGTTATGAAAAATGCTGAATTGCCAAGATAAGAAAATAATCTTACCTTACTATGGGAGTAACCCTATCAGAGACTTAAACATTGTTCAGATAGGCTTGCTTATTTGGAGAGTAGATTTAAGTTACATGAAATCAAAAGATGCTAAAATTTCGAATGTCTGAAATGCAATGTATATGTATGATATATGCATGTGTCTACCTGAATGTTTGTATGCGTGTGCATGAATATAAGTTTATGTAGAGAGAGATGTGTGCGAATATGTATATAATAAATAAGGAAAAATATGTGTGCGATATATGTGTGTCTGTGTGTGAGTCTAGGTGTGTTTGCCTAGTGAGGACATAGATTTAATTTGAAAGAAAGAATGAAACTCTCCGTTGGGATGTTGGAAAACAGACTTTCAAATTAGCCATTCTGGTGCACTTCTTTACATTCGATTATGGATCCTAAGTCTTAATTGCTTGATTAAAAGGGATTCCTCAACTCTCAGTGTACCTACACTGCATTCAGTATCTTTTATTGCGGTGGTTATGTTGTCCCGGTTTCCATATTTGAGGATGTATTTGTAGAAGGAAGAGGAGTTGGTGTTAACATGCTCTTTAATACGAAGATGTAACGTCGAATAGTGCTGCCTATGTAAAATATATTGGATTTGTTACATTCTAGCCTGTATACTACGTAGGTCCGTAGGCAAAAATTAGTGTTGTGGATAGGGCAATTGGCTAGGGTGCATCCGTTACCCTCGTATTGGGGAGAGGCATCTTCGCAGGGAAGGTTCAGAGTGACTTAATTTGATATGGAGGCCCTCTCTTCTGATGGCTTTGTGTGTGGCGTTGGTGGTTTCCTCGCTGAGATGTGGGATCTTGAAGAAGCAACTGTTGTTTGTGTTGGTCCGGTCTCTGGGCTTGGGGTTGTGTCGTGCGGGGGAGAAGGAATTTGGGTGGCTATTAGTTAATCCATGTAGAATCATCTGATATGGGTGGCTCTATTAGCAGTGTCACTGCATCGGTTGCATATGTGAGCCATTTCGTTGAAGATGTAACCTCTTTTAGAGCGGTTGGGGAGGACAGATTTGGAATGAACAAAAAGGTCTCTGCTGCCTGCTTTGCAGTAGAAATCATAGTGGCTTTCACCGCTATCAGAGATGTTCAGTCTGAAATCAAATAGCCCGAGGGACACGGAGTCGGTAGGATGTTCGTTGGTCAACTTGTTATTGTCAGCATTGTTGAAAGATTCGAAAATCTTGTTGGCATTCTCCTTGGTGGATGTGTATACATACTAATATATATATATATATATATATATATTGATTTTCAATATATATATATCTGTTGATTTTCACTTCAATTTATTATAAATCAACAAATTCCCTGAATATATATATATATATATATATATATATATATATATATATCATAAAACATGTCTATAGAATCACAAGATAAAATATATACTATTTCCTCTCCCAATTAGCATAATTATCCATATAAAAAATCGAATAGACCAGGCTATAAGAATGAGGCTTCTATGAAGAAATCGCCGACAAATAACCGAAACTAGCGCTTCGCGTCGGCCGTAGCGGAATATTTATCGAATATTTCGGCAGCGTAATCGTCCAGATATAGTCAACTAAACAGAATTAGGTGTAAAATAAATTAGGAGAAAATAGAATACATTTAAATACCTCTACCATGGTTTCGTCCGTATTTTGAGTTTTCCAATAATTATGTAATAATTATATAAACTCGAGCGCCGGATTCATCAGGAAGCTCGCTCTTATCTAGACACTAAATTTTCCAAAGTGATCGCGCCAGAAATTGATTTCAAAATGGCTAAAAATCGTGACGTAGTCGCAGTCAGGTTTGAAGGGGTGTGGTAGTTGCTCGCGACTGGTGGCATTTTTGCTAGAAAGCACAGCACAATACAGCCAAATTTGTATCTCAACCTAATGGGAGATTATTACATATAAAAGTTTACATATATATATACATACATATACATATACGTGTTTTGCAACTGGTCACTTTGTGGCTGAATGAAAAATTAATAAATTAAACAATTAGAGCTATATATCATAAAACATGTCTTTATTTTACAAATAATTCGGTTTAGTTGACTATATCTGGACGATTACGCTGTCGCAATATTCGATAAATATTCATTGAGCCACAAACTGACCAGTTGCAAAACACGTATATGTATATGTATATATATATGTAAACTTTTATATGTAATAATCTCCCATTAGGTTGAGATACAAGTTTGGCTGTATTGTGCTGTGCTTTCTAGCAAAAATGCCACCAGTCGTAAGCAACTACCAGGACCCTTCCAACCTGACCGCGACTACGTCACGATTTTTAGCCATTTTGAAATCAATTTCTGGCGCGATCACTTTGGAAAATTTAGTGTCTAGATAAGAGCGAGCTACCTGATAAATCCGGCGCTCGAGTTTATATAATTATTACATAATTATTGGAAAACTCAAAATACGGACGAAACCATGGTAGAGGTATTTAAATGTATTCTATTTTCTCCTAGTTTATTTTACACCTAATTCTGTTTAGTTGACTATATCTGGGCGATTACGCTGTCGAAATATTCGATAAATATTCCGCTACGGCCGACGCGAAGCGCTAGTTTCGGTTATTTGTCGGAGATTTCTTCATAGAAGCCTCATTCTTATAGCCTGGTCTATTAGATTTTTTATATGGTTAATTATGCTAATTGGGAGAGGAAATAGTATGTATTTTATCTTGTGATTCTATAGACATGTTTTATGATATATAGCTCTGATTGTTTAATTTATTAAATTTTCATTGAGCCACAAAGTGACCAGTTGCAAAACACGTATATGTATATGTATGTATATATATATGTAAACTTTTATATATATATATATATATTCATATATGTGTGTGTGTAGAAGAAGTGTCATATATATGAGGGAATCAAACAAATACTAGTTTTGCTCAATGAAGGAATTAATAAAAACCAATTAGTCAGAGTGCTCTAACTAATTGATTCGCATTAATTCCTTCATTAAGCAAAACTGGTATTGTATATTACATATCTTCCTTAAATTCCTATATAGATACGGATGTGTGTGTGTATGCGTTTAGGCATACAAGAGTGCTCGTGTGGTTTTATATGCGTAAGCACTCATCGATTTACAAACATGTTCATATGCACGTGTCCCAATCTCAGACATGTATTAATCAAATATATATATAATGAGAGGTACGCACATATATGTTATATATATATATATATACATATCTATATATATATATATACCTGATATTGTATTAATTATCAAGAGTCTTCTAACCAATATTCACATTTTCTGTTATATTATTTACGCCGTATGGAGGCAAAACTGATTAATTTTAGAAGAATGCTTCTAATTCTGTTCTCTATACTCCCGTGTCTTTCGATATGAATTCATATATATTAAACTAACAAATTAAGTAACACATATCAGGATTCAGTGGTAGTAATAGTAATGGTTGTTGTATTTCGTTATGGCTTACGACCTTCTGTCTGACGATATACGTGTTTGTATATATGTAGATATATATTTCTATACATCTATATATAAATATAATCGATAACCTAACATATTCTTACTCCACAGAGTCCATCGTAATTAATTCGAGCGAGGTATATTTCAGTTAAATGTTAAGAAAATATTCATGAGAATATATATATATATATATAAATTAACTCGAGCGAGCTGTATTTCAACTAAATTGTTATGGAAATATCCATGTACACGCACACATATATACATACATACATATATATATATATATATATATATATATATATATATATATATATAGAGAGAGAGAGAGAGAGAGAGAGAGAGAGAGAGAGAGAGAGAAAGGGAGGGAGAGAGTATGATATAAGTGTGATTACAACATAAAATCCTTAAAATGAAAGCACAAACGAAACGAATAAACTACTATACACAATATAAATGAGATATGCATGATCTTTCCTTGTAGCAATTCCTCTCCTTTTTA
>OZ024747.1:36070294-36077794 GCA_964016885.1 Eledone cirrhosa | reverse complement strand
TTTATAATATAGATTTCGGTTTAAGTGCATTTCGTATTAATCATTACTAAACATCTAATATGAGATATTGAACATTAGCTTAAATAATTATCGTGTTGTCTTGAGTTCGTTATGAGTCTCTTTTCTATAAAAGGATGCCACAGAGTGTACGATAGATAATGATAACAATATTTTTGAGCAACAACTCTAGTCCCACCCTTTTGAAGGTTTATTATAACATTATGTGGCTCTTTTGAGCTTGTGCATTTTTCAAGTCTAGTTAAATGATTATCATAAGCACACCTTTAACACATTACTTAAAATACTTAATTTAGTGTTACTCCCCCATTTATTGTTTACACAGTCAAAATTCATATATACGATATATTTCAACTTACATAAATATTTAAATATTATATTAATAACCATATACAATAATAGATTATACCAAAATACTGTACATTTTTAATTAAGAAATATAATTATTTCCACATTCTTAAAATATATGTAAAAATACATATCTATAGGTATATGATCTCTCTTACGTTCATTTATATATCTATATATATATATACATAAATGCGATGTATATTCACGCATAATCACTTATGTATTGAATAATTATTTATTATTTTAAATAACGATATACAGTAATGATTTATAATATACTACAACATATATTTCTCATGTAAACATTATAATTACATTCGTAGTATTAAAGTATATGCTAAAAAATAAATACGATCATATATAAATCTATGTAAATGTGTAAATACGATGTGTAAATACGATGTATATTAAATCACATAACCACATATGGATTGAATTGTTATTACTTTAACTAACCATATAGAATAATAGATTACCTATATATCTAAAACAGAGAATGTCTCTCTGTCTGACTCCCTAAAACTCGAGAACCACCCAACCGACCATTTTCAAGCTTTACACATGTAATACTTATAGACCGGTGAATGTTTTGAGCAAAAGAAATTTCGAATTTTCAATGCCCTAGGGACCGCATTAGGCGATTTAGCGATCTCTCTCTATAATTCTTAGTTTTTCTTTATAGATAGATACATAGCTATAACGTCGTGCCCTTATCTGTTAGAACACTAAAAGTGTGAAACACAGAATGTTCACTTTTCGTGTTCTAACATATATGCCTAGCTTCTTTAAAAATTTTTCGGGGATAGCCGTGGTGGTGATCGTATGTCATTGGCTAATTTTCAACCAATCAGAGTACCTCTCTCTATATCTCTTCCACTGTTACTTACGCCTGTTTCTCTCTATCTGTTCCGTCTCTATTTATATCTCTTACTCTTTCGCTTTGCACTCCTCCCCTTCAATACCATCTCTCCCCCTCTCTATATATTTGTTACTCTATCGCTGCACGCTCCTCTCCTTCAATATATCAATCACACACGCTTTACACTCCTTTATCCCCAGCGCCCCTATATATACACCCCCTCTCCCGCATCTATATTTTAATGTACCGTTGCACCGTGAATACATGTGTCTATATATATATATACATATATATTGTATATACACATTCATGTATGTGTATACACACTCATGTATGTATATACACTGGTTTTATGTGTGTATTGTAAATTTGTACTGTTAAAACACGAAACTAACATTCGATTGACACTTTGATTACCTGTACAGGCAATAGTTATTAGAATGCTGTTGAAGTGTGTATATATTTTTGGGGGACATCCTGTATATACACACATTATATATAATACAATAAACAGATAAATACACACATATATATATGAGCTTATTTAATTATAAATATTGTGAATTTTTAACTCAGTTCAATTATATATATAAATGGCTTCTACAGGACTAGAACTGTTTCATTCGAAAGAAATCATCATAATATTGAGAGGGGGGACTAGATAAAATATTTCAAATCAAATGTGTATAAGTTATAAGTTAAAATGTATAAATAGAGACGATAGTGGAGGTATATCTGTTTAGTGGAACAGTAGACGATAGAATTAAATACAGACGATAATCTCCCTTTAATGAAACAGCAGACGATAGAATTAAGGCAATTTAAATTTTAAGCATTTGCATTTTTGCCTTTCATCGTTACGGGGTCGATAAAATAAAGTACCAGTAATACACTGTCACTAGACGACTTTCAAATTGAATTGTTGGTTCCATTTCTTTAGTATTTTCAATTGTAGTTATCTACTTAAAAAGCGTTACACGGTTAGAGACATAATTCGTAAGTTATATCTTCCCTATTAAACCATTGCATTATTTCGCCTACAGGGCGGTGAATTGGCAGTATCGGTAGAGGGTTGGACGCCATGCTTTCTAGCATAGTTACGTCCCTTTACAGTCTGAGTTCAAATCCCGCCGAGGTTAACTTTGCCTTTCATCCTTACGGGGTCGATAAAATAAAGTACCAGTAATGTACTGGGTAATTTGCTGGCCTTGTGCCTAAAGTAGAAACAATTATTTCGCCTACAATAGAACAAAAATGAAATGTTCTTTAAAGAAACAGGAATATAACTTTATAAAAAAAAAAGTTGCATCCGCTTCTTTTATCATTGATAATTTTTTCGTTTTAATATTAATTGTTTTTTGCAATTGTTTATATTAAAAATCTTACTGTAATATTTACTTAAACGAAGGCAAACATCTAAACTTATAGATTAATCTTGAGCGAAGGACTAGATAAATCTCTCTCTCTCTCTCTCTCTCTATATATATATATATATATATATATATATATATATATATATAAACGAAGAATGATAAAATTTCAAGCAAAGAGTTTAATTAGGTATATTTTGTAATATTATTAACTAATTATTATAATTAACGCGCATATTTTGCTATCCTCAAACACGTTTACACATGGCATGAAATATAACTAATCCGAGATGGCTAGGTTTCATCTTCTAACTGGATAAACGAAATCCATTATGTCTTGACAACAACATGAGGTAACATTATGTTATTCACAGACACACTTTGTACACTGTTCCATATCAGAATGTATTTCCTTCGTCACATTCACAAACAGTATTGAAAATATGTTCTTCGGCAAATAAAAATGTTTTGTTCATAATATTTCAACTAGCGATTGCTCTACTTCACGCACGACCACCATAAATTAATGACCAGCTCAACACAAGTATTGGTAGAGCGTCAGACACCATGCTTTGCAGTATTGTTATGGTCCTTTGCATTCTAAGTTCAAATCCTGCCGAGGTTAACTTCGACTTTCATACTTACTAATTCGATAAAATAAAGTACCAGTAATGGACTGCCGTAATGGATTTGTGCCGAAAAATAGAAACACTATTAATGTGCAATAAGAGCAAAATATAACGACATTGCTCAATTATTTTATCTAATGTTGTAATAACACAAGGAAATGTTGTTTGTGTATTTTTTTTTATATTTGCTCATAGGCTTTTACAATTTCGCTCAGCCAACAACTATTAAAAAGTGAGTTGCTTAAGATAACAATTTAATCACAAATTGTTGCTATCTTTTAATACACTCCAACAAGTCATCAAATTATGTACAATAAAAACAAATCTTATTAATTTGCTCAGGGAATATAAAGAAAATGTATATACACTGATAATTGCAAATGTATGTAAATATTTTGTTTTTGTATTGTATATTTTATGTTTTCTATTATGTATAATATATTGATTTAATATTGATTGTTTTTTGTAGTTGTTTATATTAAAAGTCTGAAAATATTTTTATACATCTTACACTAATATTTATAAGATAATTTATAATAACAATTACATAATCTAATTACATTACAACGATAATTTATTATTAATATATATCCTGTTTAACTAGAGTTATTACAAGCGTTGCCTTAAAAAAATATTAAACTAGACATGAAAAATGCGCAAGCTCAAAAGTGCCACAGAATGTTATAATAAACCTTCAAAAGTGTGGGACTAGAGTTGTTGCTAAAAAATATTGTAATCATTATATATCGTACATTCTGTGGCATCCTTTATAAAAATAGCTTAAACCAACGAAGCCTTTATTTTTACGCTATTTCACTTAGTTAATTCTTAGAGTGTAACATATAAAAATAAATACATCTATGTTTAATGTAATAACAGCTATAAATAATTACGTAATATTATTATCATATACTCATAGTAACAAAATAATTGTGTTGAAACTTAATATGATGCTTATATGAACGATCAAATCTATAATGATAATTTCTTAAATATACTAATAGTAAAATAATTTAGTTATCTATTGTTACATTTTCATAGAACTATAATATTAACAATCGTATTGCATTATCAAATTTTTATCACTACAAACTTTCATATTGGAATTACCTTAAGCCACTTATTATTACTTCGCTTTCGTACTTTTACAGCTGTAGATATTGCGCTGTATCTTATATCTAATATCAATATCTCGTGGTAATTTGCATGAAGTGTAAAATAGGTTTATTAATAACTTTAATATGAAATGTATTATACAGGGCTGCGGAGTCGGTCAAAAATTGACTGGCTCCAACTCAGGATCCGATACTCCATTATTTCCTAAATTTCAGCTCCGCAGCTCTGTTATTATATTAATTAATTTATTTTATAGTTGTAAATCATATTTTTATATGTTACACTCTAAGAATTAACTAAGTGAAATAGCGTAAAAATAAAGGCTTCGTTGGTTTAAGCTATTTTTATAAAGGATGCCACAGAATGTACGATATATAATGATTACAATATTTTTTAGCAACAACTCTAGTCCCACACTTTTGAAGGTTTATTATAACATTCTGTGGCACTTTTGAGCTTGCGCATTTTTCATGTCTAGTAATATATGTCTGTATGTCTGACTCTCTGGATTACGACAATATGACGTCGCTATCAGTATGTGTGTATATATATGTATATATAGTGTATATATATATATATATATATATATATATATATATATATATATTTATATATAAGTATATATACGTGTACATATATTTTTGCATACGCAACGCAATAACAGAATATATTTCACGAGGCTCGATAAGGATAAATATATATAAAATATTTAAGAACCCTCGACCAACTCCCGAGCAACGCCGGACCATTCTGCTAGTCATATACTACAATATATTACATTTCTTATGTAAACATTATAAATACATTCATATTCTTAAAATATATATTGGAAAATAAATACCTATAATTATGTGATTCCTTCCAAACTCATGTATATATCTTTGTGAGTATATATCTATAATTATTTCTTTACTTACTCTACATTAAGTTTCACCCTATAATTACAACCACATAAAAAGTTTTTTTTTATCAAAATTCATCAAGCACCTAATTTTAACGGCTCTTTTCTCTTTTAACGGATACACATTAATCTTATATCCCGTGGGATTTGAATGTTTGAATCACTGCCTTCATTGGGCTTATACCATTAAAATCACATGAAAATATGTCACTATCTTAACACCAAATATTATATTTTATCTGACGAAAGACTACTAAACTGTTAGTACCCTTGAAATACGTACAATAAAATAAATACGGTTTTGTAAAGATATTTTCCATTTATTAATATTATTAATATTATTGATAGTCCAGATAAATCATGTAGAGTGCCCCTAATCTGTTGTAAAATTAACTTTATTGAATAATCAACAAACTATATAAATCAATGAAGTAAAATTTATTTATTTAATATTAATTGGTACGAGGAAACATCAATAATCGATACACTGAAATAGTTTTTGAAATTGTAAATAATAGAAAAACTGCTTACATTGTTTGTCATGCATGTTTAGAAAGAAGGTTTGGCAAGAAAAAAGACAAGATTGGTGACAATGCCATGTGATGTGTTATTGTGTAGTTTGTGGCAATATGCAAGAAATTTCAACGTAAAAACACTAGCTAAATAATCGTGGTAAGCTTAAGAATATGTATGTATGTGCGTATATATATATATATATATATATATATATATATATATATATATATATATTAAAGAGATAATCAAAATTCAATGAGTACATCAAAAAATGAGTTTTACAGTAGATTGGAAGCACTCTACGGTAATTATTTTCCAGAGTTTTTAATATTAATTCAAATATTAACAAAATAGATATTCTTGTGATCAATAACATTTTATTATACATATTTCAGAGGTACTGAATTAAGTTCAACAGTACGTCCTCATCAGATGAAATAAAATGATACATGACATACCCGGTCAACCGTTTTCTCATGTTCTCAATATTAGGGTATAACTATTGAGTTTTCCCATAAGTTAACCACTATCTTGATTAAATCTTAACCATCTGACATGTCAGGGTATGTCATGTATCATTTTATTTTATCTGATGAGGACGTACTGTTGAATTTAATTCAGTACCTCTGAAATATGTATAATAAAATTTAATTGATCACAAGAATATCTATTTTGTTAATATTTGAATTAATATATGTATATATATATATAAATATATATATATATATCTATATATATATATATATAAATATATATATATATATATATATATATATATATATATATAAATATATATATATATGTATATATATATGTATATATATATATGTATATATATATATATATATATATATGTATATATATACATATATATATATATTTATATTATATATATATATATATATTTATTAAAATAACAGATTAAAGTTTAAGCAAAGAATCGCTGCTTTCAACCTTAATGCGATCTTCTGAAACTAACAAAGTCAATCTGTAAACGCAGAAGTGGATATTTTAAAAAACGTTGCAACCGGAGGAAGACAGGAAGACGATACTTTGGTTCGTGGAAACGTTCCCTGGCAAAGAACGGGAAAAAACGAATATAATACGTCATAATTATTTCTGAAGACAGCATATATATGTGTAGGTATGTATATTCCCTCTGATAGTTTGTAAAACTTTTACATAGATCTATATGATATACATACCAACGCACACATATCCTAGAAACGATCGTAAAATGATGAACTTTTTAATATAAGGAACTGTTTCTTTGTTTTTATTGATTGTTTTTATTAATTTATCTTGACTCTGTTTTCCTGTGTTTTTCATCGAAAGAATTTTGAATACATCTTCTCTTTTCATGATATTTGGATTACATTGAGTTCTTAATACGGATTGGACACTACCGTATATTTTGGTAGATTTATCTACATATATATATATATATATATATATATATATATATATAAAATATTAAGCAAATAATGAATAAACAATTCCTTATATTAAACAAAAAAAGTTCATTATTTAACGATCGTTTCTAGGGTATATATGTGTTATAATTGGTATGCATATTCAACAGATCTATGTACAAAATTATACAAAATTATACAAATTATCAAGATTAAATATACATACCTAACACATATATACGCCGTCTTCAGAAATAATGAAGTATATTTATTGATAATAACAACAATTCAAAATATCAGTTCAAAATTGACCAATGAAAACACAAAG
>OZ024747.1:36062794-36065294 GCA_964016885.1 Eledone cirrhosa | reverse complement strand
ATCACGATATAAACCACCTTTGAGGTGGGGAAAAGAGGCATTTATGTTGAAAAGGAGAAAAAGGCCCACAAGATCAGTAATTTGGGCGGAATCGCTTGAACCCATAGTAATATCAAAAAGATTACTGTATGTGTTTCATACAGTAATCTTTTTGATATTACTATGGGTTCAAGCGATTCCGCCCAAATTACTGATCTTGTGGGCCTTTTTCTCCTTTTCAACATAAATGCCTCTTTTCCCCACCTCAAAGGTGGTTTATATCGTGATGACTGTCTTCTTCTTTCTCACACAACATAGTAAAAAAACTAAACATTGAAGATAGAACTGAACCTTTGGCATTGAAAAGACCACACTTCAACCTGAAAGATCACAAATCTAACTTTAACTCTAATCCTTCTATTAGACTTATATGTCCCTCCAAATCAGATATTGGAATAATTAGCAAAAAAATTTTAGATAGAGTCATCCCACAAATAAGAAAATACGTTATTTTACCACTCTGGGAAAACACCTCCCAGGTAATTAATTGGTTTAAAAATATTAGGTGTAAATCTTCTGCTTCTTTCCTACAATTTGATATAGATAATTACTATTCTTCTATATCACCCATACTCCTGAACAAAGCATTAATATTTGCTAAAAATAGATCTAATTTAACTTCGGATGACATTAACATTATTACACATGCTAGACTAACACTTATTGAATTTCAGAATGAATACTGGACCAGAAACACATACAGTAATCTTTTTGATATTACTATGGGTTCAAGCGATTCCGCCCAAATTACTGATCTTGTGGGCCTCTTTCTCCTTTTCAACATAAATGCCTCTTTTCCCCACCTCAAAGGTGGTTTATATCGTGATGACTGTCTTCTTCTTTCTAACAACCTTAGCCTTTCAGAAATCGAAAGAAACAAAAAACATATTAGAACTTTCCTTAAAGACTATTATAATCTTAATATTACTTTTGAAAAAACAAGTAAAGTAGTAAATTTCCTAGATATAACTTTAGATTTAGCTACGGGTATATACCAACCTTACCATAAACCTAACCAAAACTTACATTACATACACTCACAATCTAATCACCCTAAATCTATCCTTAAAAACCTTGCATATAATATATCACTTAGAATTTCTAACCTTTCTTCTAACCAAGATGTATTTGATAAAAATGCGACCTTTTATAATGAAGCTCTAGATAGAAGTGGCCACAAAAATAGATTAGAGTATATACCTTCTACTAAAAATACTGAAAGCATACAGCATAATATTACCAACAAACACCAAATGAAAAGTACATACCTAAATGCCACCCACAATATACCCCAAAATACTAAATCTTCTAATATAAAGTATAGTAACCCTCAAAAAACTACTCATCATACAACTATAATAAATATTAATAATAAAACTCCTAATAAAAAAGATAAAACACCTAAATCTACAAATATAACTAAAAATAGTTGTGGTGAGATCATTAACATTAATCCTCCTAGTAAAAATCATGATACAACCTATAAAAATAATAAAAATAATAAACAACATAGAAACCGTAATAGACGAGTTACTTGGTATAATGCTCCTTTTAATTTACAAGTTAAGGATAATATTGCTAAAAAATTTTTTTATATCCTTGAGAAAAACTTCCCGCCAAACCACAAATACCATCAAATCTTAAATAGGTCTACAGTTAAATTCTCATACTCTACAACAAATAACATAAAACAAAATATAAGTGCATATAATGCATATAAATGTAAGAAAACCATAAGTATACCACCAGTACATCAAATTAACAATAATATCTCCTCAAATACAGAATTAACGAAAGGATGTAACTGTAGAAACAAAACAAACTGCCCATTAAAAGGGAATTGTCTTGTTAACAACATAGTCTATAAATGTAATGTTAAAACTAAAGATTCTATTTGCTCATATATAGGAGCTACCTCTAACAATTTTAAGACAAGGTTTAATACCCACAAACATAGTTTTAAAAATGCCGCACTGGCTAATACAACATCTCTAGCAGAAAAAATCAATAGTTATAAAAATAAGAATATAAAATATGATTTGACCTGGAGTGTGCTCAAAAGAGCCACCCCTTATCAAAATAATAGAAAGGAATGTAGATTATGTTCCCAAGAACTATTTGAAATAATGAAGTCTAAGGATATCTTATTAAATAAACGACAGGAATTAATTATATCGTGTAATCATAAATTAAAAAAAACATTTAAATATTATAAACCTAATTAATAACATTATTCTAGAAATTAATTTAATTTAAATGTTAGTTAACCTATAAATTTAATTTAATTAATATTTTATTACAGATGAGAAAATATTATGTAATCATAAATTGTGAAAAACCTTTAAATATTACTAATATATACTTAGTAATTTAATTTATAGATTAATTTTAATTTATTTAAACCTTTTATTATAATTCTTTTACAGATAAAATATAACAAAATAATATCATGTATCCAATG
>OZ024747.1:36047794-36057794 GCA_964016885.1 Eledone cirrhosa | reverse complement strand
GAGAAGATTTAACTATCTGTGTTTGCATTTGCTGTGTAAACACTGATATTGAAATCTTCTCCTATGTTGAAAATCCGTATTTGACTACTGTGATTTACCGATCGATTGATGTTTCTTTAATGAAATATATATGAGGAAGATTAATCATTTTAAAAGGTATCTTTATATTAAAGTGCTCTAGTTAAACTTTAATTAGTTACCTACCTAGCTTTGTGTGTTTACACACTTTACAAGTTATTCCCTGTGATTGTTTCATATGTTTATTTTAGATATACATATATGTGTCAATCAACTTCTAGTTGATATAAAATGCTTGGATCTATTCATTGGAATCTTTGAGCATATTCTACAGTGGATATGGTGCATGTCTCTCGGACATGTCACCCTTAATTTAATTTTGGATATATATATATATATATACGGCCCCTTAATTGTAGAGCTAACTCAGTTGAAAGGACTCGGCTGCTATTTCTATTTGTCAATCATCCTATTCACGCCACTGAGATAACTCTGGTATGATGTGTGTATTTTTAAAAAGATGCAACACGTGCTACTAGTCATTCGCAGATTTGCATTTGCTGTGTAAACACAGATAGTTAAATCTTCTCCCTTGTTTAAAATCCGAGATTTGACTACTGCGATTTACTGATCGATTTATGGTGAAATATATTTCTTTAATGAAGATTATTGATTTTAAAAGGTATCTGTATTTAAAGTTATAGTTAAACTTTAATTAGTTACCTACGTAACTGTGTGTGCTTACACACTTTACAAATTCGTCCCTGTGATTGTTTCATATGTTTATTTTTAATATATATGTCAATCAATTTCTAGTTGATATAAACGGCTCGGATCTATTCATTTGAATCTTTGAGATCTATTCATTTGAATCTTTGAGAATATTCTACAGTGGATATGGCGCATGTCTCTCGGACATGACACCCCTAATTTAATTTTGGATATATATATATATGAATGTATGTATAGTATATTTGGCAATATACCGCTTGTTTAATAAAAATCATTTTGAAGACCTTGCGCTATCATTTTAAAGTAGTTACTATTTCACTTACTTCTTTTTTCGGCAAAGGAAGGGAGAGAAGCTGACAGATTCTGTTTCACACTGTTGGTGTTCCTCAGAGCAACGTACATCCTGCTTCTGGCGAAAATTATAGAGGCTGGATTCTTATAAAATTCCAGTAATAATCAGGAATAATTATAGAGATCGGTTGCCGGTCCAGCAAAAATTAAAGATTAGGATTGGTGCTCTGAAATAGCGATGTATACATGAATGTATGTATAGTATATTTGGCAATATACAGTATGCTTACTTAAAAATATGTTGAAGATCTTGAGCCATAATTTTAATGTAGTGACTAAGTCACTTACTTCGTTTTTCAGCAAAGGAAGGGAGAGAAGCTGACAGATTCTGTTTCCAGGTAGTACGTTGCTGTGAGCGACACCAACAGTGTGAACAGAATCTGTCCGCTCGTCTCCCTTCCTTTGCCAGAGAACAAAGTAAGTGACGGAATCACTACTTTAAAATGATAGGGCAAGCTCTTCAAAATATTTTTAATTAAACATACGGTATATTGCCAAATACATACATTTCATGTATACATGTATTCATGTATACATCGCTATTTCAGAGCACGAATCATAATTATATATATATATTCCTGATGATTTCTAAAGAATGAAACAGTTCTAGTCCTGTAGAATCTCATCTATATATATATATATATATATATATATATATATATATATATATATATATATATATATATATTGGTAAACGGAATAGAAAATGCTGACAAATTGTTCACAGTTGAAAAATGGTTTGATTAGGAATAAAAGAGAAAAGAGTATTAGCGATTGTATGGGTTAGTATTCAGTTGTGGTTTTAAGTTTTTAAGTTTTTACCTGTTGCGCATTTCTAAATGCTTTTCAAAAATAATTTCGAGATAGAGTGTCCGTGCTGTTTGCTCTGATCTGAGCAAACAGCACGGACACTCTATCTCAAAATTATTTTTGCTCTGATCAGAGCAAACACCACGGACACTCTATCTCAAAATTATTTTTGAAAAGCATTTAGAAATGCGCAACCGGTAAAAACTTAAAAACTTAAAACCACAACTGAATACTAACCCATACAATCACTAATACTCTTTTATTCCTAATTAAACCATTTTTCAACTGTGAACAATTTGTCAGCATTTTCTATTCCGTTTACCAATATATAATAACTTGTGTGTTACACCTCTATTCTTTTAACTATATATATATATATATATACAATCAATATAAATAAAGGCATGAAATAAATAAAATCTTTCCAGAGGCCAGGATTATCTAAAAGGCCTTAAAAATAAAATTGATAACATGAAGAAAACAAACAAAATCCTTGTTAAATCGGATGAAACAAATAATGTCTATGGAATAGAAAAGGACGACTATAACAATTTAATATTGAAAGAGCTTAGGAAAAATTACAAAAAAACTTGCAAGGAAGATCTTTCAACCTTAAATAAAGAAGCCTTCAGACTTATCACCACACTATGAATTGAACGCAACACGGAACCTTTTACACCTTGACAACCCAAACTGAACATGAAGGATCACAAAAACAATTTCGAATCTGATCTACCTGTCAAACTCATAAACACCTCTAAATCGGATTTAGGGATCATAATCGAAAACGTACTAGACAGAATGTTACCGATCTTAAAATTAAAATCACATCTCAGACTTTGGAATGGAACTAATGAAGTAATAGACTGGTTTGTAAACCTTAAATTTATAAATAACACTAAATTCATCCAAATGGATATACCTAACCATTATTCTTCTATAACTCCAACTTTACTTAACAAAGCATTAATTTACGCATCAAAACATACAGATATATCAGGGCCTTCGGACTCAGCTCTGGTTACAGACCTCGTTGGTATTTACATCCTTAAATCTATACATAGATAACTGCCTGAAAATGCCGGTGGTTTATATGTGATGATGCATTATTTATAGTAAATAACCATAGCAATAGTGTCCTTAATAAAAAAAAAAGAAAATCATAATTGACTTCTTTAATAATTATGACCCTAAACTGGAAATAGAAAACATAAATAAAATAGTTAATTTCATAGACGTTACCTTAAATCTTAATTCTGTCCTATACTACTCATTCCATAAGTTAAATGGAAGCCTGAATTATGTTAGCTTCTATTCCATCCACCCTAAAAATGTTAAGAAAGCTATAGTCAATAGTGTTCAACTCAGAATTTCAAGACTCTCCGCTAATAAAGATATATTTGACAATAAGGCAGAATACTACAATGAAGCGCTCTATAGGGCAGGCTAATGTAATAAAAGTAATTACATAGGTAAGGATAATTATACCCATATCATAAAGGAGTTAATTCACATAATAATAACATAAATCAACTTCATAACCAGAATAACCCTCATATAAACAAAAATAACAAATCACATAGAAAAGCCAGATTCCGTGCTATAATATGGTATTGTCCACCAATTTAGCACAACAGTTCTTTAGAGCTCTCGATAAATGTTTCCTAGAACCTATAAATATTACCACATATTTAATAGACGTACTATCTAACTATCATACTCAACAACTATGAATATAGCCCAAAATATAGCAAAAATGAATTATAGGAATCTCAAATTAAACCAAATAGAAATAACCCCCAGGACTAACAATACTATCGATAATAGCATTAGCAATAGTAACAATTTACATCTAAATAATAGAGCTATATCATCAAATAATAACATAAGACATTGTAATTGTAAAGCAATCCCTCTTGCCCGTTAGATAATAAATGCCTCGACCGAAATTTAATGTATAAATGCACCGTTAAAACTTATGATAAATTGTATAAATTACATAGGGGGACTTCATCAACATTTAAGGAACCTTGTTTTAACCATAAACATACCTTTATGTGAATAGATAAGAAATTCTCAACTTCCCTATCGCAATTAAGCTGTTCTCTAAAAAACGAAAACATTGATTACACTGGTCAATAAAAAAATATTCATTTCATGTTTCTGTTATAATTTAGTATGATTCTAGGGTAGTCAAATGTGCAGAATCTGAATATGACAACAGTTAAGCTGTATCGGCTTTAGTTTTCGAGAACCAGCATATCCATGTTTATGACCCATAGCTATGTGGCTCATATTACTTCATCCAATTGTATCCACTATATTTAGTTGTTAACTAATTTATACTTACTGCTTTTGTTTCAGATCACAGAATTGTAACTATCCTCAGCTATTCTTGGATGATTCACAACAACTTTTACTAGTGGGAGAGATGGAACGCCGGAAATGTTTAAATGACCCGGACCTATTTTGGTATATTTGTGGACTCTTTACCCCAGAAAACATAAACAAACCAATCACAAAAGCAGTTCGAGTAAACTACAAATCCTACTTCAAATCTCCGTTAGGAGACCAGGACAAGAAATGGGCGCCTCATATAGCGTGTAGGTCATGTGTTAATCATCTAAGTGAATGGAAGAATGAGAAACGAAGCTCTGGTTTGCCATTTGCCGTACAAATGGTGTGGCGAGAACCAAAAGACCACAATAACGATTGCTACTTCTGCCATATATACATCCAGAATTGCTGTGAAGACACGAACTACACTTCAATACCCCGATATCTCCTCAGCAATCCGACCAGTACCTGCTGAACACGAGCTAATCTCTGATTCTGATTCTAGTAGCACCCCTATTAATGATGACTATCAAGACGAACATGAGACAAGTGAACCCATACCATTTAACCAGGAAGCCCTTCACGATCTCATTAGAGACCTACATTTGTCTAAAGAAAAGGCTGAGCTCTTGGGATCAAGACTGGAGCTAGGAAACCTGTTGGAACCTGGCGTCCGCATTACAACCGCTCGTCATCGTCATAAACAACTTAATTAGTCTACTTTTAGGTCTTCAGACTGGTTACACAAAGAATATGTGTTTTTTTTATATTTGTGGAATCGTAGAGCAGATGCGGAGCACTACATGAAGAAGGATTGGCCAACAAGACCAACGGATGCACCCGGTAGATTCAACTGTCTGTACAAACCTCTCGTGGATCCAGAAAAAGTATTCCTCCCTCCATTACATCTCAAATTAGGCTTGGCCAAAAACTTTATTAAAAGCACGGATCATACAGGTAATAGGTTTCAGTACTTGTGTAAGAAATTGTGTAGAGTGGTATCTGAAGCAAAGTTAAAAGCAGGGGTTTTGAATGGTCCTCAGATTCGTATGTTGGTTAATGATAGTGAGTTTACGAAAACACTAAACCCTTTGGAGACTAATGCATGGAAATCATTTGTAGATGTGACACAGAACTTTCTTGGAAACCACCGTGCAGACAACTATAAAGAAATTGTTGAAACCATGATATAAAATTATCGCGCTCTGAGTTCACGAATGACGTTGAAGCTTCATTTCTTCCATTCTCATCTGGATTTCTTCCCAAGTAATCTAGGAGACATCAGTGATGAACATGGAGACAGGTTTCACCACGACATTGCCATAATGGAGAGTAGGTATCAGGGTCGGTTCAACCCCAACATGATGGGAGACTACTGCTGGACACTGCAACCTGAGGAGAGCCAGTAAAACAAGCGTAAAAGCAAAATCCAGAAATTCTTTTAGAAATGTTTTGAAATATTTTGTTATGTTCAGAATGTTGTTCAGAAATGTTTTGTTAATATACTAAGTGTCAAAAAAATAGATAAAAATATGTTTATATATTTTTATTAATATGTTAATATGTTTATATTTAAGTCATCATATGTTACACAATGGATAAATAATGCAATACGAGGAACATATTTTCGATCTCATATGAAGGCATTCTGGTCCGATAGCAAAAAATGAATATCAAAACTGAATTTAGTGCTATGAAATTAGTAAGATGCACATATTCTTACGACTAGCAAACACGCAATCATAGAATTTTAGTAGTATACTATACCAGTAAGGTCACGTTCATTTCAAAAGAATTTTTAAATAATTAAAATATACATAGACATATATATAATGTAAAATGAAATTGGAAGGTCATTCTCACTTAAGAATATTCTTTAAATATGCCAAGACATATTTCTTTAATCGTTTTCACTTGAAAATAGTTAAAAAATAAAATAAAAATATTGTCTGTGTAAAGAAAGCTAAAATATAAATAATTACTTGTTTCTACTTTAGGCACAAGGCCAGCAATTACCAGTGCATTATTGGTACTTTATTTTATCGACCCCGTAAGGATGAAAGGCAAAGTCAACCTCGGCGGGATTTGAACTCAGATCGTAAAGGGACGTAACTATGCTTGAAAGCATGGCGTCCGACCCTCTACCGATACTGCCAATCCACCGCCCTTAAAATATAAATAATTACTGTACGAACAACTGGTATTTCCGAAATCACATTTACTTGAAAATATTTCTAAATAATTAAAATATTCGGTTTAAAGAAAGCAAAAATATAACATTTACTGTAAAAACAACTCGTATTTTCAGTCATATTCACCTTAAAATCTTTTTTTTTAACAATTAAAATATCGTTTTTTTAATCGTCTGTTTAAAGAAAGCTGAAATATAAATACTTAAAATACAAACAACTTGTATTTTTCAAAATATTTTCAATGAAAATAAATGTTTGAATGTATTTTTTAAATCCTATTCACTTAAGAATATATTTTGAATGATGAAAATATTGTCTATGTCCGATTTACGCCAAACTTGCTTTATGCCATTTGTATTCCATTTCAGCGTTATTTTACTTTCGGAGTAAATATTGCCTTTATGCACCGTTTTGGCTATTTATGAAGGTGTGCAGAGTTATGTTACTTTCGGAGTACTTTTCCATCATGCACCGTTTTGGGTATTTATGAAGTTACCTGGAAAAACCCCATATCTCGGGAATGCATAATTCGATTTTAGCGAAACTTGTTTTATTCCATTTGTATTCCCATTTCAGGGTCAACATCTTTTCAAAGTATTTCCAATTATGCGCCCTTTTGGCTGTATTACTTTACAGACAAGGAAGCAAGCATGTAAACATAGACTTTTAGTTTTATATAGGTAGATAATAAGAAATTTACATGAAGAAAATGACAAGAAAATGAAGAATTTATTTCAGTCTAGGTATCAACAATATCAAGGTTCATGTAACCTGTAGTATTTAGGTTCATATATGACACTAAATATCCCGATCTTGCATTCACAATGTCAGAATCTTGAAAACCATTTTTGGTCGCTTAAATTGGAAGGAATTAAAATTGTGATCCATAATTTAGTTATGTAAAATTGTCATAACTATGATTGGATCTTTTCTGCGACAGTTGCGTCGGAAAAAATATCTTATTGCTTTATACCACATAGAATTTCCTGGATCTTAAAAAGCTGTAACATTTATTTATTGAGAACTTCATTCTCCTGCATAAATACCAGGTATAGCAACATCACCTTGAGTTCGGAACTGTTAATATCAATATATTTTCTCCTGTTATAACAAAGTCGAGATTCTTATTAAATCATATACTCCACTGCACTATTACACATCATATTGGATTCAGTTTACCCAAAGGGACCCAGAAATTCCTTCGAGGCAATTGTCGGTAATTTGACCTCAATATTTCCCTAGCTTTTATGTCATCGACACATGAAACTTTAAAATATTCTCAGTAGACATATGTACGAAAACCAATAGTTAACACATTGATACTTTATTCGATTCATTGAACGATAAAGGGAGATTAAAAATAATTATTGGAGTGTGCAATGGAAATAATTTTCATAATTATTTCAGTTGAATAACCAAACGAATGGTTATCATTTTCCAGAAGTTAGTGCCAAATAACCATCAAAACTAAGTCTTTAACTTTGTCGTTTTGATAATTTCATCACCATATACGACGGGCAGTGAATATAGACGTCACATTTTAATGCATACTTTCAGTTGAACTTAGTAGACCACTCGCCTACTTTTAAGTATGATTTTATCTAAGGAGAATCTAATCGCATAATAGTGACGAATATATAAAATCTGCATCAATAAATTTTCCACGGAACATAAATTTTACCCAAATTGTTTTCTATAATAAAACCAATCCAAAGCTATATCATAAATGTACTAGAACATAAAATGCAGATTATACCATGTGGAAAAATACACTGGAGCTGACTAGATAAAAGTATGCAACTTGATTGAATGAAGGCGCAGATATAATTGCACTTGGTAATAATAAAGTGAATTTATTTGAATATTATTATACGATTATTGCCATAGTCATTTCATATTTGAATATATCCGCATAGAGAAATAAGTTTACTATTTTAATTGCTATTAATAATTGCTCTCAAATAAGATTAATTCATTTTGTTTCCTTCTGAAGAATAAACAGATTTCAGATATTATTATTGTACGATTTCCAATCAGCTTGACGTAGTGTGCTGTTATTTTGCAGTCTAGTATACAATAAATCAGTTCTACCTTAAAAGGTAAAAGGTGTGCTTTAAATAATGTTAAGTTCAGTGTATATTAACAGTGATAACATTTTTGTCTTTTAATGAGAAATCCGTTTGACTAAGACTATTCTAAGTGGGTATCTGCCTGTTAATCCTAAGCCTGTTCAGCGTAGTACTCCATACGTACCAACAAATTTGAGTGTAGATATTATGATTTTCTTCCCTAGGTAAACATAAATACCCTATATAAACATAGAAACATAAAATCTTACCGAGTGGTACAACGCTTTCTTAGTTGTTTCCGTGCAGAAAATTAGTGATTAAAATATAATTTTTCTAAACATTTCCAAAATTAACGTATGAAACATTTGCAGAAAAAAATGGCCGCACCAGGCTTGACTCGGGGTATAGATTATATAATTAACTTTATATGATAATGATTAAATCACAAGATTTGCAGAAATTCTTGTGGTATTTCTTAATGCACTTTATATTCTGATTTCAAATCTGAACGGGGTCAAATTGTTTTTCTTCTTTCTAGGTTCGTAAAATCAACCCCAGTAAAGCACTGGGGTTGATTTATTCTACTTTCCTCTCTTTAAATATTACTGGCATTGTGTCTAGTTTAGTACAGATTATGTTACCTGTATCTGACACATTATATTGGAAGTTATTCTTTGGAAAACTAACCGGATGACGTGTGACTTTGTATAATCAAGTAGACCTTGTTGAATGTGAGCTTCAAGCACACTAGGTCAAACATTTTCTATGGAGCTGCTGCTTATTTATTTTCGTTAACATACCTGTCCCATTTGAAGAAACGTTCTATGTGTGACTATAGAATTGTGTTATATGAATTTATTTCGATGTGTACGGTAGGGTATGTTCTTAATAAGACGAACAAACTTGATGTAGCCTTTATTAGTCACCGAATCAGTTTTCTACAATCCGTTAGATGATGGTTTTATGTTTTTTTAAAATTATTATTTGAATCCTATTCTATATGGACACGATTAATATTGCTTGAACCTATTCATGCACCGAGCAGACATTCTTATAAAAATACCCACACGTTACTTAACATATTCCATTTATTATATTGAGTTGTTATTTTTTTACAGCAGAGTATCTGATGAAGTTTTAATTCGTGACAACACGACATAGGCATATATTCCTTAATATATATATATAAGACTACTATCTTGATGCTCTTCCATAAAATGAGTTACTTTTTCTTTAAAATAATATCCATTTGGAAATTAAAGGAAAATTGAATTTTCAAATGGATCGACTAGAAGAAAGTATAATGTTATGTTGATATTTGGAAACAGAATCCCCATTCACGTGACAAATATATTTATTTGACTTTTTCCTAAATGTCTCTGCAACCAAACTGCAGTAGAGTTAGCGAAATTCAGATTTAAAATATTCGTAACAGTGTCGACAATACGAAGTGATTCCAAGTCACAATGTGATATGTTTATTTCAAGAAGC
>OZ024747.1:36027235-36047594 GCA_964016885.1 Eledone cirrhosa | reverse complement strand
TGTGGGTAATTAAAAGGGTTTAGATACAACAAGAGGGTATAAAGTCTAAGTATATGCAGTTTGTCAGTTGGTAGTAAGAGGTTATGGGTTCGATTTGCACTTGTGCGAAAACTTCTCTTTGAGTCTATGGTTACAATAAATTGATCTTTTGATTTTATTGTTGAGTAACTTATTCTTCGAACTCAAAATGTGGAACAGCTCAATGTCACATAATCGACAGATTCTCATACCACTCCGATATGGGGGCGCGTTCGATAATTTTTCCCACTTCAGGATGTTTACTTTCCCTCAGTTGCCAGGTCTTGTTTGCAAGGGTAATTACATAACGATGTGGGAATGTTTCATTGCGTAACGGTGTGTATATAACAGGCTTTAAATGTATACCCAGTCGCTCCGATGTAATATCATTTCTGGTTGTCTGATTTCACTGTGCATTGGTAAACCAGGTTATACTGCATACATTCATTATGTAATAGACAGGTTTCAGGTAGGTGGCAGTTACAATTCTTGTCATGGGCAACTTTGGCATTATTGGTGGGCTGCGATGCCTGTACAAGTGTGTTACGTTTTGTTTGCCTATTAGTGGATGGTTGTGTATTAGATATTCTGTTGTGTTCAATGGTAATTGCATTGTTATTGTTGTAAATTAGTGTTGTGGTGTTGTTATGTATCTTTTTAGCGTTAAGCATCTTAATGTGTGCCTCTATATTTGGTGCCGTGGAGTCTAATAGATTTAGTGTATCTGTGTGAATCTGGAAAGTGCTTATTTATTATTCTAAAGAAGGTAGAGGGTAGGTTAGTACTAATAGAGGTGTTAAATATGGGGTTATACCAAATATATTTGCTACTGCGTGACTTGTTTGATTTCAATGTTATATTTCTATTTACCGTATACTTTGTAGTTCTTAACTAGGAGAAGGGCGTGGTCTCTGTAGATTCCACCGTGAAGGTTGCTACACTCACTCTGTAAACTATGGGCTATGTAAATACCTACTAAATCTGTGACTTGAGCTGAGTCGTTAGCCCCCATCGTGATGTCAAAGTTATTTAACCTATCCTTACGTTCCCAATAGGCGTTTTCAAATTTAATTATTGTTTTCCTAGCAACTAATATGATTTTATCTCGTCGTTTGTTAGGTCAGAATTGGCTTTGGCGAATGCTAAGGCTTTATCCAAGGTGTTGGAGGATATAGAGGAGTAATAGTCGTTAATGTCAAATTGTATAAATTTAGATACATTTTGTTAGCTATATTGTTAAACCACTTAAGTGTTTCGGTAGCGTTACCCCATAGTTTAATCACTAGTTTATTCTTCATTTGTGCTATCACTCTGTCTAATATATATTTACTAATTTTCCCGATATCCGATTTGGACGGGCATATAAGTCTAATTGTGGGGTTATAATCAAATTTACCTTGTGGTGCTTGAGATTAAATGTGGTGGTGCATGGCCTAAGTGGCTCCGTTCTGTCGTCTATTCCTAGGTGGTTGACTATATTGTGTGCCTCGTCGTTGATATTTATCCGTGCCGCCTCATTAGATTTGTTGTATTTCTTATGTAATTCTTTCCGTATGAAGCTATTGTATGTATTAACAACCATCGTATACACATTTGAGGTTTTGTCCGCTTCGACAATAATTCCATTGGTAGTTCGCAGCTTTTTTAGGAATGTATTTATGTCATTCTGGAGTTTATTAATATATATATATATATATATATATATATATATATATATATATATATATATATATATATATATATATATATATATATGTATATATACATATATATATATAAACAAATTAACTCGAAAATAAATTTTTGAGACGCAAGTGTATAAGGATTGTCAGGGAAATGGGAAAACTCGGCGTCTTGAAGCTGATAGAACAGCAAAATGCCGTCGAAGCGGCGTTGGGTAAAATATCACATCTAGCCGTTGATCTCTGCCCTTCCAGGTAATATTTTATCCAACGCCGCTACGACGGTATTTTGCTGTGCTATCACCTTCCATACGCCGAGTTTTCCCATTTCCCTGAGTATATATATATATATATATATATATATATATATATATATATATATATATATATATATATATATATATATATATATATATATATATATATATAGTTATACTTTGGGACGGTCATGTTGCCAATAAGAAACACACGCACCAGTTGCTTTCACTTCAATTTATTATATATTTATAAATTTATAAAGTTACAAATCTACAAATTTATAAATTTCTGGTTGGTTGGTTGGTTCCACAACCAGATAGTAGTTTATATATAGTCATAGTACTTTCGTCACACACTCTGTGACCTCTTCAGTGACTGGGGATTCCTTTCTTTGTTTCTGTGCCTTTCCTTTCTTCTGTCCTACGCCATTTTGTTTCTGTGTGTGTCTTATACTATATTATATTTAGAGATTAAACTCATAGTCGTTTACAATTAATCAGCTCAAAGAAAGAGGCATTTCTGAGCAGTGAAATACAAGTTATATATTAATATATATTATCATATATATAAATATATAACTTGTATTTCACTGCACAGAAATGCCTCTTTCTTTGAGCTGATTAATTGTAAACGACCATGAGTTTAATCTCTAAATATAATATAGTATATTGCTCCTTAACTGTAGAGTTGACCTTTAATCCCATATAAACGGCTGTTATTTCTAGCACCGGGAGCATGGGATGGCTAGTATAGCTGGCTATTTAAATTTGTCCAGGAATCACGGCTTTTGCCAATATAAGCTTGTCTTTATTGACTTATATCGAGACAGACAAATTGTATTCACTTTAATTAGTTTATTTCATGCCAGCTAACTGTGTTTATCATGTATATTAATATATAACTTATATATATATATATATATATATATATATATATATATATATATATATATATATATATATATATATATATATATATATTATATATATATATATATATATATAATATATATATATATATTCATATATATATATATATATATATATATAAATATATATATATATATATATATATATAAATATATATATATATATATATATATATATATATATATATATATATATATATATATATATATATATATATATAAATATATATATATATATATATATATATATATATATATATATATATATATATATATATATATTCATATATATATATATATATATATATATATATATATATATATATATATATATATATTCATATATTCATATATATATATATATATATATATATATATATATATATATATAAAAACAAATAACGAAACGAAATTAAATTTCGTTTCGCTTCTAACTCACTTTTGTATGACTGACGCTTAAACAATTAAGTTAAAGTGTACATCTACATATGTATACGGAAGTACTAGTATGCATATAAATACACACATGTATACATATGTACATGTACCGAGTTTTTCACTAGACACTTTACAGTGAGTGTCCAGCTAGTCTGTATGTAAACAAACAGATGACCCGGGTTTTAAAGTCATACGAGTTTTCAAGGAAACACACTTCCTCTATTCTCCAGAGAGCCAGACAGGAATATTGGACTAGTTTCGATGTTATTACATCTCATCAGCAATAATAACCCATCTTCCGGCTTATCTGCAGAATTGTAAAAGCACATATCGTTATATGCTTTTTCTATGAAAATCAGTAGTGGGCAGACTAATTTGCATAGAACGTAAGTCATTGTGCGCACCGGTTCAGCGGAAACGATAAAAACAAGATGGGTATATATTGCTGATGAGATGTAATAACATCGAAACTAGTCCAATATTCCTGTCTGGCTCTCTGGAGAATAGAGGAAGTGTGTTTCCTTGAAAACTCGTATGACTTTAAAACCCGGTTCGTCTGTTTGTTTACATACAGACTAGCTGGACACTCACTGTAAAGTGTCTAGTGAAAAACTCGGTACATGTAAATATGTATACATGTGTGTATTTATATGCATACTAGTACTTCCGTATACATATGTAGATGTACACTTTAACTTAATTATATATATATATATATATACAGTATTTACGTATCGAGAAAGAGAAAAAAAGGGGAGGATAGGTGATACATATAGTTATTTGCCAAGTAGCGTATGCCAAAGGTGCTCGATACTAGTGCCGGCAGTATTAAATATTCGAAGTGTTAATATTTAGTGGGCTAGAGAGTTAGCAGGGCGTAAGCACGTGGGAAAGTAAAAAATCGGAGAATAGACCGTTAAAACATGTTTATTTAAAACAGCACCTACGTACGTTTCGCCCAGTTGGGCTTCTCAAGGGCATAAATAATCACAAGTGTTCCTTATATTGCTCGGAAAGAGTTTTTGGGGTTAAATCCACATAAAGGTTCATTGCTCGCAAAAATATCTTGTTTTGATTTTTGAGAGCAATGAACCTTGATGTGGATTTAACCCAAAAAACTCTTTCCGAGCAATAAGTAACACTTGTGATTATTTATGCCCTTGAGAAGCCCAACTGGGCGAAACGTACGTAGGTGCTGTTTTAAATAAACATGTTTTAACGGTCTATTCTCCGATTTTTTACTTTCCCACGTATATATATATATATATATATATATATATATATATATATATATATATATATATATATATATATATATATATATATATATATATATATATATATATATATATATATATATATATATGTATATATATACACAGAAGTAGCAACACAACAGTTAGTTCACCATACTGAGAACAATTGTTTCACCTTATGCGGAACCTCACCTCGGATTACCTGAGTGCTCTAGCACTACGGATATTAACTTCCAGTGTTATATATATATATGTACATACATGCGTACATACATACATACATACATACATACATACATACATACATACATACATACATACATACATACATACATACATACATGGTGGCTGCCAACTCGATTTCGAACGGCGACTACTTTATATCCATGTAGGAGAACTCCTACCGATGCACTGAACGAGTGTGACTTTTTAGTCCAGCCAGCGACTTGAAAATTCTGGTACAAACACTGCACCTGTAATAATTATTGACACATAGTGTTGGGCCGATGGTACCATGTGACGACAAATGCAGATATCTCCAGATACAAAGCAATGCCTGTGCCGTGAAGCTTTTATAGTGAGCAAAGGCACTGCACAAAGTCAGTCCCACTCTCTTAACCAAGATGATATTTACCAAAAAGAAGAACAAGTCAACATCATTGGATACCATCAGGGTTGCAGGTGTTATATCAGAGTTTTCCTTCTCCTAGAATTCTGCCTTGACAAAGACTAAGGGGTCATCTCTCCCAGTGATTTTGGATGGCCATTGACTCTTAAGAGCTCCTTTGCCCTTGGACAGGTTTTGTTTTTAGTCCTGCAGGATGTCCAAAGTCACCCTCCTCACCAAGAAACCTTGGTGGGGTTGCCAGTTTAGTCGCCAACGACCTGTCCATGAGACAGGTTGTACTGGGATACATGTTACCAGTAGCACCAACATACATACATACATACATACATGCATACATAAATATATACATACATACATATCAAAACTTCCTCATCTGAAACAAAAGTAATTACATTAAGTATGCGTAAATATATTATAGGTTTCAAGTCAATGAACCACAATAATTAAATGTAACAACCGATTTTTTCCATATGCTGATCCTAGATTAAAATATGTTCATGTGTGTATGTTTGTATACATGATGGTATGTGTAAACATATGTGATAATCTCACATTATTATTTACATGAATTCTAGACGTTTATTAACATTTTCGATTTCTTCTGTTTTGAATTACCCAACACAGTATATATTATGTATAATCACTAGCAATGGAAAGCAATTTCAAACGATAATTCCAATATTAGGTAAACACTTCTAAATATAGACATTGGGAACAAACGTTATTTGTTAGACAAACAAACTCAACTGAAGAATCTATTCATTCATTCCAGACGTAGTTCAGTCTTGCTGTAACCTGTAAACAAACTAATAGTAAATTATGAAATAGTGAATTGCAATACATTTCATCGTTGCGTATTGTGCAGAAATACACTCTATTATTCTCTTCTTTCTTCGCTTCCGATGAAGACGTATTGATCGGAATATATGTGCGTTTTTCTAATTATCTTTCTTTAGTTTGCAGTGTTACTTAGAGCAGATAGATATATTAAAAAGTTCGAATATAGATTTCTGAAAATACGTTAAAAACTTGTATATTTCGAGAATTCGTTTCACAATATATAGAAACTAGAATCGAAAATATTTAAACACTTAAATAATGGCGAATGAAGATATATCTCTGTAACCTGATTGCTAAGATGTTTGGATATCTCACAATAATACTTCATTTACAAATATACTAAAAGTGTAATTCGTTTTGAATTTCATATCGAAGTCATTTCTGAAATCTACATGAATGCTATTAAGAAAAGCATGAACATATTATTTTGCACCTTTTACGGACACATAGCAGTTTAGGCCCTTTATCTAAACATATTTGGTATTAAATTATGGGTGTGATAAGTAAGGCGTTTAAAACTATATTACTCTGTAAATATGAATAACGAGAGTGAATGTATGTAAGGAACGTTGCAAAAATATATGAATATTAATTCCCGTATGGCAAAATGAAAATAAGTTTGAATATGTGTTTAAAATATTTATTCCTTCCTTCATTCTTAGATTTCGTCCTTCAGAGATTTGATGTCATTTTCAATGTAATGTTCTTCATTAAAAAGTTTGGGATTTTATGGGGGATACGGTTTGGGCTTTTCAGCGACATTAAGGTTATACGTGCTCAATACTTAATATCGTAACAACTACTTTGTCAACATAAAGATAACTTGCATAATAATGTGTATGAGCATATATATAACACTCACATATCTATCTAAATTGATAGATAGATAGATATGTGAGTGTTATATATATCGTCATATTCATTATTATGCGAGTTATCTTTGTTATGGTGACAAAGTAGTTGTTACGATATTATGTATTGAGCGCACGTATAACCTTAATGTCGCTGAAAAGCCTAAAACTTATTCCCCATAAAATCCCAAACTTATATATATATATATATATATATATATATATGAGAGAGTATTGAAGTTTGCTTGAAGCATTGTGGAATAATAAATAAATATCTTTAAGTCGTTTGGAAGCCTCGACAATGCAAATGGTAAATCTCCGGGTAACAAGATCCGGTGGTGGAGAGAGAGATGTAAGTGGGTGTACGTTGAGATGCGTGGTGTGTAAAGATGTGTAAATGTGTAGAAGAAAGAAGGGAAGAGTATAAAGGATAAAATAAAAATAACAACACAAGAGAGAGTTACCTTGGGAGAGATTTAATAGTCCCTATATATTTCGGATTCACATCCATCAACTGGGTTTTTTTTTTCCGGGGTAATGGTTGTCTGTCGGACAGTTGCGAAACGCGTCCTCCGCTGTTTGTTGTTTTGAATATCTGAGGTATTCGGCAGAGCGCGCGTGCGCGTGAAATGGGGTCGGTCGAGCAGAGGTCAGCGGCCGAATGAGGGATTGGGGTGGCGCTAGCTGTCAGTCCATTCTCTGCCTGTTTGTTAAATGTTACTGTGTGTGTGTGCGTGTGTTGTTGTTCGCTTGAGTGTGTGTGTGTGTGCGTGTGTAGTTGCCTTGTTCCTCTGTATTGGCAGTGTAGTATGTTCGTATGGTGGAATGCTACTGTGTGTGTGTGTGTGTCTAGTTGTCTCGTTTGTGTGTGCGTGTGTGCGTGTGTTGTGTGTTGCTACATCGTTTGTTAACTTAAACCAGCCATCTCATTTCGCTTCTCTCTAATCGGTTGTTTATTTGCGGTTGCAGGCGTTTGATAAAAAGTGCTTCCTTGATACGTAACGTGCCGACGTTTCTTTCAGTCGCTAGAATTGTGACAATGGGCCTTCCGTCTTTGTTTCCGCATTTGTCTATGTGTTTCCGGAAAGACGAGGCCCTGGTTTTAGTGTGTTCCTTGATCCAGATGTGCAAAGGTCGGATTGTGCTACCTATGTAGTATTGGTTGCACCTGTCACATTCTATCTTATACACGACGTATGTGCGTAGGCAACAGTTCGCATGGCGTATCAGGCAGTCTCTGAGGGAGCATGCGTCAGTAGATTTCCCGGGTTTCTTGGAGAGGCATCTTCGCCGGGAGGGGCCCGAGTGGGCCAGGTGGATGTGGAGGCCCTCCCTCCGTATAGCCTTGCGGATAGCTTTGGTGGTATTCTCGCCCAGATGTGGAATTTTAAGGAAGCACTTGCCTTGGGTGCCTCTCTCTCTCTCTTGTGTCTGGTGTCTCCTATTCTGTCTGTGATCGAGGTAGGGTACCCGTTCGTCTCCAGCACCTCCAGGAAACGCTTGGTATGAGTGACACCACTCGCGGGATCGCTGCATCTGTTTTTGATTCGCGCGATCTCGTTCGTGATGTATCCTCTTTTGGCACTGTTAGGGAGGGCGGACTTGTAGTGAACGAACAGGTGCCTTTCGGTAGAAGTTGCAGTGGATCCTTCCCTGTTCCGTGATGTTGATTCGGAAGTCGAGGAGGGCAAGTGACCCGTCTTCGTTGGGGTGTTCAACACTGAAGTCAATGTTCTCGTCCGTGTTGTTGAACGTCTCATAGATTCTGTTCGCCGTGTCTTAGGAAGATGTGAGGATGAGGATATCGTCCACGTACCTTGAGAAAGAGGTTGGTAATGGCACATGGAATATATAAGAGACAGAATACTTTTTTGTGAAAAAACATAATTTTATAAGGTAAGGAAATAATAAAGGGTATAAAAAATGACCGGTTTCGATGGGTCTGCAAAAGCCATCTTTTCAAATGTTGATTAATATTAAGAAAAATTAATAATACGAAGAGTTAAAACTTGAGATTTGAAAATTCAAGTATAAAATTCATTGTGGGATTTCATAGCAGTTTTCATCTAGGTAGCAGCAACAGGTTGACTGCTGTGTCCCTTTCTGGTAGTGAAAGGGACACAGCAGAAAGGGACACAGAAAGGGACACAGCAGTCAACCTGTTGTTGCTACCTAGATGAAAACTGCTATGAAATCCCACAATGAATTTTATACTTGAATTTTCAAATCTCAAGTTTTAACTCTTCGTATTATTAATTTTTCTTAATATTAATCAACATTTGAAAAGATGGCTTTTGCAGACCCATCGAAACCGGTCATTTTTTATACCCTTTATTATTTCCTTACCTTATAAAATTATGTTTTTTCACAAAAAAGTATTCTGTCTCTTATATATTCCATGTGCCATTACCAACCTCAATTTTCTCTATAACCTTCGTTTTGTGTAGAAAATTACACTTTTCATATATATATATATATATATATATATATATATATATATATATATATATATATATATTGTTATATTTGGGGAGGGTCATATTTGCGTAATATTGCCAGAATTAATAACAGAACACACTCACTGTTTGGTTGGTTTTCGCTTCTCGCTGTCTTTTATATATATATATCTGCGATCTAACTTACTCGGTCCTCAATGTTGCCATTGACTGACCGGCGGTCAAAAATAATACAGATACAATATAGACAAACACATATATATATAGTTTACATAATTTACATAAATCTTTCGTTGCACATCTGCAGACGCACTGCCAACAACTTCCAGGCGTCTAACAATGGCATACCACCCTTGTACGGGCTCCGCAAAGACCACAAGACAGTCGACGACCCGACAACAGGACCACCAACAAGACCCGTATGCGGAGCTAATATAGCTAGCAACTACAGGATCTCCTACTTCCTCTCAATGGTTATACGCCCCATAATCAAGATGTCCCCAGATGTATGTGAAAGTACAGAGGACCTCCTCAGCAGAATCAGTGAGTGCAACAAAAACAGGAGCCTATCCAACTGCATAATAGGCAGCATGGATGTGGTGTCACTGTACCCATCCATTAACATTGATTTTGCTGTGAAAAGATGTGTGGAGATGATCATTGAGAGTGAGGTGGAGTTCTGCGACGTCGACACAGACGAACTGGGCCTACTACTTAGACTTACCTACGACACTGACTACCTAGACAGCCATGACCTTAGATGTTTCTGCCCTAGTAGACCTATAAGAGGTAGACCCCCCACCATAACCTCAATGGCTAAAAAGACTCCCATAGGAAGGTGGATTGGGTGGACCAAAGCTATACGGACCCCCCAAAACACTGATCAGGTAAGAAAAATGGTCGCACATGCAATAGGGGCTAGTATCAAAACTACCCTAAAGGGCCACATATTTAAGTTCAATGAGAAAATCTACACCCAAAATGAGGGAGCAGCCATCGGCGTCAGCATAGCTGGTGATGTTGCCAACCTTTTCATGGTATGGTGGGAAAGGAGACTTAAAGATCTCCTCCTTAATGAAAGCTCCATAGACCTCATCATGTACTCTCGTTATGTAGACGATATCAATATAGTTATAAGAACACCCCCACTAGAGAGCACTAACAAGTTTGGTTTAGAACGTAGCACGATGGAAAGCATCCAGCAGATAGCTAATTCCATACACCAGAGTATAACTGTAACTATAGACTTCCCTTCCAAACACCCTAACAATAGACTACCTGTATTAGACACAGAACTCTGGATTAACACTATAGACGAGAGAGCCCAAATTCTCCACTCACACTATGCTAAACCCATGGCCTCCAAATACCTGATACTCAAAAACTCAGCAATGTCCAGTAGTGCTAAGTTTAATATTCTGATCGCAGATTTGGTACGAGTGATGAAGAATGTGTCCAGCATGTGCGACCCAACAGAAATGGAAGGACACATCCAACACTTCATCAACCGCATGCAGTTCTCTGGCTACAACCAAAGAGACAGAGTCAGAGTATACGAAGGAGCCATGGAAAAGTATAAGACCCTCATAGAACTGGACATGAAAGGAATTTGCCCACTATACAGGAGCAAATCATGGAATAGCTTAGATAGGGCTAGACATAAGATAGGGAAGGCCACATCATGGTACGACAACCAGAGATATCAGAGTGTCATGTTTGTGGACGCCACCCCTGGAGGGAAATTAGCTAACCAGTGTAGAAAGGCCCTGAGAAAGACCCACTTAAAAATAAAGGTGGTAGAAAAGCCAGGAACCACCATAAAATCCCTGATCAGCAAAACCTACCCTTTTAAGAAAACCCACTGTACCAATAGGAAATGTATCATATGTAAGGTGAACCCCCGGATAAACTGTAAAACTAGAAACGTAGTCTATAGCATAAGATGTACAGAGGGTACTTGCAGAAACACGACAACAACATACATAGGTGAGACAGCTCGTAGCATAGGTGAAAGGATAGACCAACACTGGGGGGAACTAAAAGGACAAAAAAACGGGTCAGTACTATACGAACATGCTAGACAACAACATGACGGTAACATAGACAACATAGAAATTAGAATAATATCTAAACATAGGAATGACCCAGCAGATAGGCAAATCAGAGAGGCCAGTGAAATAGAAATTAGAAGACCAAAGCTAAACAGAAAGAATGAGTGGAACAACAACAACACCCAAACAAACAACACTGACCTAAGAGAAGTATAAATAAATAAGTAAATTAAATAAAATAAATAAAATAAGATAAATAAATACATACACAAGCACATAAACACACACTAGTCACCCAGCAGACACAACACTATACACACTAGTCACACATCACACATAACACTATACACACACGCAAACGCATGCGCAAAGAAGACAAAATAAAATAAGATAAACAAACAAGCAAATAAATAAATAAATATATAGACAGACTGAACAAAAAAAAAAAAAAAATGGCGTAGACATACAACACAACAGGAGGAACAATGAATATAACACCACTGACGATGTTGCAGATGTGCAACGAAAGATTTATGTAAATTATGTAAACTATATATATATGTGTTTGTCTATATTGTATCTGTATTATTTTTGACCGCCGGTCAGTAAATGGCAACATTGAGGACCGAGTAAGTTAGATCGCAGATATATATATATAAAAGACAGCGAGAAGCGAAAACCAACCAAACAGTGAGTGTGTTCTGTTATTAATTCTGGCAATATTACGCAAATATGACCCTCCCCAAATATAACAATATCTGTTTCGACACACGATTTCATATAAAAAACCTCGCAAAACTATATATATATATATATATATAAACGGTAGATGTCTGTCTGTGTGTGTGTATGATTTTTTATGCATTTCCACATTTCTCAACCGATTTTGATGAATTCTTTTCCAATTTACTTGGAAAAGAATTCCTCTTGCTACCTTCACCCTAAATTTAACTGGGCAGGTCAACACGGAATTATTTTTGACAGAAATGTCCTGCTTCTATGAAAAAAAAATAGATAAAACTAAATACATGCTGCAACCCTCTCTTTACACGCTTCATTCCTCTCACTACTACCATCAAAAATATATGAAACTACATACATGTTGAAACTCTCTCTAAAATGTTCATATTTTCCTCTACTCCACTCTTAATCCCCTCTGCAACTCTCTTTAAAGGTTAATCACTCTCACTACTCTCCCCCCTCAATCTCCTCTGCATCTCTCATTAAAAGGTTACTGCCTCCGTCTACTACCCTATCAACATTACAATTTAGAACAACGAGAAAACTTCTTTAGAAGGAACGCGACACAAACATTGAAACCTAAGCAACACAACAACCATAGCTTTACTCTCTCCGTCGCTCTTCCCTCTCTCTACAATAGATTGTCTCCCTCTCTATAGTTATAACGACACTCATACATCAAATATCAAAATTTAAAAATCACTAAATACATACTGCTCTGTCTACGTTACATTTTACACATTTACATTTTACATCAAATAACAAATATTCAAAAGCAACAGATGAATTTATAAAACAACAAACGTAACAATAACGACCTCTCTATGATTTAACTCCTTTATTCTCTCTGTCGCTCTTCACTCCCTATATGACAACACTGCAGAGAGAGAAACAATGTATATGATCAAATGGAGCGTTCCGTATATTCCCCCTCTCTATAATTTAACTGCTTTACTCACTCTGTCTCTATTCACTCCCTATATGACAACATTTCAGAGAGAGAAACAATGTATGTGATGAAATGGAGCGTTCCGTATATTCCCCCTCTCTATAATTTAACTGCTTTACTCTCTCTGTCGCTTCTCACTCCCTATATGACAACACTGCAGTGGAGCGTTCCCTATTTAGCGTTCCGTATTTAGCGTTCCGTATTGGCATACGGCTTATCTGGGGCATTTCCAATTGGCTTATTGCAAATCACAACACGCAAAATAACACATCATATAACAGATTAATGCTATAGACATATGAATCGGAATGTAACCCGTGAACTTTTTCCTGGGCAAAATTATTCGAACAGACATGACCTCATTGCCAGAGTGTTCAGACTGAAACTGGCTAAACTCATGGCTTTAATAAAAAATGTCAGGTATTTGGGGCTGTAAAATGTGACATGTTCAACGTCGAATGGCAAAAACGAGGGCTGCCACATGCTCACATTTTGATTTGGTTAGCTGATAAAATCAATTCAAATGCCATAGACAGCTTCATTTCGGCTGAAATCCGTAACCGAGCAACTGACCAGGAATTACATGACATCGTCAAAGCTAACATGGTCCGAGTGCGTCGGGTCCTAATGGGCATCACACGTATCTGAAAGGGGGGCCGTGCAGTAAGGGATACCCCAAAACATACATTTATTGACGAGACTCAGACTGGTGGCGATGGGTACCTCCTGTACAGACGAAGACGGCTCGAGAGCGGTGGCTTCCCCACAACGGTAAAGGGAGGCCAAGTCGACAATAGATGGGTGGTCCCTTACTGCCCACTTCTCTTGAAGATGTTCAACGCCCACATCAACGTTGAGTTTTGCAACTCCGTCAAGTCTATAAAATACATATGCAAATATGTAAATAAGGGCTCTGATGAGGTCACACAATACATGGCGGGGCGGTACATCAGTAGCAATGAAGCTTTTTGGCGACTATTTGGTTTCCCCCTACACCAACGGCACCTCGCCATCGTACAGCTTGTGATACATTTGGAAAATGGGCAAAGGTTTACTTTACGGACCAAACCACCGCCAAGCTGCCCGCCGATCCGACAGAGACCACTTTGACAGGTTTCTTCAAACTTTGCCAGTTCGATATATTTGCGCAAACAATTGTGTACACCCAGGTTCCATCCGACTTTATATGGTCGAAAAACACTTGGGTGTGAAGAAAGTCAGGTCAGGCTGTTGAAAGACATCCTGGTGTAAAATTTGACAGCTATCTTGGAAGGGTTTACACTGTGCCCCCAAGTCAGCATGAGTGCTTTCATCTCCGCTTTCTTCTGCATGAAGTTGTAGGCCCACAAAGATTTTAGGACCTCAAAACTGTTGATGGAGAAATATGTGATACGTACCGGAAAGCCTGCTTTAAGCGTGGTCTTTCGAAAGATGATTCGCAATGGGATTCCACTTTAGCAGAGGGTGCTTTGTTGAAATCACCTAAAGGTCTACGGGAACACTTTGCCATTTTGCTTCAAAAGTGTGAATTGGGTGATCCCAAATCTTTATGGGTCAAGTACAGAGACTTCATGTCTGAGGATTTCCAGCGCCTGGTCCATCTGCAGTATCCTTCAATGGAAGTTGCTTACAGCGGCATTATATACAACAGGTCACTCATTGATATCGGGGACGGCCTCCTCGACATGTGTGGGAGTGACTTGGCGACGTGTGGTTTGCCGTCAACCGTCGCGTGTTGTTGGCCCCGGATTTGTTGCGGGAAACAGCATATGACATCGAATCTCTTTCCCAATACTTAGAAGATAATGACCACAAACATCTGTCGGACCAAACTATCATTGACGCGGTTCAAAATCAGACTGGCGGTATTTTCTTTCTCGATGCACCTGAGGGTACCGGAAAAACTTTTGTAACAAAATTGATTCCCGCTAAGATTCGTCAGGACAAAAAAATTGCGTTGGCCGTTGCATCGCCCGGGATGGCGGCTACTTTGCTGCCGAGAGGCAGGACAGCACATTCAACCCTTAAACTCCTCATGGATTTAATAAAAACTGAGACACCAACATGCAATATCATCAAGAGCTCACACGAAGCTCTGGTTCTCAAAACATGTTGTCTCATTGTTTGGGATTAGTTTACAATGGCACACAAGGGTGCCCTTGAGGCATTGGACTGGGCCCGGAAAGACATTAGGGAGTCTACGGCTCCTATGGGTGGCGTAACCCTTCTGCTCTCAGGGGATGTTCGGCATACGCTGCCTGTCATCCCCAAAGGGACAAAATCTGATGAAGTGCGTGCCTGCCTTAATCGTCCACGTTGTGGCCCCAGGTGAAGACTTTGTACCTGAGCACAAATATGCGTGCTCATCTGCATGGTGACAACATGTCTGCAGCATTTGCTAGAACATTTTAGCACTTGGTGAGGGCAAGGTCTATGCGGATGACAAGGGCGGCATTACAATCGACTCCCTGTGCAACATTGTGAACAGCCCTTCTGACCTTTGGGAAGCAGTTTTTCCTAATGTCTCATCTAGCTTTAAAAACTTCGATTGGTTCAGCGAAAGTGCCATACTTGCTCCGAAAAATGACATGGTTAATTTTATTAACGAGCAACTGATTGAGAAAATTCCCGATAAAGAGCACATCTTCAAATCTATCGACCGGACCTTAGACCATGACGATATCGTTAATTATCCGGTTGAGTTATTAAATTCCCTTGAGCCTCCAGGGCTCCCACCTCATTTTATTAAGCTTAGGGTTGGCTGTCTCATTATGCTAATAAGGAACATACGCCCACCAAAGCAGTGCAACGGTACTCGCATCGTCGTCAAGTCAATGACGCCCGACTTGATTGAGTCCACCATTGTAACGGGGTGCGGGAGAGGGGAGAATGTTTTCATTCCAAGGATGAACATTTTCCCCTTGGCGTCAGACATCCCGTTCGATTTCCCGCGATCCCAATTCCCGATGAGACCATGTTTTGACATGTCCATTAACAAGTCACAAGGGCAAACATTGTCGGTGGCGGGCATACATTTGGGGGAGCCATACTTCTCCCATGGTCAACTTTATGTTGCCTGTTCCCACGTACAGAGCAGGAATGCACTTTTTGCTTACACCTCTCAAGGGGTGACACGCAATATCGTCTACAAAGAGGTGCTATAGATGTTGGTGCCGATGTTGGTGGTGTTGGAGCTATGCCGTCAGGAAAACTATTTCCCGGTAGGGTCACCCATGGCGGACAGATGTGACACCCAGCGGCATCAGGGCCACCATCTTCCAACTTTGGTGTGCTAAATTCGCTATCGGAAGATTATTAACCCATCATTGATTGTCCAAAATGCTAATTGGTTCGTAACTTTTAATAACCGGTTCAACTGCTTTATGCACTTAATTGATAAGCTTATTCGCTTTCAAGCCACGTTTACTTGTTTGTAACTTTTCATAGCAAATGAATAACCCCGAGCAACGACGCCGGGCTAAACTGCTAGTATATATATATATATATATATATATATATATATATATATATATATATATATATATATATATATATATATATATATATATATATATATATATATATATATATATATATATATATATATATATATATATATATATATATAAAGAAAAAGGGATGGAATCGAAAATGCAACTGAAGTCTTATTTTTTTTTTTAAATATATATATTTATTTGGTTCCTTTACCGGTTTCGCAGTTCTTCTGCTTTTCAAAAGGTGAGTTGAGATGGAGGGTCTGTGGTTTTTCTCACATCTGGTTGGTCTCTAAATGTTACTTGTTTTATATGGAAAAACTGGCTCGAAAACCAGGTTTTTCGAGAAGTAATTTGATTGGTTTGTCAATAATTATAATAAATTTCGCGCCAGTTCGCGTTACAATAGTTCTTCAAATAAGAGAGGGGGGGGGGGTTGTCACAGGTTGTTTTTTCATATATGAGTGTTTGAATTTCTTTTTACTTGAAAAAATGAGGCTCACGAAGGCTTTTTTTGGGTTGGTTATAAATAAAATTTGGCTGTCACGTGAACAAGTTTTCATTACATTTTTGCGCCCTTATTTGGAAAACTATTCTGTAGTCTATAGTGAATGTTATGACAATGGAGAGATAGTGGTCAAGGGAAAAGGGATTGGGAGAAATGTTCTGGTTCAGTGAATATGGCCAGCTGTCAGAGTTCAGGTGTCAGAGTTCAGATTTTCTATTGAGACTGAAGATATGTGTTTATTTGTGTGCTTGTGTGTGTGTATATGTGTGTGTGTGTGTATGTGTGTATTGGAAGATGATTCTATTAGTAGAGATGGGGGAGGGAGTTGTGTGTGTGTGTATATGGGTGTTATGTGTGTGTGTGCGAGTATGTTAGATAGAGAGAATATATATTTTTTTTTGTGTGTGTGTATATATATATGTGTGTAGGAAAGTGGTTCTATTAGTAGAAATGGGGAGGGTGTTGTAGGTGTGGGGGTTTTTATGTGTGTGTATGGGTGTTATGTGTGTGGGAGTATGGTTAGCATGTTAAGATGAAGAGAATATATATATATATATATATATATTGTGTGTGTGTATGTGTGTGTGTAGGAAAATGATTCCTTTAGTAGGAATATTTTTGAATGAACATATTTTCCTGACTTTTTCGTGTTTGCTGTTGTATTGCCAGTGCAAACGTATGTTTAAGGTTTATTTAGTTCGGGTTTTTATTTTCTAAAGTAGGTGTTATGTGTGTGTGTGTATGTCATATTGTGGTGTTGACATAATGTATATTAAACCTTATTTAATGTTGGTCTATATTTTTGAATAAACATATTTTCCTTATTTATTCGCATTTGTTCTGTTGTATTGTTAGCGCAAAGGTAAAATGGGAAGACTTGGAATTTGGGTGTCTTATTACTTGCGCAAATGTCTAGATGTGCACTTAGTGGTATTTGTCTCGTGGTTGGATCTCGTAATTGTTGGCGATGAACTGTCATTCTGTTTCTGAGTGTGAGTTTAGTTTGTCCTATATAATCTTCATTGCATCCTTTACATTTAATGGCATAAATTAGATTTTTTGATGAGCAAGTGAAGTGATTTTTTACAGTAAAATTTTGTCCTGATTTAAATGTATACGTGTTGCCTTCAATGAGGTGAGTGCAGGTTCCACAATTAGAGCGACCACATTTTTTGATACTTGGTTGTGGGTTTGTGGTAGGTAATTTGGCATTGGTGAGTAATGTTTTCAGTGATTTTGGTTGTCTTTTGCTTTTGATTATTTTGTGTGTTTCAAGGGCTTTTTCCATTCTTGGGTTTTGTTTTAGTAGTGGGATGTTATTGTGAATAGTGTTGTAAGCTTCCGCATTTCTTGGGTTGTGTGTTGAGATATATGATAGAATATTGGACGTACCTTGAATTTGTTTCTGTTTCCGTAATTCATCAATGCCTATTGCTTTAGCCCTTTCTATTCCATTATTTATTAGTAATAGTGGGTACTCTCTCTCAAGTAGAATTTCCTTTAATTCTTGAAGTCTATTATTTCGCGTTTCATAATTGGAGACAATTGTGCAAATTCTTCTTGCTAGGTTAAAAGGAATGTTCGTCTTCGTGTGCTTTGGATGGTTGGAGGTGAATAGCAGATATTGTTTGGAATCTGTTGGTTTGTAGTGTATGTCAGTTTCGATATATGTGTCTTTTTTTGTGATTAAGATGTCCAGAAATGGGAGTTGATCTTGGCTGTATTCCATTGTGAATTGGATGTGGTTATTGATGCCGTTTATTAAGTTTTTGAAATCCTTCAGTTGGTCGAGTGTGTGGGACCAAAGAATGAGGCAATCATCCAAGTAGCGTTTCCAATTCTCTGATAAATATTTGTGGAAGTTCAATCCGTATTTTGATTTGGACTGTTCATATATCTGGACTTCTAAGTATGCCATGACTAAGTTGGCATAAGTTGGAGCGGCTTTTGTGCCCATCGCAGTCCCCGATATTTGCTTGTAAGTATTGCCATCGAAATAATAAGGAAAATATGTTTATTCAAAAATATAGACCAACATTAAATAAGGTTTAATATACATTATGTCAACACCACAATATGACATACACACACACACATAACACCTACTTTAGAAAATAAAAACCCGAACTAAATAAACCTTAAACATACGTTTGCACTGGCAATACAACAGCAAACACGAAAAAGTCAGGAAAATATGTTCATTCAAAAATATTCCTACTAAAGGAATCATTTTCCTACACACACACATACACACACACAATATATATATATATATATATATATATATATTCTCTTCATCTTAACATGCTAACCATACTCCCACACACATAACACCCATACACACACATAAAAACCCCCACACCTACAACACCCTCCCCATTTCTACTAATAGAACCACTTTCCTACACACATATATATATACACACACACAAAAAAAAATATATATTCTCTCTATCTAACATACTCGCACACACACACATAACACCCATATACACACACACACAACTCCCTCCCCCATCTCTACTAATAGAATCATCTTCCAATACACACATACACACACACACATATACACACACACAAGCACACAAATAAACACATATCTTCAGTCTCAATAGAAAATCTGAACTCTGACACCTGAACTCTGACAGCTGGCCATATTCACTGAACCAGAACATTTCTCCCAATCCCTTTTCCCTTGACCACTATCTCTCCATTGTCATAACATTCACTATAGACTACAGAATAGTTTTCCAAATAAGGGCGCAAAAATGTAATGAAAACTTGTTCACGTGACAGCCAAATTTCATTTATAACCAACCAAAAAAAAGCCTTCATGAGCCTCATTTTTTCAAGTAAAAAGAAATTCAAACACTCATATATGAAAAAACAACCTGTGACAACCCCCCCCCCCCCCTTCTCTTATTTGAAGAACTATTGTAACGCGAACTGGCGCGAAATTTATTATAATTATTGACAAACCAATCAAATTACTTCTCGAAAAACCTGGTTTTCGAGCCAGTTTTTCCATATAAAACAAGTAACATTTAGAGACCAACCAGATGTGAGAAAAACCACAGACCCTCCATCTCAACTCACCTTTTGAAAAGCAGAAGAACTGCGAAACCGGTAAAGGAACCAAATAAATATATATATTTAAAAAAAAAATAAGACTTCAGTTGCACTTTCGATTTCATCCCTTTTTCTTTATACTTCCACTCGTGTAGGACACCTCGGTTATTTTTCATTTTGTAAAAAAAACCT
>OZ024747.1:35959735-36022235 GCA_964016885.1 Eledone cirrhosa | reverse complement strand
ATACTGGAGGGTGTAACACATGGCATTGGTATTTATAGATACTTCGGAGAATCAAGTGAATGAAGACAATAACATCAATAACAAAAGATAATAAAATATAATAATAATGAAAATGAATGAAAATGATAAAGATGGAAACAAATAAGCAGAAAATAAGTACAGAATATGATTGCTGATAATAATAGTAGTGGTGGTGGTAGTTGAGTTACAATGGTGAGTAAGTGGATGTGTAAAATATTGATGACGGTAAAGATAACAATAACACGAAAAGAAATACGAAATACATGATATGTAGTATAAATACATGAGGTACAATCAAATCTCATTGGATTAAAATAAAAAAAGTATAAAATAAAAAATAACGAATAAATAATAAAAAAATAAGTAAGAGAGGAAGAGATAAGGGACAGGAGAGAGAGAGAGTGAGGATAGGGTTTCGAGGATAAGATATAAGGGGTAAGGCTAGGGACGGGGAAGGAGTAGATATATAGATAGAGAATAAAAAGTGATGATATATGGGTGTTCAGGGTCTGGCAGACTGATTGTTTCATCTTAATGGAGTCGGTGCGGTTATAGAGAGAGAGAGGAAGAAATGTTGGAAGATTTATGATGTTGATTTAATGACCAGTTGGTCAGTTGACAGCTAATAACAGTGGTGTGGTGTGGAGCTAATAGATTAAAACCCGGGTGGTTCTGCTTGAATTCTGAGATTGCTGGATCGAATCATGCCGGTTTGAAGTTACAGAACATAGTAGATGTTTTGTGCCTACAGAAAATTGAACTTTCTATTCTGTCCCTTATCTCTTACTTATATTTTAATATTTATTTTCTATTTTTATTTTTTATTTTTCATTTTAATCCTCTGAGATTTGATTGTACCTCTTGCATTTATACTACAGTAGCAGTAAAGCCCAGCGTTGCTCGGGGTCGCTCAGTAGCTGTGTTAAAGTTACAATGTTAAGTTTCTTTCTTGGCTTAAAAACTGTAGTGTCTACTGTGCAGACTTGCATGTGGTGTTTTTGATTAATATTCCCTCAACCAACAATATGCCTTATGAAGTTAAGAAAACATAACGATAACCCGAATGTTATAACAAAAGAGGATGCTGGGGATAGAAACTGCACTGGTTATTTATTAACAAAGATCGAAAATGTAAACACTGCAACGCAGAGAAAAACATTAGCGTGACCAAATTATCAGTTATGTCTGTCTGCACGCCTATATCACCTCTCTGCACGACTGTCTGTCTGCACGCCTATATCACCTCTCTGCACGACTGTCTGTCTGCACGCCTATATCACCTCTCTGCACGACTGTCTGTCTGCACGCGTATATCACCTCTCTGCACGACTGTCTGTCTGCACGACTGTCTGTCTGCACGCCTAACGACGAAATATTTGCTTGTTTTACGTAGTCTTTAAATAGACTTGTTTTCAAGTAAAAATATTGTTTTAAAATGCTTTTAAATGGAAATGAAGCAAAACAGAAGCTTAGTGTTCGAACTGATGAATTTTGCAGGTCAATATTTTGCTGGCTCGACAACTGTTCGTGTATTGTGTTAATGTCATTTTAAACGCTGAGAAAGCCAGCGTAATTTTTTACGTAAGACGCTCAATGTAAACAGAACAAAGGGAAATAACTGATAACTTACGCTCAAAAATCGATACATTATATTCGATTTCGTCACATAGGGTGGGTCAATTTGAAATATTTTTTTTCCGATGTCTTCGCTAGGGCTCAATGTACAAGTATAGCAATTTCGGTGCAATTCCGTGAGAGATTCTAAGAGGAGATGTGTGCCAAAAATCGATAGACAGACAGACAACCACAGTTTTATATATATAGATATCATGTATTTCGTATTTCTTTTCATGTTATTGTTATCTTTACCGTCATCACTTACTCACCATTATAACTGGCGGTGGATTGGCAGTATCGGTAGAGGGTCGGACGCCATGCTTTGACGCATAGAGTTACGGCCAAGGTTAACTTTCCTTTCGTCCTTACGGGGGTCGATAAAATAAAGTACCAGTAATACACTGGGTAATTGCTGGCCTTGTGCCTAAAGTAGAAACACTTATAACTTCAACTACCACCACCACTACTACTATTATGAGCAATCGTATTCTGTACTTATTTTCTGCTTATTTTTTTACATCTTTATCATTTTCATTCTATCTTCTTTATTATTATATTTTATTATCTTTTGTTATTGATGTTATTGTTTTCATTCACTTGATTCTCCCAAGTATCTATAAATACCAATGTCATGTGTTACACCCTCCAGTATTCCGATGATTTGATCAAAGACACACACTGTATTTAAGGTCGAGTGGCAGAACTTCGAGTGACTAGCGGCCTTTAGCACACCAGATCAATGAAACGATTGTTAATACTGTAAATAAAACCTTTTTTGTACAGCCGACCATGTTATTCTTCACTCTTTCACTACTACACACACGCACACACACACACACACACACACACACACACACACACACACACATATATATATATATATATATATATATATATATATATATATATATATATAAATATATATATATATATATATAAATATATATATATATATATATATATATATATATATATATATATATATATATATATATAGGAAAACGTATGACCCCGACGGCAGAGCACAAGTCGTTTCGACGGCTAATTCTGGAGAAATAGCCGTCGAAACGGCTTGTGCTCTGCCGTCGGGGTCGTACCTTTTCCTATTTCCCACTCTACTAACCTAAGTATTGAGTACTCTGGTGCGTTATGATCCATTTGGTTCCTTTGTTATATATATATATATATATATATATATATATATTCATAATACATACACATCTGTGTATAACGATATCACCATTATTGTTAATTGTAAAGGCCGTGCTTTGACAGCATCGTTAGAGAGTCGGACAACATGTTTTGCGACTATTTACGTTTTACCATCGAATTCCACCGGGATCAGCTTTGCCTTCCTTCATTTCGTTGTTGATAAAATGAAATAAAAATCACGTTCTGGGGCCGAATTAATAGATTTTCCTTTCCACAATATTGTTGGCCTTGTGCCTAAACCAGAAACCATTATTATTATTATCGGAGGTGGATTGGCAGTATCGGTAGAGGGTCGGACGCCATGCTTTCCAGCATAGTTACGTCCCTTTACGATCTGAGTTCAAATCCCGCCTAGGTTGATTTTCCCTTTCATCCTTACGAGGTCGATAAAATAAAGTACCAGTAATGCACTGGATAATTGCTGGCCTTGTGCCTAAAGTAGAAACAATTATTATTATTATCGGAGAACATGCATAGTGACATACAATTACGGTTTTTTACAATATGAGTTCAAATCCCACCGTAGTTATCTTTGCCTGTCATCCTTATGGGATCGAGAATATAAAGCGCCAATAATGAACTGGGGTTGATTTTAATCGACTTTCCTCTCCCCCAAAATTGTTGTTGCAAGTATATTTTCTATTTTTGATTTTTTTTGTTCAATGTAAAGGTCTGCTATTATTCTATTTCATTGCCGTTGTATTACCAGCAATCTAACAATGAGTAAATATTTCTACATAGCCTGAATTGTCTATTATGTGTAGAATTGCTATTCATCATTTTTCGTGGATGTTTAGTGCATTGCTGAATATGCTAATCAATGCTTCCACGGTTCTCTATACAAGGCGCGTTTTGTGTGACACTCTTCATAATTTATCCTAAACTACTGTGCTTCTGGTTCAATTATGAATGCTTCAATATCAAAATTTACATTTGATTTCAACAAATATAAATCGGAATTAATTCAAACTGAAGTATATACTAGGGTCGTTGTTACTAACTCGTCTTTTCGTCATTAAAATATATAAAAAACATAAAGCCATACACATCATATTTTAAAGACAAATAAATGATTCACACAATGCTAAGTGATAAGGAAGTATATTTAATATCTAATTATTCTCTATATAAAATATAAATCATCATGCTTTCAATAAAATATTATACTCATAGCATTTGTTTTCAGATTTTCTAAACTCCATTTTTTTTCGTGCATATATCTTGGGTTCATGCCACTTATGGCTGACATATCTTCCTATTCCTGACGATAAATAAATATTGTTTCTATATTCAGAAACTAAATTCATCTAAAACTTTTGAATCCCGATTTTTAATTTCATTTGACATTTATAACTCTTACTTTAGACCTGTGAGTCTTATTCTTAGAATGCTTCGTGATTTTCGTCCTGTTTTGTGTAGCTACTTTTCTCGTATGGGGTGATCCATAGTTCTCCACGAAAAGAAACGTTATACTGGAAACGTTGTCTGGAAATGCTATACGTGATGTTGTTTGAATATATTACAATATAATTTATCTATCTTTATTACTGTATCAATCATCGCAATTATACACCCGTTTACAAATCATGTTATTGTTCCTGGTACATGTGTATTGTTAGAAGTGTATTTCCATGGACTGTTTCAGATATTTCAGATATTCAGATATTTCGATACTCAGATTATTGTTATATAGAACATTTCCACCTCAGAACCATTTCCTTGAAACCATTCATCCTATACAACCCGTTACATTATTTCTATTATTTTCATTGAACTTTAGTGAACATTCAGTAGGCATGCTGTGCTTTGAAATTAATTTGGCTTCCATGTTACATGCGTATTATCGCCGTTAATAGATTTAGTATTCAGTTTTATTTGAATGTTTGTGTATGTTTTATAAGACTTTTGCTGCTTTTATGCTGATTACGCAAACGTATTTAATAGGTTCTTATTATTTCTATTTAAAATAAAGTACCAGTAATGCACTGGGAAATTGCTGGCCTTGTGCCTAAAATAGAAACAATTATTTCTGTTTAAAATCATGTTTATTATTTGTACGTATAACCTACGAATCACTTTTGCTATCTGTATCATATTCATCTCCCATTTATTTAGCAGATATATGTACGAGTAAATAAACTCTTATATCTTTCGAATATTCGAGCTCTACATATCGCTAACCTGTTTTCCTTGTTTGGAAAAACCTTCAAGAGGTTCCTTTCCTTTATACGTTGACACTCATTTTTCCACCTTTCATAGTTTTACAGTTGGGGTTTTTCAAACACTGCAGTTAACCTTTCCTGTTCCGCTTAACAATATTCAGCTTCTCCGCCCTCCGAGATAATATAACGCCGATGTCATACTTGAATTATTTTATTTAGTGGACAATAAACAAAGAAATATTATATTCTGTTGTGCGTAAGGTGTCGTTAGAGATTGTTTACATTTTTTTACAGCACCTTGTGATCAAATTCCGACTTGATGAACCAGTACTCGTTTGAAATATCTAAGCCCTAGCACATACAAATCCTTAACGGCCCATATACTGTATAAGAGTGATCAATAATATACACAAATATTATAAGCACATGTTACTACTACTACTACTACTACTACTACTACTACTACTACTACTACTACCACCACCACCACCACCACCACCACTCCCACCACCACCACCACAACCACCACCACTATCTACAAAATCCCGATTTTATTGCTATAAATTCTGTTATTTAATTCGTCAGAACGTAGTAAAATGACATTTTTAACCGATCCCGCAAAAAGAGAAATTTAATAATACTCTAATGTTCCTTTTTGAAATAAATCTTAAGTGTCACAAAGTAATGATGGAAATATATGTATTTGAGTTTACTATTAAGTTAGGAACTAATCCATAGTGCTGATTATGCTCAATCTAATCCATGGTGTTGATAAAAAAGGATAAGGACAAAGAGAAGTTAGAAAAGAGTAAAAATAGTCATCGAAACGATTACAGGGTATGTGACGATAGAGATTTGACAATTAACAAATAAATAACCCATCGGTTACTACGCTAATCAATATATATTTCTCATTCTGAAAGAACATTTTGAAATCTTTCACATGAAAGAAATATATGTATTAAATATTGTGTGTATTAAATCTAGAAATTAAATTGAGATATAATTTTAAACCTATGGCAATTTTTCTTTCAGAGAATATAGAATATGGAATATGACTCGGCAAAATACTAAGTATATGGTATAGTACTGGCCGGCATTTAGTAATACATATGCACCGACAATAAATATTCAGGAAATAGCATTTAAAGAAAAGCACATATGTTTTATATATAAGTCAAATATGAAACATTCAGTATTTTAATTATCATTTTGTTGAAACAGCTTCAAAGAATATAATTTATATATAACATATATACGTAATTATTGCTTCAAAATAAAACTGCAGCGAGCTTTAGTTTGATGATTCAAAAAGTTTCATAATTTCCTTCAGATAAATATATCGCAATCACAAACATTTTCGAAGCCCGTACCACGCAAATTAATGTAGTATAACGAGCTACAGGAAATAAATCATATAGTTTATAGGCATGAATTTTGATATCAAATTACGTGCTCTTAAATTCATCTATCAGCTGCAGAAACCGAATAAATATCTATCAATCAACGCAATTGTACATGCTTAGAGAATACAAGTACGAAGATTCTAGAAAGAAATCCGTTAGAAAATGTACATAAAAAACATGGAAACAATTATCTATAAATATATCAGTTTTAAATTAAATATGTACATTTATACATTTATATTATAACACTCATTCATACAAACTTTCCTGCACACACATAGATGATGGCTTCATCTCCATTTCGGTGATAGCATTAACCTGATTCGTATATGTGATTTTAAACCTGTCAAGGACTTATTGCTATACAATAAAACTGCAGCACGCCTTACTGTGATGATTCAAACTATACGAAGGACTATTTTTATCATATGTATATGATTTTACTCATAGGTATATGATTTTTAAAGCGATAAAATACCAATGAAGGTTGGAAAATCACTGACGAAGGACTATTTTTATCATATGTAACCCATGTGCAACCTCGCAGTATTCTTTCTTCTCATGTTTTTTATATATATTTTCCTCAGCTGCGTTTGTCTGTTTCTCTCTTACTGCTTCCCCGCTCTCTCTGTTTCTCTCACCTTCTTTCGTCCCCTCTATCAGTTACACTTTCTCTCGACTGGCCTCTTCCTCGCACTTCCACTCACTCACTCTCTGTTTCTCCCCTTCTCACTTCCTCCCGTTTGGCCTGTAGTGGGTTCTCTTCTTGCTATCATCTCACTCACGTCCAAGGTCTGTATTTCCCTCGCTCATGAAATCCACACAGCTTAAACTGACCGGATCCCCATGCTGCATGTTTTTTACTATCTTTGCGTTGCTATCCTTTCTTGTTGTTTACTGTCTCGCTCGCTTTACGCGATTTACTTGTCCCAATAGCCATATTTAGCTATTGCTAGCACCAACCAGAGGTATATGATTTTTAAAGCGATGAAATACCAATGGAGGTTGGAAAATCACTGACGAAGGACTATTTTTATCATATGTAACCCATGTGCAACCACGCAGTATTCTTTCTTCTCATGTATTATATATATATATAATAATAATAATAATAATAATAATAATAATAATAATAATAATAATAATAATAATGCCTGATTGTGGATGTGGCCTGCCCGTTCGACACGAGAGTGCAAGAGAAGGAGAGGGAGAAAATTAACCGATACCAGGACCTAAAGTGGGAGGTGAAAAGGATTTGGAACTGCCATGAAGTCAAAGTGATCCCGATTGTCATAGGCGCACTGGGGACTATCTCCAAAGGTTTCCAGGGATGGTTAAAGAAAATCGGCCCCTTCACGCTTTTTGGAACGCTTCAAAAGGCATGCTTGCTTGGAACGGCAAGAACCCTCCGATACGTCCTGAATATCTGAGGCTGCAGGTAGTGGCTTGATATTCAATCCAACGGACTTTCCAGTTAACCAACATCAATGACTGAGATTCAAGGAATAACAATAATAATAATAATAATAATAGTAATTCAGACATTCGAATACTACATTACAATGAAACTTATGCTTATTCATTTTTGGGGCCCTTTCTGCCCGTGTGTTTGTTTGTTTATGTGTGTCCGTATACAGCGTGGTGATAATGCCACACAAGGGCCAAGTGGGATGGCGGATCCACAGATGGCTATGTAAACATACATTCGCCAATCCTCGATAAGAGTGTTTAAATATCGAACATAAACAGTTCGAATAACGGTGAAATGGAGACTAGAACGTCATGTGACAGACTCTCACCCAACAGGTGCCCCCTGGCTCAGCAGCAGGAACCTGACTGTCAACCAAATACTGCTGATGTTGGAGGAAGAAGAAGAAGGAAAGGGGCCAGAACCAACTGGACGAAAGAATTGAATAGAACTGTTATGCAATGCTACCTGAAAAGTAACCCCAAGGAGAGGGGCTACAGGAGACGGATGCATAACATCTGGAACGAGATTGGTTTATTTAAATTAGATGAACAAAAATTGGCCGGGCAGGCTCGGGTAATAAGAACTAATGGGTGGATAAGCGAGCTGGAACTGGAGGAACTGAGCAGAGAGAATGGCTTGGAGATGGCGGGTGTAGTATGCCAGACAAGCGAGCCGGCGGGAAATGAAGGTGAGGAGGTCCTGAGAACGGAGGAACCACCCGAAGCAGACAATGATCTGAATACTGAGATAAATAATACCTGGAACAGAGATACGGCCACTGAGGAGATGAATGCTGACGGGCTAGGACAAGATTCGGTTGATATCCTAAATTTAGTGGTAGATGAGTTGAACAATGATAGTGGGAGACCTATGAACCTAAGATTTGTAGACAGGAAAAAGTTAAAAGAAACAACAGCTAAGGTAAACAAAGTCATCCCATACCTTGAGGCGAGGAGTCTTCACCAGTGCAACAATATCCTCAAAGCAACAGCAAATACGGTGAGGAAACTACTTGGTATAAAAGCGAGAGGAAACAACAGACAAGAAAGAGCAGAGCCGTGGTGGAAGAAGCGACTGAGTGGGCAAATCGGGGAAATGAGAAATGACATAGGAAAGCTTGAGTCACTACTGAATGGGACACTAAAAAACATAGGCACTAAAAATAGACTGGAAATAAAATACAAAACTAGGAGTAAAAAGCTAAATATTATCATAGAGGAATTGAAGCATCGCATTGTAGCAAAGAGTGCCAAAATCAGGCGATACGAGAACAGAGTCAGTCAGTATAAACAGAACCGCATGTTCGACAACAACCAGAAGATGCTGTTTGGACAGCTTGAGGGGAAAGAAAGAGGCAACGACTTGATCCCTGGGGCGGAACAAGCTAAAACATTCTGGAGAGGAATATGGGAGCAGGATGTTAGACACAATGCCCAGGCAGGGTGGATTGAGACAGTACAGAGGGAGATCGGTGAGCAGGCACAACAACAGACTGATTTGAGTATCACAGTTGAAACTCTTAAGGGGCAAGCCAAAAAACTAACCAACTGGAAATCACCAGGCCCAGATGGTGTGCAGGGGTATTGGATTAAACATTTAACATCCCTCCACCCGAAGCTGACGGCCATGTTCAATGACTGCTTGGTGTCGGGTGAGGTGCCAGAGTGGTTGACAAAAGGTACTACAGTTCTGATAATGAAAGACCGAATCAAGGGTAATGATGTTACCAACTATAGACCTATCACATGTCTGCCCGTAATGTGGAAACTGTTGACGAGCATTGTGTCTGAGGAAATCTACCATCACCTCCACACAAACAACTTGTTACCGGACGAACAGAAAGGATGCCGAAAGAAGTCACGTGGTACAAAGGACCAGTTGCTTATTGATAAGATGGTAATGGGGAATTGCAGGAGGAGACACACTGATCTTGCCATGGGATGGATAGACTACAGAAAGGCATTTGACATGGTGCCTCATTCCTGGATCACCAAAAGCCTGGAGATCTTCAGGGTGGCAGATAACATCAGACAGTTGCTGGGCAGGAGTATGGGGTCCTGGGAGACAGAGTTGACATCAACTGGAGTATCCTTGGGAAGCGTGAAGATCAAGAGAGGTATCTTCCAGGGAGATAGCCTGTCCCCTCTGTTGTTTGTCCTTGCCCTGATGCCCTTGACCATTATGCTGCGAAAAGTGAGAGCAGGATACAAGTTGGGAAGGGGAGAGCTTACCATCAATCACCTCCTCTTCATGGACGATCTTAAGCTCTTCGGGAAAAGTGAGAAGGAGTTGGATGTGCTTGTTGACACTGTCCGTATTTTCAGCAGTGATATATGTATGCAGTTTGGTATTGGTAAATGTGGAGTCATTGTGATGAAGAGGGGTAGGTTGAGCAGAAGTAACGGGATCCAGATACCAACAGGTGAGATGATAAAGGAAATTGACTCTGAGGAAGGATACAAGTATTTGGGCGTTCTGGAGGCTGATGGCATAAAGAACAAAAAAATGAAGGAATTGTTAAGAACTGAATACATTCGGAGAGTAAGGAGCGTATTGAAGTCACATCTGAACAGCAGAAATGCCATAAGCGCAGTAAATTCCCGAGCTGTGTCTATTATTAGGTACAGTGCGGGAATTCTGAGATGGAATGTTGCTGAACAAAAAGAAATGGATAGAAAGACTAGGAAGCTATTGACTATCTACAACATGTTCCACAAGAGGAGTGATGTCGATAGACTCTACCTAAGGAGATCTGACGGTGGAAGAGGTCTTATCAGCATAGAGGACTGTGTTCAGATGGAGAAAAACAACCTATACAAATACGTGACCTATAGTAAGGAGCCAATGCTCAGAGCTGTACTGAAGGAGGGGACAGTAGGCCAGGGGATATCCAAGGAGGAAATAACATCAAGGAGGAAGAGCATCCTTAAGGGAAAATCCCTTCATAGTACCTTCTTTGAGAAAACTGAATTTAGAGATCCACAGACATGGAACTGGTTGAGAAGAGGAGACCTCAAAAAGGCTACAGAAGGAATGCTAATGGCTGCGCAGGAGCAGGCCCTCAAAACGAAGTGGTTGAAGCACCATATCTACAAGGAGGAGGCTAGCCCACTGTGCAGGATCTGTGGAGAGAGAGAGGAGACTGTGGCTCACATTGTGTCCGAGTGTAAACACCTAGCCCAGACCCACTATAAGGGCTGGAGACACCATGTGATGGGCAGGGTGATCCACTGGCACCTGTGCAAAGTAAACAATCTACCACATTCTGAGAAATGGTATGAGCATAGGCCAGAGGCGGTGATGGAGAACAGTCAGGTGAAGGTGCTGTGGGATTTTAGGATACAGACGGACAAAAAACTGGAACACAATAGACCTGACCTGGTGGTTGTGGACAAAGAAAAAAGACCGTGCCTGATTGTGGATGTGGCCTGCCCGTTCGACACGAGAGTGCAAGAGAAGGAGAGGGAGAAAATTAACCGATACCAGGACCTAAAGTGGGAGGTGAAAAGGATTTGGAACTGCCATGAAGTCAAAGTGATCCCGATTGTCATAGGCGCACTGGGGACTATCTCCAAAGGTTTCCAGGGATGGTTAAAGAAAATCGGCCCCTTCACGCTTTTTGGAACGCTTCAAAAGGCATGCTTGCTTGGAACGGCAAGAACCCTCCGATACGTCCTGAATATCTGAGGCTGCAGGTAGTGGCTTGATATTCAATCCAACGGACTTTCCAGTTAACCAACATCAATGACTGAGATTCAAGGAATAACAATAACAATAATAATAGTAATAATAATAATCATAATAATAATGCTTTCTTAATTAACCACAAGGGTTTACATAAAGTAGACATTAAGGACAGTACAGGACAATGCAGGGCGGTAAAAATGGGCATTTCTGCGTGTAAAAAATAAGAAACAGAGGATTTAAAAATAGAACAATGAAAAAATTCCCCAATAGGGGGGTGACTTCCGACGGATATTCGTGGAGAAAGCCCATTAAAAAGCCGCAGTGACCCTGTCAACAGGGCATGTGCCCTCTCCCAGTTTTCCACCTTTAATTTACAGACACATACTCAGAGTAGACCCATTCACTCGGGTTATTATTGCCTCTCTCACCCATCTTTCAACAGAATGTTGGGAAGAGAGCACTTCCCTTTCTACCCTGATTTTCCTTTTTTAAATGAATTTGAAAAAGTTAATCAGGGCATCACCGAAGAGGGAAGTGCACGTCTTCAGCCCTTTCAAACGTGTCCACCATACTATCCCTTTCGCCATGGCCACCAGACAGATAAAAACTGCCTGCCCTTCCCGGCTAAAGGAAGAGGGCGGGGCAATCCTCATGATGGACTCAGCTGATAGCTGGATCCGTCCTACACGCGACAGCAGGTGTTCGACATAAACCCACAAGTCAGCAATGCTCAGACACTGGACGAGTGTGGGCAGGACGGTTTCGTCGCCCTGCGCGAATCTCGGACATGCCCGGCTGACGGCACCTCCATGCCTGTAAAGTTTATCCCGAACTGGCAAAGCTCCTCCGTAGCACTTCCAGCCCGGGAATTTCTGGAATGTATCCATAGGACCCGGCCCGAAAGTTCTTCCGAAGAGTTTGGCTAGTTGATTTTCGTCGACGGCTAGAGTTTCTCCAAGTACGTCATCGCCCTTCCCCTCCACTAATCCTCTATAGAACGTCAAGGTGGAGTTTCCACCGATCACATTGCCCGATTGGTCGAGGGCTGTGAGCGCCTGAAGATATTCCAATCTCCAAGCGCTCCCTCTCGGTCTTTGCTTGACTCAGGACTGCAGCTCCGTCAAGGAGACGAGCTGGGAAAGACGCGTCTAGCAAACAGCGACCACACCTGATCACCATCGAGGAAGAGGTGGAGATGCCATAGCCTGAGCGCGTGTCTGCGCATCATCAGCCACGGCAAGCCCAGCCCTCCACGTAGCGGGTGTTGGCAGCAGATGGACCGCCTGACCATCGGAGCGCGTCCCTTCCACAAAAAGCGAAAGAGCAAACGCTCCAGCGCAGTTAGGCGGGGCTTAAGACAAGGTACGACGGTCAGGCGGTAGTAGATGACGGACGCAATGTACGCGGTAGCCACCTTCGCTCGACCTTTCAGGGATAGCTTCCACTCCGCCCATTTCTAGGTGAGAGAAGCCACCCTGCACGTCACCTCGCCCCAGTTTTTGTCCGTCTGGTGGTCCGGACCGAACCAGACCCCTTGCAATTTAACCGGTACGTCCGTCCAGCGCCCGACGACGCTGTTGGACGGCATGGACCTGACTCCCCAGGTGCCGAGCTGCAGGCCCAATGACTTTTCCTGGTTGCTCATTGTTCCTGTCACCGCTTCGTATTCTCTTAGTGTAGTGCCGATCGCCTCGGTGTGATTGGCGTTCGACACCACTACGGTGACATCGTCCGCATATGCTGACACGGATCTTCCGCATCGTAGTTCGCCAGGGACCCCCTCAACGTCTCCAGTTTGTGCAGTTAGTGCTCGAGAGTCAATACGTACAAAAGGGACGAGAGGGGACATCCTTGGTGGACCGAGCGCATGATGTTGAACGGTTCCGAAAGGTGACCGTTCACTCTCACCACAGAACAGATGTCGCTGTGCATGACAGCGATCCAGCCTCTGAAGACGGGCCCAAAGCCAGCCGCCCTCAGGACTGCCGCTAGGTAACGATGGTCGACCCTATCGAAAGCTTTCGACTGATCTAAATTGATCAAGGACCCACCCGTGCCAGGTTCCCTAATTACCCTCTCTACGATGTATCGCATGAGGTAGAGGATGTCGTGGATGGATCTGTCCGGAATGGCGCACGTCTGCGCCTCTCCCACCAGACCACCAACGACATGCGCCAACCTCTTTGCTAGCAACTTGGCCAAAATCTTGAACTCTGTGTTTAGCAGAGTTATGGGTCTAAACTTATCTATGTCATCCCCCTTGTTTGGATCCTTTCTCAGCAGCGCCACAGTTCCTCGGCTCACAGAGCTGGGAATTCTCCCGTTCTGTTGCCAGTTGCAGTAGACGTCCTCCAAGAGGCCTCCGAACACGTCTGGAATATGTACGTAAAGTTCATAGAGCAGACCATCCAAACCAGGGGACTTACCCCTTGTGCAGCCAGTCATTGTCTCCTGTACTTCAGCGGCTGTTATTAATTTTCGCAACACTCCGCCTCAGTGGCTGAGAGCCGCGGCAGTCCGTCGAGGTAGACATTAAAGTCCATCCCTCGATCCGGCCCGCCGCTGCCGCCGAACATCTGGGCGAAGTGTCGCTGGAAAGCTTCACACATTTGCCCGGGATCGAGTAGCATTCGCCCGTCGTGGTCCACCAAAGACCGGATCGTGGCTTTGTTTCCACGACGCGCCTCCGCCACTCGGCCCCATTGAACGGCTTTCGTCCCCTCGTGTCTGAGAGCACTCAACCTCACTCTGACAACGCAGCCTTCGTGCTTTGCATTGAAGAATTGGTCAAGGGCCAATTTCGCCGCAAGTACATTGGTCGCGATGCCTTTGCAAAGCGCCTCGTCTAATTTTCTAACTAATTCTCCCTCTGCTCTATTGTTCTCTATTGCTAAAGCCTTACTAAATCTAATGGACTCTATTCTAATCGCTCTTTTCAGAGCAAACCACCACTTGTTGTTGACGATGTCCCCCGTCAAGACCCGCTTAACTAGTTCGCTAATCCGGTCCCTGTCGGCCTTGCGCACTGGTAAGGATGCGTTTAGCTTCCAGTAGACGGGTCCGCGTCTATGAAGCCTATCTAAGTCAAGCACACAGATGACGAATTGTGTACAGCCTATGCTAGACCTATCTATTACTCTATGCGATTTGTCCAAGTCCACATTGGCACATTCGGGAAATCTAATCGATACCTGTCAGACAGTTCAAAACGCCTGAGCAGGTTGGTGAGGCTCTTGCACCCTCCTCCCCTCTCCGCTAATCCCACACAGTCCCAGCGGGCATCTAAGATCCCGTTCCAGTCGCTCACTAACACTAAAGAGCGGGACGTTCCAAGAAAGGTCTCCAGACGCCGGAAGAAATACAGGCCCCCCCTGCTGCTCCTGTCGGGGCATACACGGCCACTAGCGTGAAAGCTTGCCCGTCACCGCTGGATGTCCAGCACCACCAACTTACCTTATGGGTCCAAGAAGATGGTACGTATGGCGAGATCCAAACCTCTCCTAAAAAGCACAGCCGATCCAGGACAGCTGGGAAAAGCGTGCACATTGTAGGCGCCGAAGATCGGTGCTAAGGCCCGTCCTTCGGAGATTCTGATCTCGCTGATGGCCACTACATCTATCTTTAGTGACCTGGGGTCGTTGAGCAGGTGGCCCTGCTTCCATGACGACCCCAAGCCACGCGCATTTATGCTGCTTATTCTGAGTGAGGTCATGTTGAAATGGAGTGGAAAAGATGGGAAAGACCACTTACCTTACTTCTCGTAGAGGAAGGATGGTTTCTTCATCCTTTTCACTGCCTGTGGCCTCCTCCGGAAGGATTTCCTTATAAATCCTCCTAGAGAGTGCTTGTCGGAAGTCTCCGATGTCTTTGGGGAATGTTTGTTTTAGTGTCATGTACGTTTTCTGTGTGATGCGAGTGATTTGTATGTGTGGAGAAGGTGTGAACTTTTGGGTTGTTGTGTAGTCTGTTTCTGTGATGCTGGTGTTGTGTTAGATGTAGTGTAATAATTGGTTGTTGTTCAAATTTAATGCTGTGTAGTGTGTATCGTTTTGGTTGTTTTGTTTTGTTTGTGTTTGTTGTGGGTTTGTTTCTGTTTCGCTTTTTGGTGACTTCTGTGGTGTAGGTGATGGTGGTGTTGGGGTTAATGATGCTGATGGTTTTGGTGTTTGGGGTGATGGGGTTGGTGATGCTGGTGTGAATGGTGGCATATCTGTCCTAACTTTTTTGTTTGATAGTTTATGTGTTTCCCTCTGTATTTTGTTTTTGGAGTGGGAAGGAAGAGAATTTTTTTCTTTTTTGGTTTCTTTTTTTCTTTTTTTCCTGATACCGTTTCCCACTCCTCGTCGTCACAATCTGTCTCCAGTTGTGATAGGCCGGGGATTGGAAAATCCTCCATAGGCGTTAGTTTTGTTTGTGGCGTGGTGGATGATGTATGGGCTGGTGCTAGTTCTGGCGCGTTGGGTGGTGGTGGTGTTGGTTTTGCTACTGTTGCTGGGGTTGTTGCTGTTACAGTTGCTTTTGTTGTTGCTGCTACATTTGTTGCTGCTATCTCTGCTGCTGGTGGTGTTGATGGTTGAGTCACTGGGGTGGGTAGGAGAGGTGGCCACAACCTTTTAGCCTGAGGGCAGAAAGCCCTTAGGTGGGTTCCTTCACCACAAACGACACACCTAGGTCTTCTACCCTCGACAATTACGGTGAGGTGGCTGCCGTCAGTGAGGTCTATTACCTCTGGGATCTCCTCAATGCTTTTTTGGTCCGCTTGGATCAGGAGCTCCATCCCAGATCCGGAGCAGTTCTCCTGCTTTTCTTTCGCTATTTCGATTATCTTGGTGTTGGCTTCGATGCCGGCGAGGACGGCAGCTATTAGCCAGGGAATTTCGATGGCCGGTGGAACGTGGGTGGCCCTGATGTTTACCAGTCTCTGGCCACAATAGTTTGGGACGAGTGTGAAGTCGTCACTTCTTAATGGGGCCATGGAGTGTTCTCTAGCCTCCTGTGGTGTTTCAAAGAACACCTCCACGGTTCCATACTTCTGCCCACGTCTGATGTTTGTTTTTATTTGCCCACACATGTCCCAAAGCTTTTGGATTTGGGACTTGGATGCCCGTTCCACTCGGCGCGATTTTATATTAATTGTTCGATAAAACACGGTGCATAGGCGCCGATGCTCCATTTTATTAAGTGGGGGGGGGGGGGGAGGCTGACCCTGTTCCCATCTTTCTTTACCATTTTTTTCGCTTCTTCTAATTCCTCATGTGTTACGTGAAATGCTTCGCACTGTTTTGCTACTCTTGCAAAACTCAGGCTGGTTTTCTTAATGTCATTGTTGCTGTTGTTGTTATCGTTATTAATTTTAGTTTCAGTTGTGGTGGTGGTGGCGTCAGTGGTGTTCAGTGTGGAAGAGTTAATTTTGGTTGAATTCATTTCGATATCACGAGTTAATTTATTTTTTTTTATTTTGTTTCTGTTGTCGCGGTGGTGGTGGTTGGGGGGAGGGGGTTGTCGTGCTGGTGGTTGGGGGGAGGGGGTTGTCGCGGGGGTGGTGGTGGTGGCGGCTTTAACACCTGCAGTCATTGGTAATGGCGGGAAATGAATGTCTGCCTGAGACAAATTTAAAATATTGCTACTGCTTAAATTTCTTTTGTGTTGGCAAACGTATTAATATTTACAATGGTGGTGTCGGTGTGAGGTGTTAGTTTGTGAGAAAGGAGTGACTCTGAGTCAGCCATGATGTTTCAAAGAAATATTTTTGTTTGATAATTACAAAAGTTTAAATTTTGGGATCAAGGCGCCAATCTTTTTGGGTGTCCTTTTCAGATAACAATGTATGTGCACTTATATACAGTTAGCAATAACGTTTTCCATGAATGGCAATTTTGAACAATTGAAAATAACAAACCTTTGCGGAGCTCACGAAGATACGATTTACTACGTAGGTCGCCAATAATAATAATAATAATAATAATAATAATAATAATAATAATAATAATAATAATGATTTCATTTATTGGCCACAAGGGCCGACATATAGTGGACAATACAAAAGACTTGGACAGTGGGGTTTTACAGAAAAATCGAGTAAACAATATGAATAGACATATTAACAATAACAAAGCAACAATAAAGTAACAAGAGCATTACAACAAGAAAAAATTCGCCAATAGGGTTCGCTCAGGTACCCCACCAGTCCTGAACGACCCGACGCTTCGAGAGCACCCTGGAAGAGCACCCTATCCTATACAAATTTACCTACCCAGAGTAGGCCCACTCACACGGGCCATTCTCGCCACATTCACCCACCTTTCAGCAAATGTACTGGAGGGCAGCACTTCTCTCTCCACCCTCACCTTCCTTTCCAAGTGAAACTTGAAAAAGTTGATGAGGGATTGGCCGAAGAGAAAAGTGTCTGTCTTCAGTCCTTTCAACCTCGTCCACCATACAACCTCTTTCGCTACTGCCACCAGTCAGAGGAAAATTGTCTGCCCTTCCTGGCCACAAGAAGGCGGCGGGTCGATCTTCACTATGGACTCGGCCGATAGCCGGATCCGTTCTACACGCGACAACAGCTGTTCAACATAACTCCACAAGTCAGTAGTGCACGGACACTGAACGAGTGCGTGCAGAACCGTTTCGTCGCTCTGCGAGCATGTCGGGCAAGTTCGTCTGACAGCACTTCCGTGCCTGTAGAGTTTATCTCGAACCGGCAGTACCCCCCGGTAGCACTGCCAAGCGAGGGATTTTTGGAAATTATCCATCGTTCCCGGCTCGAAAGTCCTCCGGTACAGACTGGTTAGTTCGACTTCGTTGACTCCCAGAGCCTCTCCGAGTGCGTTGTCGCACTTGCCCACCACTAATCCTCTATAGAACTCGAGAGTGGAAGTTCCACTGACCATATTGCCCGCCTGGCAGAGGGCAGTGAGTGCCTGGCAACATTCCAGATGCCAGTCACCCAGTTTCGGTCTCTTTTTGACCCAGGCTGCAACTCAGTCGAAGAAACGAGCTGCGGAAAGGCCCGTCTGACAAACGGCGACCACACCTGTTCACCGTTTAGGCAGAATATCTGGAGATGCCGCAGCCTCAGCGCGTTCCTGCGCATCATTAGCCACGGCATGCCCAGCCTTCCACGTAGAGGGTGCTGGCAGCAGATGGACCGCCTCACCAGCGGAACGTGACCCCTCCACAATAATTTGAAGAGGAGCCGCTCGAAGATGGCAAGGCGCGAACGGGGGCAAGGGACGACAGTCAGACGGTAGTAGATGACGGACGCGTTCGCCACCTTCGCCCGACCTTTCTGTTATAGCTTCATCCCAGCCCATTTCTGGGTGAGACTGAATACCCTTCCCGTCATCTCGTCCCAATTCTTATCCAGCTGGAGGTCTGGCCCGAACCAAATCCCTAGCAACTTTACCAGTCCGTCCGTCCAGCGCTTAACGACCCTGTTGGACGGCATGGACTTGCGTCTCCAGGTACCGAGTTGCAAGCCTACTGACTATTCCGGGTTAAGTTTTGCTCCCGTCAACCTTTCTTATTCCTCCAATAAGTTGCCGACCACCTCGATTTCTGAGGTGTCCGACACCATCACGGTGATGTCGTCCGCATAAGCTGACACAGCCTTTCCGCGTCCCGGTTCGAGCGGGATGCCCTGCAGCAGCTCCAGCTTCCGCAGTAAAGGCTCGAGAGTCAATACGTACAGAAGGGAGGAGAGAGGGCACCCTTGACGGACCAATCGGGAGACCTGAAACGGTTCCGAGAGGTGGCCATTAATTTTGACCATAGAGCAGGTGCCGCTGTGCATTGCAGCGATCCAGCTTCTGAAGACGGGGCCGAAGCCAGCCGCCTTGAGGACAGCCTCCAGGTACCGATGGTTGACCCTATCGAATGCTTTCGATTGATCTAAATTGATCAGAGCCCCACCGAAGCCAGGTTTACACCCTACCCTCTTTATGATGTATCGCATTAGGTGGAGGTTGTCGTGTATGGACCTTGTTGGGATTGCGCAAGTTTGCGCCTCCCCGACCAAATGCTCGACGACAAGCTCCAAACTCTTCGCTAACACCCTGGCAACAATCTTAAACTCTGTGTTGAGCAGAGTTATGGGCCTGAAATTGTCTAATGTGTCCTCTTGTTCTCGTCTTTCCTTATCAGCGTCACTACGCTCACAGAACTGGGAATATTCCCGTTTTGTGCCAGTTGCAGTAGAGGGATTCGAGAAGTTTGGAGTACAAACCTGGCATATTTACGTAAAGCTCGTAGGGCAGACCATCTAAATCGGGTGACTTGCGCCTCATGCAGCCTGCAAGGGCATCGTGAATCTCGGCTGAAGTAATTGGCCTTTCGCAGCGCCCAGTGTCAGCCGTCGAGAGTTGCGGCAAGCCATCGAGGTAGGGACTGAAGTCCGCCACCATCTCTGACCCGCCACTTCTCGCAGCTAGCACGTCAGTTGCAATGCCACTACCAATAGCCTCGTCTAACTTATCTACCAACTCCCCCTCCTTTCTATTTTTCTCTAATCCTACTTCTTTGCTAAACTCATTCGACATTACTCTAATCTGTCTTTTGAGAGCCCCCCCCCCCCATCTATTGTTGACGACACCCCTTGTCAACTTTTTCTTAACTAAATTGTTGACCTGGTCCCTGTAAGCATTACGTGCCGGAAATGACATGTTTAGCTTCCAGTAACCAGGTCCTAACCTACGCGTCTTATCTAGGTCGACCATACAGATCACAAACTAATTGATCTGAATATGCGACCGTTTCAAAACGTGGACAGCTTACACTATTTCTGTCTATTTTCCTAATGAATATCCTGTCTATATACGATCTAGATGACCCTTTCCGGTTAGCCCAGGTCCACACTGGCGCATTAGGGAAATCTAGTCGGTACCTGTCAGACAGTTGGAACTGGCTGATCAGGTTCTTGAGGCTTTTGCACCCCCCGCTCCTATCGGATACTCCCACACAGTCCCAGCGTGCGTCTAAGATGCCGTTCCAGTCCCCCGCTAACAATAAAGGGCGAGACGTACCCAGAAAGGCTTCCAGGCGTCTAAAGAAGTCCGGCCGTCCTGCCCCAGTAGGAGCATAGTCGGCCACCAGTCTAAAGGCACCACCATTATTTTTCACGTCCAGGACCACCAACTTCCCGTCTGGGTCCCGGAAGATCGACCTTACCTCGAGATCCAGGCCTTTCCTAAACAGCACTGCCACCCCGCCTCGCATTCCCGGCCAGCTAACAGATAAAAAGATCTGATAGTCGTCGAAAATGGGGGCTAGTGCGCGCATGTCAGAAATCCTTGTCTCGCTGACTGCAATTACATCCATTTCTATAGACCTGAGGTCGTTGAGCAGCTGACCCTGCTTTCAGGACGATCCCAGGCCTCGAACTTTTAAACATCCTACTCTTAATACGGCCATGTTGGCAGGTTAAACAGAGAGAGAGGAAGGTTTACTTACCTTCCGGGCTCTTGTGAAGGTCGGGTTGTTCGACCTCCATAGTTAGTGGTGTTTCTTTTGGGAACCCCTTTAAAAGTCGTGAAGTGGGTTTTACGTTCGTGGTTCCCACGTCCCGAGGAAATCTGTCTCGTATTTCTTTGAATATGTCGAGCGACATTCGCACCAGAACCAAATCTTCCGGCACGCGAAATGTGCTCGATTTAAAAATTTCCCCACTTTTTGAATATTTTCACTTCGTCCTTTCGAGGGCCATCAGTTCCTTGTTGGCCCCTCCCCTGACGAGCACGGAGTTTTGTATATTTTGTTGGTGTGATTTTATTTGTTTGCGTGGCCGTGGTGGTGAATGTTTTGGTGGCGTTGTTTCGGTTGTATCTGTGTTTGTCGTGAGTGCAGTGTCTGTGGTTTCAGATGTTTGTGTGTATATTTGTTCTTGCGTCTGTTTCGGTTGTTTGCGTTTGGGGTATTCTGGTGATGGTGATGGTGGTGTTGATGTTGGTGTTATTGGAGAGATGTTTGTGTGGGTGGCGTCTGCGTTTTTTATTGTCTGCTTTTATGCTTTGTTGTGTTTTTTTTCTCTTTTTGTGTTTCCTTTTTTGTATTTTGGGGGATTTGGGATTTCCCTCATCTTCACTACTGGTAGATGAGGGGTCTGTGTCTGTAAGTGTGTCTGTATGTATGTTTAAGGTTTTATTGGTGTGTGTATTTTTTGGGGGAGGGGGAATTTGACAGCTTTCCTCGTTTCCCCCCTGGGTGGTCAATGTTGCTGGTGGTCTTTCTATTGGTGTTGTTGTTGGTGGTTTTGCCAGTGCAGGTGTTGGTTGTGGTCCTCGCCCCAGCGTCGGCAGCAGTGGAGCCTTTCGACCCCTTGCCTCATTCAGCAGTTGAGGGCAGAAGGCTCGCAAATGGGTTTTTTCCCCACAAACAAAACACTGCGGCCTTTTGCCTTCCGTCATAATGTGAATGACAGTCCCATGACAGCGGATGAGGTCTGGGATTGTGTTCACATTCTCGGGCCTGATCTGGAGAAGGATCTCCAGGTCAACCCCGGACCAGTCCTTTCTGGCCGTTCTGGTCACTTCTATAGGGACTGTATCTGTCCCCTCCACAATCACTCATCCCAGAAGCCACCACATGTCAAGTCCTGGTGGGATTCTGGGAATGCGGAGACGGGCCGCTCTTTTTCCCATGTGGGAGGGGTACATTATGACCTTGCTGGTTTTGTAAGGAGCCATAGCGTGTTTCATAGCGAGGGCCTCTGACTTGTACAACACCGAAATGGTGCCGTACTCTCTGCCCCTCTCTATGTACTGGGTGTCTTCTCTGAGGCACCTCAGCGCGACATCGACATCTTCTTGTGGGATTAACGCTGCCCTTTTGGTTTGTGGTCAGATGCATCTATAATGCACCGTTTTGCGCTCCACTGCCTCAATAGCTTCTACCGGGACAGTTAAGTAGGCCCAAGTTTGCACTTGCTTGATGAGTTTCCATGCCTGGGCCAACTTTTCATATTTGTTTGAGAGGTCCATGTTGAAGCATGGCCTCTTTTTTGCTGCTGCCGCAGCGAAAGTGGTCTTGTTTCCGTTGGGGGTGTTGTTGACGTTGTTCTTGTTGGTGTTGTTGTTAGCACTGTCGCTGTTATCATTGTTGTCTTTGTTGCCACCGTTGTTCTCGGTGCAGTTGGTATTCTTGCTGTTGGTGTTGTCGCTATTTGTTTTCATTTTAGTGGTGTTGATATTGTTGTTGTATTTGTTATTTTTTTTTTCTTCGTAAATTATTTAACATGTAAAAAAAAGTTCAAATATTTGGGCCAAAATGCCCAATTATTATACTTTCCCATTCACGGGGCAAAGTCTAAGGGCTTATATCCCTTACACAACAAGAATTATTTAACAACAAATAATTTAAACAGGCAAATAAAGCGACTTACTGTGGGCGAGCAAAATACGTCCGCTTAGACCAATAATAATAATAATAATAATAATAATAATAATAATAATAATAATAATGATTTCTTTATTAACCACAAGGGTTTACATAAAGTAGACATTAAGGACAGTGCAGGACAATGCAGGACGGTACAAATGGGCATTTCTGCGTGTAAAAAACAAAAACAGAGGATGTAACAAAAATAACAATGAAAATAACAATGAAAAATTCCCCAATAGGGGGGAGACTTCGGAGGGACATTTGTGGAGAAAGCCCAGTAAAAAGCCACAATGACCCTGACCACCAAGGCAAGTGCCCTCTCCCAGTTTTCCACCTTTAATTTACAGATATATGCTCAGAGTAGGCCCATTCACTCGGGCCATTCTTGCTTCTCTCACCCATCTTTCAACAAAATGCTGGGAAGAGAGCACTTCCCTCTCTACTCTGATTTTCCTTTTCAAATGAAATTTGAAAAAGTCAATCAGAGCATCACCGAAGAGGTAAGTGCTCGTCTTCAGCCCTTTCAAACGTGTCCACCATACTATCTCTTTCGCCATGGCCACCAGGCAGATAAAAACTGCCTGCCCTTCCCGGCTAAAGGAGGAGGGCGGGGCAATCCTCACGATGGACTCAGATGATAGCCGGATCCGTCCTAAACGCGACAGCAGGTGTTCGACATAAACCCACAAGTCAGCAATTTTCGGACACTGGACGAGTGCGTGCAGGACGGTTTCGTCGCCCTGCGCGCATCTCGGACATGCCCGGCTGACGGCACCTCCATGCCTGTAGAGTTTATCCCGAACTGGCAAGGCTCCTCGGTAGCACTGCCAGGCCAGAGATTTCTGGAAGTTGTCCATAGGCCCGGCCCGAAAGTTCTTCCGAAGAGATTGGCTAGTTGATTTTCGTCGACGCCTAGAGTTTCCCCAAGTACGTCGTCGCTCTTCCCCTCCACTAATCCTCTATAGAACGCCGAGGTGGAGTTTCCACCGATCACATTGCCCGATTGGTCGAGGGCTGTGAGCGCCTGAAGACATTCCAGTCTCCAGGCGCTCCCTCTCGGTCTTCGCTTGACCCAGGACTGCAGCTCCGTCAAGGAAACGAGCTGGGGAAAAACGCGTCTAGCAAACGGCGACCACACCTGATCACCGTCGAGGAAGAGGTGGAGATGTCGTAGCCTGAGCGCGTGCCTGCGCATCATCAGCCACGGCATGCCCAGCCCTCCACGTAGCGGGTGTTGACAACAGATGGACCGCCTGACCATCGGAGCACGTCCCTTCCACAAAAAGCGAAAGAGCAAACGCTCCAGCGCAGTCAGGCGAGGCTTAGGACAAGGTACAACGGTTAGGCGGTAGCAGATGACAGACGCGATGTACGCGTTAGCCACCTCCGCTCGACCTTTCAGGGATAGCTTCCTCTCCGCCCATTTCTGGGTGAGAGAAGCCACCCTGCTCGTCACCTCGTCCCAGTTTTTGTCCGTCTGGAGGTCCGGACCGAACCAGACCCCTAGCAATTTAACCGGTCCGTCTGTCCAGCGTCCGACGACGCTGTTGGACGGCATGGACCTGCCTCTCCAGGTGCCGAGCTGCAGGCCCACTGACTTTTCCTGGTTGATCATTGCTCCTGTCACCGCTTCGTATTCTCTTAGTGTAGTGCCGATCGCCTCGATGTGTTTGGCGTTCGACACCACTACGGTGACATCGTCCGCATATGCTGATACGGATCTTCCGCATCCTAGTTCGCGCGGGACCCCCCTCAACGTCTCCAGTTTGTGCAGTAATGGCTCGAGAGTCAATACGTACAAGAGGGACGAGAGGGGACATCCTTGGCGGACCGAGCGCATGATGTTGAACGGTTCCGACAGGTGACCGTTCACTCTCACCACAGAGCAGATGTCGCTGTGCATGGCAGCGATCCAGCCTCTGAAGACGGGCCCAAAGCCAGCCGCCCTCAGGACTGCCGCTAGGTAACGATGGTCGACCCTATCGAAAGCTTTCGACTGATCTAAATTGATCAAGGACCCACCCGTGCCAGGTTCCCTAGCTACCCTCTCTACGATGTATCGCATGAGGTGGAGGTTGTCGTGGATGGATCTGTCGGGAATGGCGCATGTCTGCGCCTCTCCCACCAGACCACCAACGACAAGCGCCAACCTCTTTGCTAGCACCTTGGCCAAAATCTTAAACTCTGTGTTTAGCAGAGTTATGGGCCGGAAATTGTCTATGTTATCCCCCTTGTTCGGATCCTTTCTCAGCAGTGCCACCGCTCCTCGGCTCACAGAACTGGGAATTCTCCCGTTCTGTTGCCAGTTGCAGTAGACGTCCGCCAAGAGGCCTCCGAACAAGTCTGGCATCTGTACGTAAAGTTCATAGGGCAGACCATCCAAACCAGGCGATTTACCCCTTGTGCAGCCAGTCATTGCCTCCCTTATTTCAGCGGCTGTTATCGGCTTTTCGCAACACTTCGCCTCAGTGGCCGAGAGCCGCGGCAGTCCGTCGAGGTAGACACTAAAGTCCATCCCTCTACCCGGCCCACTGCTGCCCCCGAACAGCTGAGCGAAGTGTCGCTGAAAAGCTTCACACATTTGCCCGGGATCGAGTAGCATGCGCCCGTCGTGGTCCACCAAAGACCGGATCGTGGCTTTGTTGCCACGACGCGCCTCCGCCACTCGGGCCCATTGAACGGCTTTCGTCCCCTCGTGTCTGAGAGCACGCACCCTTGCTCTGACAACGCAGCCTTCGTGCTTTGCATTGAAGAATTGGTCAAGGGCCAATTTCGCCGCAAGCACGTCGGTCGTTTAAAATAGAGTGTAAAAGATGGGAAAGACCACTTACCGTACTTTTGGTAGAGGAGGGATGGTTTTTACATCCCTTTTCACTTGATCGTCTGGTGAAGGGACCGTTGAATCGTCCCTTCGGCTGGTCGTCGGCTCTTCTAAGAGAATGTCTGAGTATACTCTTCGATTGATGGTTCCTCCTAGGTCCCTGAAATCACCAACTGCGTTGGGGAATTTCGTTTTAATATTTGTGTATTGTTTCTGTGCTATTTTTAGCAGTCTTATGTTAGTTGGCGTTTTGATTGGTGCTGGTATTATGTAGTCCTGTTGTGAAATGTCTGTGTGTTCAATTATGTAAGTCATTAGTTTCTTGTTGTGTGTATTTATTGCCGTGCATTTGTTTTTCTGGGGGTGGGGTGTGGTTCTGCTATTTTCTTGTCGTTGTTGCTGGGTGTGTGTGTTTTGTTGTTGTGTTTGCGATGTTGGTGCTTGTGGTGGTGGTGTTGAAGGTGTTGTTGGCGGTGGGGTTGTCGCCGGTGGTGATGGTGGCGCTAGTGTGGGTGGTGATGGTGTTGGTGTTGTTGCTGCTGTGGGTCTCTTTGCAGTAGACTTTACCCTTTTCTCATTTCTTTCCTCCCTTTTCAAAGGCGACGATGCGCTGCTTCTGCGTTTGTGCCTTCTTACGATCTTTTGCCATTTCTCTCCCACCTCACACTCCATGTCTGATTCTGTGAGGTCGGGGAGGGGTACCAACTCCACTCTTTCACTTGTTGTTGTTGGTGATGTTTGCACTGGAGTCTCTGTTGCAGCTGCATTTGGTATTGCTGTTGTTGTTGTTAGTATTTCCACTGCTGCTGCTGTTTTTGATTTCCGTGGAGTGGGTATGGGTGCCACGGGCCTATCGTTCCTGGTTGCCGCTTGTCCTGTTGCTGGTAGCCGTGGAGCCGGATTCGGAAGGAGGGGGGTTTTCTCCTTTCTCAGGGTCTTCTCGTTGCAGAAGGCCCTGAGGTGAGTCTTCGATCCACAGCGAAAGCATTTCGGGCGTTTGCCCTCAACACTTATGGGCAGTTGAGTGCCGTTATCGAAGTCTATCACATCCGGGATAGCTTCGATGCACTCCTGGTTGGTTTGGATTAGCATCTCAATGGAGGAGCCGACCCAATCTTCTCTTACTTTTTTCTGTACTTGCAGTACAGTTGTTTTGTCCTCGATTCCGACGAGGACAGACGCGGCCAGCCAAGAAGGGGTCATTCCGGGGGGGACGTGGGTCAGTTTGACCCTCACAATTTTTTGCCCACAGTAGGAGGGCACCAACACTATTTCCTCGCTCCTTAGGGTCACTACTGATTGGGCCTTTGCCTTCTGGGGTGTGGCAAAAAGTACGTCTACGGTGGCATATTTTTTGCCTCGGGTGATGTGCGTTTTCCGCTGCCACACAGACCCCAAGGCTTTTTGTATTTGGGCCTCTGTGGCTCTTTCCACCCTACGGGATTTTGTACTTACTGTACGGTACGTGACCGTACAGTGCTCTTGGGTTTCGAAAAAATTTTTCGCTGCCTTGCAGATTGCTCGGTGTCCTTTCTTTGTCACCATCTTCTTCGCTTCCTCTAATTCCTCATTTGTTATGAGGATTGTTTCCAAGTTTTTCGCAATACCTGCAAATGAGATTGGTTTTTCTCTGCTGTTGTTGTTGTCGTCAGAGCTGCTGGTACTTTTGTTGTTGCTGCAGGTACTACGACTACTGCCTCCGCCGCTGTTGCTGTGGTTGTTGTTGGTGTTGCTGCTGCTAATGCTGTTGTTGTTTATGCTGCTGGTGATGCTGTTGCGGCTGCTACTGTTGTTTTCATTGTCACTGTTGCTGTTGTTATTACGGCTGCTACTGCTATTATTCCTGACGTCAGACGAATGAACTGGGTTTTCGTATTTCCCGCACACCTGTTTCGTCGCTGTCGTCGTCGTCGTGGAGAAACCTTGCACGCTTTGCACGAGACTTTTCTTTTCTTTCGTCGCTTGCGAAAGAGAAGGGAGGGAGAGAGACACATTTAAAGAAGGGAGGGAGAGAGACAATCTTCTCTCTGCTGTAGTGGTGATTGAGGAAGAAGAAGACGGAATGAGTGGGAGTGACGTATGAAATTTCTTTTTCGTAGCCATGTTGTTTTTTGTTTAAAATGAAATTTTGGATACAAAACCCAAATAACTGGCTATTTAACCCCGAAGGGCCAAATAACGGACAGAAAGACCCCTCTCACGAGGAGGAGGGTGTCTTTATCAACAATTTGGTTCAAGTTTTAAACAATTTACAATTGTTTTAACGGTTAAAAATTACTATACCTTACAGAGCCGAGCCTCCGTCAACCATGGCATTCAATAATAATAATAATAAGAAGAAGGGAAGAAGACGCACGAGGTGGTAGAACGTCACGAAATTGGTCCCGTAAGTTTTTTGATTTTTAACATATTTAAATCAATTGTGAAAGAACAATTCTTAGCACAAATGTTGCATAAAGGCACCGAATGAGGTCCCATAAAGTTTCGGATCCATATTATATTGTTGTATCGCTCAAATATTCAATTTTGTATTATATATTTTGTATTCAAAAAAAGAAAATGGTTATAAATGGAACAAAACACCCTCTGTCTACACTATATAGAACAGCGGCAATTTCAATTTCACCAACACCAGAAACTTGATACTCTACCTATCCCATCACACTAAATATAACGGCAACTTCACCGGCATCATATTAATAATTACTATTATTATTGTCTCAAATTTTAAAAAATGTTTAATTCAAATTTTACGGGAATATGTCAACACAAAATATAATGAAAATATATATTAAACATACGAACACAAACTCATAGATACTATATCAGTAACCACAACACCACCGCTGCCATCACTCCACCACATCCATCATCGCCGCCACCACTCATTCAATGCTACTGACACTATTCCCCTGTTAACTTGAGAGAGAAAAGGGAAGGTGGCGGTAGCACTAGACAAGAGAGAGGCTAGCAAAATATATAAATAGATTGACTTGGTGACCTTGCCACGGACAAACGTCTACATCAACAATTATGGGACTGCTGGCTCACCCCTTCCTCACCAACAATATAAAAAGCCCCGGCACCACCACCGACATAGCCAGCAGCAATAACAGCCAACTACAACAAAAAGTATATTATATTATTGTAATGCACTGGGTGATTGCTGGCCTGGAGTGGAGACAATTATTAATAATTTCATTCTTAAGCCACGCAATGCTCACATTAAGGAACCACTCATGATAATAACAATTTAAAAAAAACAACAAAAAGAAAACCCCGTGACCAAGAAATAACGGGATGGCGGCCGGCGGGGAATAGTCATGTCTCTAGGGGAGAACGACCCCTCTAGTATTGGTTGACACTCGTTCTAGAAGTGGTAACACGAAATTATTACCCCTTGGCGGATAAGGATAAAACGCGACAAAATAAAGTAGATGTCTAATGATGAAATCTCATACCGGATCGGCCGTCACCCGGGTAAAAAAGGGCCGCGTCCCTCAGAGAGGAACCAGACTGGGGTCGAAAAATCAGCTAATGGTTCAAAACTTCCCATCACTTCGGAGCTGGAGACCTCCCATAACCGGAATACTCCTACTGTTGGCCCTCCATGCTCACCACCAAGAAATCCAAAGAAAAAGAGAGAAAAATGGTCAAGGGAAGATAATAAAGAAGTCCTTGAGGCTTTCTACACTGCCATGTACTACCCATCAAATACATCGAATACAGAACAAACATATATCAACTGGAAAAAGAAACATCCCGAAAACAGAGGCTATATTGACAGTAACAAACTTGCCAATATACGAAGAAATATTGTAAGAAAAAAGTTACTAACTGATATAGAAATTTATCAGATCAAGCTAGTAGCACAAAGTCAGCGAAGGGAAAATGAAGCATGTGTCAGTGAAAACGAGGTAAACTGTAACACTTCGAATCCCAGGGTTGGGGCGGAATCACTGGCAACAGAACAAATTAAAGAAAGGAGCGAAAAAGTGGAGGGAGTGCATGCTCAGGATGAAACTCCAAATGAAAATAATGAGATGGTAAATGATAAAGAAATGAATGAGAATGAACTTGCCAACTTGAAGGATGAAATTATGATCGAATGGATGAAAATGAAAGAATCTGACATGGGGGAACGAGACACCCTCCCTAAGATCCAGAACTCCAAACAGAACCAAAAGATAATACACAAGACTAACATAATTCTCAAAAACATTATCATCACAAACAAACTAAACATTACTGACTTAAATCATCTCTATTATGCATCGGCTAAAGTCACCACTCACTTATGTGGAGTGAAGATGAAAAAACAAAGGGATTCCCACAAGAAATCTACTTGGCAAGATAACATCAATCGCCAAATAAACCTTCTCCGATCTGACATAGAAATGTTAACAAACTATAAAGTAGGTGAACATGTTAAACAAACTAAACTTAGAAAATTGAAAAAAAAGTACAGTATAAGATCAACATGTGACATAGACATGCTGATAGAAACAATCAAGCAAAAAGTGTCGGCCAAAGCTGCTCGCATAAGGCGCTTTGAAAAACGATCTAGATTCTATACGGACAATAATATGTTCAAAAACAACCAAAGAAACTTCTACAGAAAAATTGGTAAGTCAACAATAACTGCTAAATCAATACCACCCAAGGAGGAAGTGCAAGAATTCTGGGAAAAGATCTGGGCCGAAGAAAAAGTTCATAACATACATGCCCCATGGATAGACAGACAAATGAAAGCAACAGCTCACCTTGAAGAACAAACATGGGAAAATATAACAGTTGAACAGTTGCGCTTGGCTCTAAGAAAAACCAGCAAATGGAAATCCCCAGGAAAAGACAAAATACAAAACTTTTGGATAAATGCCTTCACAGAGTCTCATGAGCTGTTAGCCCAACTTTACAATGAAATAGTTAAGGAGCCAGAAAAGATACCATCATGGCTAGTTAACGGCATTACATTCCTGCTACCGAAGAATGATGAGACAAACAATCCCAAAAATTACAGACCGATAACCTGCTTGACCACAATGTATAAAATTTTAACATCAGTCCTAACTGAATACACATATGACCACCTGATAACAAATGACCTATTTCCCATTGAGCAGAAAGGGTGTAAACGAGGCTCATATGGCTGTAAGGATCAGCTTCTGGTTAACAAAATGATACTGGAAGATTGTCATAATAGACACAAAAATCTATCGATTGCTTGGATAGATTATAAAAAAGCATTCGATAGTTTGCCACACAGTTGGATTGAAAAATGTTTAGAGATTTTCAAAATATCCCCCGTTGTCAGGAGGTTTTTGTCATTCAGTATGAGGACATGGAGAACGACACTCCTTTTGAATAGTGAAACAAAATCACTGGAAGCTGGAGAAGTTAACATTAATTGTGGAATTTTTCAGGGTGACTCTTTATCACCGCTTTTATTCTGCATCGCACATATACCATTAAGTAAAATGTTCAATGAAACAAAACATGGATATAGAGTCTATGACAAAACCATTAATCACCTGTTCTACATGGATGACCTGAAACTATTTGCAAAAAATGATGAACAATTGCAAGGGCTATTATCCACTGTGAAGCAGTTCAGTGATGACATTAAAATGGAGTTTGGACTGGATAAATGCGCCAAAGCAACGTTCACCAGAGGAAAGCTGCTGAAGAGTTCAGACATTAATCTTGATCGGGGGAACGTGATAAGAGAGCTTGATCAAGAACAAACTTACAAATATCTAGGTGTTTGTGAAGGAGACGGAATCAAGCACTCGACAATGAGGGAAAGGATAAGGAAGGAATGTTACCGCAGAGTCAGAGCAGTCTTAAGAACGGAATTGAATGCAAGGAATAGGATCGATGCCATAAACACGCTTGCCATACCAGTAGTAACCTACAGTTACAATGTCATCAACTGGTCAAGCACAGAGATCCGTAGGCTCGATACAAAAATCCGAAAATTCTTAACCATGCATAGAATGCATCACCCTAAGGCAGACATAGATAGAATATATCTCCCTAGGAAAGAAGGAGGACGTGGGTTAATCCAGTTAGACATTGCGTTGAAAACTGCAACAATTGGATTATCCACATATCTAAGGGAATCACATGATTGGATGATCAAACTCGTTTTGAAACACGAAAGCACCAAAAGATCATATTCCATTACAAAAGATGCACAAAGATACAGTAATGGACTACAAATTTCAGAAGTCCCATTTACTGCTGAAATCGAAAACACAGAAAAAGCAAAGCAGGTAAAAGTAACTGCAAAGAAAGAACTGCTACAGAAACTGGCTAAGAAATGGCAAGAAAAGCCTCTGTATGGAAAATACCCAGAAAGAGCTATCAATCCTGATGTTGACAAAACTTTAACCCATCAGTGGTTGGCATCCTCTGGACTGAAATCGGAGACTGAAGGACTGATTATATCCGCACAAGATCAGTGTCTGCCAACAAAAAATTACCAAGCCAACATAATAAAAAATGGGTGCAATCCATTATGCCGTGTATTCAAAAAACAACCAGAGACCATTGACCATATAATTTCAACGTGCAGTCCTATAGCTCCAACCGAATACCTAAACAGGCATGACAGAGCTGCACAATACATACATTGGATAATGTGTAAGCATTTTGACCTGCCCCATCAAAAGAATTGGTGGGAGCATCAACCACCTCCCATACTTGAAAAAGATCACATCTCAATCTTGTGGAACTTTAGCATCCAAACAGACCGAAAAATAGATGCAAATAGACCTGATATATATTGAAGGAGTTTCAAAGGAGGGTATGCCTGCTAATTGATATGTCTGTTCCAATAGACAAGAATGTATCTATAAAAACATTTGAAAAATTGAGCAAGTATAAGGACCTGGAGATAGAAATTGGAAAAATGTGGAAATTGAGAACTAAAACAATACCAGTGGTTGTAGGCGCTCTGGGAATGATACCTAAGGGGTCTAACGACTACTTATCGCAAATCCCAGGAAACCCGCGTATAGGAGAAATACAAAAGATAGTACTAATGGGAACTGCCCATATACTAAGGAAGATCCTGTCAATATAAGTACATCACAAGTCTAAACACTAAGGATGCATGTGTGAATATGTATGTTCTTTCTTGAACATGGCGGACCTTGTTGTCTCTTTAGGTCACTGGTTGTGACTTGGTGATAACTCGTATAAACATAAAGCAAGATAAATGCAAATAATAATAATAATAATAATAATAATAATAATAATAATAATAATAATAATAATAATAATAATAAGGGAAGAAGACGCACGTGGTGGTAGAAGGTTATGGAATCGCTCCCGTAAGATTTTGATTTTTAACATATTTAAATCAATTGTGAAATAACCATTCTTAGTACAAATGATGCATAAACCACCGAAGCAAGTCTCATAAACTTTCGGATCCATATTATATTGTTATATCACTCAAATATTCAATTTTGTATTATATATTTTGTATTCAAAAAAGAAAATGGTTATAAATGGAAGAAAACACCCTCTGTCTACACTATGTAGAACTGCCAAATAACAGCAATTTCACCAACATCAGAAACTTGATACACCACCTACCCCATCACACTAAATATAACAGCCAGATAACGGCAAATTCACCACCACCAATCCCAGCATCATTATAATAATTACTATTATTATTGTCTCAAGTTTTAACAAACTGTTTAATTCCAATTTGACGGGAATATGACAACACAATATATATTCAACATACGCGACACAAGCGCATAGATACTACATATCAAACAAAATTAGTCTATTTAACACATATATTAAACATACGTGACACAAACTCATAGATACTACATATCACAAAACTCAGTAACGACAACGCCACCGCCGCCACCACTCCATCCATCATTGCTACCACTATCCCATCACCGCCGCAACCACTCCTTCATTGCTACCACCACTATTCCCCTGTTAACTCAAGAAAGGGGAAGGTGGCGGTATCACTAGACAAGGGAGAGGCTAGCAAAATATATAAATAGATTGACTTAGTGACCTGGCCACCGGCCAAACGTCAACAACTACGGCACTGCTGGCTCCCCCCTTCCTCACCAACAATATAAAAAGCCCCAGCACCACCACCAACATAGCCAACAACAATAACAGGCAACTTCAGCAAAAACTATATTATATTATTGTAATGCACTGGGTGATTGCTGGCCTTGTCCCTGGAGTGGAGACAATTATTAATAATTTCATTCTTAAGCCACGCAATGCTCACATTATGGAACCACTCATGATAATAACAATTTAAAAAAAAAAAGAAAAAAGAAAACCCCGTACCAAGAAATACCGGTATGGCGGCCGGCGGGGAATAGTCATGTCTCTAGGGGAGAACGACCCCTCTAGTCTTGGTTGACACTCGTTCTAGAAGTGGTAACAAGAAATGATTACTCCTTGGCGGATAAGGATAAAACGTGACAAAATAAAGTAAATGTCTAATGATAAAATCTCATACCGGATCGGCCGTCACCCGGGTAAAAAAGGGCCGGGTCCCTCAGAGAAGAACCAGACTGGGGTCGAAAAATCAGCCAATGGTTCAAAGCTTCCCATCACTTCGGAGCTGGAGACCTCCCATAAACGGAATACTCCTACTGTTGGCCCTCCATTCTCACCACCAAAAAATCCAAAGAAAAAGAGAGAAAAATGATCATTTGAAGATAATAAAGAAGTCCTTTAGGCTTTCTACACTGCCATGTACTACCCATCAAATACATCGAATACAGAACAGACATATATCAACAGGAAAAAGAAACATCCCGAAAACAGAGGCTATATTGACAGTAACAAACTAGCCAATATACGAAGAAATATTGTAAGAAAAAAGTTACTAACTGATATAGAAATTGATCAGATCAAGCTATTAGCACAAAGTCAGCGAAGGGAAAATGAAACATGTGTCAGTGAAAACGAGGTAAATTGTAACACTTCGAATCCCAGTGTTGGGGCGGAATCACTGGCAACAGAACAAATTAAAGAAAAGATCGAAAAAGTCGAGGGAGTGCATGCTCAAGATGAAAATCCAAATGAAAATAATGAGATCGAAAATGATAAAGAAATGAATGAGAATGAACTTGCCATCTTGAAGGATGAAATTATGATCGAATGGATGAAAATGAAAGAATCTGACATGGGGCAACGAGACACCCTCCCTAAGATCCAGAACTCCAAACAGAACCAAAAGATAATACACAAGACTAACATAATTCTCAAAAACATTATCATCACAAACAAACTAAATATTATTGATTTAAATCATCTCTATTATGCTTATGCATCGGCTAAAGTCACCACTCACTTATGTGGAGTGAAGATGAAAAAACAAAGGAATTCCCACAAGAAATCTACTTGGCAAGAGAACATCAATCGCCAAATAAACCTTCTCCGATCTGACATAGAAATTTTAACAAACTATAAAGTAGGTGAACATGTTAAACAAACAAAACTTAGAAAATTGAAAAGAAAGTACAGTATAAAATCAACAAGTGACATAGACATGCTGATAGAAATAATCAAGCAAAAAGTGTCGGCCAAAGCTGCTCGTATAAGGCGCTTTGAAAAACGATCTAGATTTTATAAGGACAATAATATGTTCAAAAACAACCAAAGAAACTTCTACAGAAAAATTGGTAAGTCAACAATAACTGCTAAATCAATACCACCCAAGGAGGAAGTGCAAGAATTCTGGGAAAAGATCTGGGCCGAAGAAAAAGTTCATAACATACATGCCCCATGGATAGACAAACAAATGAAAGATACAGCTCACCTTGAGGAACAAATATGGGAAAATATAACAGTTGAACAGTTGCGCTTGGCTCTAAGAAAAACCAGCAAATGGAAATCCCCAGGAAAAGACAAAATACAAAATTTTTGGGTAAATGCCTTCACAGAGTCTCATGAGCTATTAGCCCAACTTTACAATGAAATAGTTAAGGAGTCAGAAAAGATACCATCATGGCTAGTTAAAGGCATTACATTCCTGCTTCCGAAGAATGATGAGACAAACAATCCCAAAAATTACAGACCGATACTTGCTTGACCACAATGTATAAAATTTTAACATCAGTCCTAACTGAATACACATATGACCACCTGATAACAAATGACCTATTTCCCATTGAGCAGAAAGGGTGTAAACGAGGCTCATATGGCTGTAAGGATCAGCTTTTGGTTAACAAAATGATACTGGAAGATTGTCATAATAGACACAAAAATCTATCGATTGCTTGGATAGATTATAAAAAAGCATTCGATAGTTTGCCACACAGTTGGATTGAAACATGTTTAGAGATTTTCAAAATATCCCCCGTTGTCAGGAGGTTTTTGTCATTCAGTATGAAGATATGGAAAACGACACTCTTTTTGAATAGTGAAACAAAATCACTGGAAGCTGGAGAAGTTAATATTAATTGTGGAATTTTTCAGGGTGACTCTTTATCACCGCTTTTATTCTGCATCGAACTTATACCATTAAGTAAAATGCTCAATGAAACAAAACATGAATATAAGTCTATGACAAAACCATTAATCACTTGTTCTACATGGATGACCTGAAACAATTTGCAAAAAAATGAAGAACAATTGCAAGCGCTATTATCCACTGTGGAGCAGTTCAGTGATTACATTAAAATGGAGTTTGGACTAGATAAATGCGCCAAAGCAACGTTCACCAGAGGAAAGCTGCTGAAGAGTTCAGACATTAATCTTGATAGGGGGAACGTGATAAGAGAACTTGATCAAGGAAAAACTTACAAATATCTAGGTGTTTGTGAAGGAGACGGAATCAAGCACTCGACAATGAGGGAAAGGATAAGGAAGGAATGTTACCGCAGAGTCAGAGCAATCTTAAGAACGGAATTGAATGCAAGGAATAGGATCGATGCCATAAACACGCTTGCCATACCAGTAGTAACCTACAGTTACAATGTCATCAACTGGTCAAGCACAGAGATCCGTAGGCTCGATACAAACATTTGAACATTCTTAACCATGCACAGAATGCATCACTGGTTGTGACTTGGTGATAACTCGTATGAACATAAAGCAAGATAAATGCAACTGTAATAATAATAATAATAATAATAATAATAATAATAATAATAATAATAATAATAATAATAATAATAGTGATTTCTTTATTAACCACAAGGGTTTACATAAAGTAGACATTAAGGACAGTGCAGGACAATGCAGGACGGTACAAATGGGCATTTCTGCGTGTAAAAAAAAACAGAGGTTGAAATAAAATAACAAAGAAAAATTCCCCAATAGGGGGGAGACTTCCAAGGGACATTTGTGGAGAAAGCCCATTAAAAGACCACAGTGGCCCTGACCACCAGGGCAAGTGCCCTCTCCCAGTTTTCCACCTTTAATTTACAGACACATACTCAGAGAAGGCCCATTCATTCGGGCCATACTTGCTTCTCTCACCCATCTTTCAACAAAATGCTGGGAAGAGAGCACTTCCCTCTCTACCCTGATTTTCCTTTTCAAATGAAATTTTAAAAAGTTAATCAGGGCATCACCGAAGAGGTAAGTGCTCGTCTTCAGCCCTTTCAAACGTGTCCACCATACTATCTCTTTCGCCATGGCCACCAGACAGATTAAAAACTGCCTGCCCTTCCGGGCTAAAGGAAGGGGGCGGGGCAATCCTCACGATGGACTCAGCTGATAGCTGGATCCGTCCTACACGTGACAGCAGGTGTTCGACATAAACCCACAAGTCAGCAATGCTCGGACACTGGACGAGTGCGTGCAGGACGGTTTCGTCGCCCTGCGCGCATCTCGGACATGCCCGGCTGACGGCACCTCCATGCCTGTAGAGTTTATCCCGAACTGGCAAAGCTCCTCGGTAGCACTGCCAGGCCAGGGATTTCTGGAAGTTGTCCATAGGCCCCGGCCCGAAAGTCCTTCCGAAGAGATTGGCTAGTTGATTTTCGTCGACGCCTAGAGTTTCTCCAAGTACGTCGTCGCTCTTCCCCTCCACTAATCCCCTATAGAACGCCAAGGTGGAGTTTCCACCGATCACATTGCCCGATTTGCCGAGGGCTGTGAGCGCCTGAAGACATTCCAGTCTCCAAGCGCTCCCTCTCGGTCTTCGCTTGACCCAGGACTGCAGCTCCGTCAAAGAGACGAGCTGGGGAAAAACGTGTCTTGCAAACGGCGACCACACCTGATCACCGTCGAGGAAGAGGTGGAGATGTCGTAGCCTGAGCGCGTGTCTGCGCATCATCAGCCACGGCATGCCCAGCCCTCCACGTAGCGGGTGTTGACAGCAGATGGACCGCCTGACCATTGGAGCGCGTTCCTTCCACAAGAAGCGAAAGAGCTAACGCTCCAGCGCAGTCAGGCGGGGCTTAGGACAAGGTACGACGGTCAGGCGGTAGTAGATGACGGATGCGATGTACGCATTCGCCACCTCCGCTCGACCTTTCAAGGATAGCTTCCTCTCCGCCCATTTCTAGGTGAGAGAAGCCACCCTGCTCGTCACCTCGTCCCAGTTTTTGTCCGTCTGGAGGTCTGGACCGAACCAGACCCCTAGCAATTTAACCGGTCCGTCCGTCCAGCGCCCGACGACGCTGTTGGACGGCATAGACCTGCCTCTCCAGGTGCCGAGCTGCGGGCCCACTGACTTTTCCTGGTTGATCATTGCTCCTGTCACCGCTTCGTATTCTCTTAGTGTAGTGCCGATCGCCTCGATGTGTTTGGCGTTCGACACCACTACGGTGACATCGTCCGCATATGCTGACACGGATCTTCCGCATCCTAGTTCGCGCGGGACCCCCCTCAACGTCTCCAGTCTGTGCAGTAATGGCTCGAGAGTCAATACGTACAATAGGGACGAGAGGGGACATCCTTGGCGGACCGAGCGCATGATGTTGAACGGTTCCGAAAGGTGACCGTTCACTCTCACTACAGAGCAGATGTCGCTGTGCATGGCAGCGATCCAGCCTCTGAAGACGGGCCCAAAGCCAGCCGCCCTCAGGACTGCCGTTAGGTAACGATTGTCGACCCTATCGAAGGCTTTCGACTGATCTAAATTGATCAAAGACCCACCCGTGCCAGGTTCCCTAGCTACCCTCTCCACGATGTATCGCATGAGGTGGAGGTTGTCGTGGGTGGATCTGTCGGGAATGGCGCATGTCTGTGCCTCTCCCACCAGACCACCTACGACAAGCGCCAACCTCTTTGCTAGCACCTTGGCCAAAATCTTGAACTCTGTGTTTAGCAGAGTTATGGGCCTAAAATTATCTATGTTATCCCCCTTGTTCGGATCCTTTCTCAGCAGCGCCACCGCTCCTCGGCTCACAGAGCTGGCAATTCTCCCGTTCTGTTGCCAGTTGCAGTAGACGTCCGCCAAGAGGCCTCCGAACAAGTTTGGCTTTTGTACGTAAAGTTCATAGGGCAGACCATCCAAACCAGGCGATTTACCCCTTGTGCAACTAGTCATTGCATCCCGTACTTCAGTGGTTGTTATCGGCTTTTCGCAACACTCCGCCTCAGTGGCCGAAAGCCGCGGCAGTCCGTCGAGGTAGACACTAAAGTCCATCCCTCCATCCGGCCCGCCACTGCCCCCGAACAGTTGAGCGAAGTGTCGCTGAAAAGCTTCACACATTTGACCGGGATCGAGTAGCATGCGCCCGTCGTGGTCCACCAAAGACCGGATCGTCGCTTTGTTGCCACGACGCGCCTCCGCCACTCGGGCCCATTGAACGGCTTTCGTCCCCTCGTGTCTGAGAGCACGCACCCTAGCTCTGACAACGCAGCCTTCGTGCTTTGCATTGAAGAATTGGTCAAGGGCCAATTTCGCCGCAAGTACGTTGGTCGCGATGCCTTTGCTAAGCGCCTCATCTAATTTTCTAACTAATTCTCCCACTGCTCTATTTTTCTCTATTGCTAAAGTCTTACTAAACCTAATGGACTCTATTCTAATTGCTCTTTTCAGAGCAAACCACCACTTGTTGTTGACGATGGCCCCCGTCAACGCCCGCTTAACTAGTTCGCTAATCCGGTCTCTGTAGGCCTTGCGCGCTGGTAAGGACGCGTTTAACTTCCAGTAGCCGGGTCCTCGTCTATGAAGCCTATCTAAGTCAAGCACACAGATCACGAATTTGTGGTCCGTGTAGCTGACTATCTTGAATTGTGGACAGCCTATGCTAGACCTATCTATTTCCCTACAAAATACTCTATCTAGATATGATCTGGATGACCCTATGCGATTTGTCCAAGTCCACATTGGTACATTCGGGAAATCCATTCGGTACCTGTAAGACAGTTCAAAACGTCTGAGCAGGTTGGTGAGACTCTTGCACCATCCTTCCCTATCCACTAATCCCACACAATCCCAGCGTGCATCTAAGATCCCGTTCCAGTCGCCCACTAACACTAAAGAGCGGGACGTTCCAAGAAAGGTCTCCAGACGCCGGAAGAAATCAGGCCGCCCTGCTCCTGTCGGGGCATAGACGGCCACTAACCTGAAAGCTTGCCCGTCTCCGCTGGTCACGTCCAGCACCACCAACTTACCTTCTGGGTCCAGGAAGATGGCCCGTATGGCAAGATCCAAACCTCTCCGAAAAAGCACAGCAACTCCTCCCCCCGATCCCGGACGGCTGGGAGATGCGTACACATCGTAGCCACCGAAGATCGGTGCGAAAGCCTGTGCTTCGGAGATTCTGGTCTCGCTGATGGCCACTACATCTATGTTTAGTGACCTGAGGTCGTTGAGCAGGTGGCCCTGCTTCCATGACGACCCCAAGCCACGCGCATTTATGCTGCCTACTCTGAGTGAGGTCATGTTGAAAAGGAGTGGAAAAGATGGGAAAGACCACTTACCTTACTTCTCGTAGGGGAAGGACGGCTTTTCCATCCTTTTCACTGCTTGTGGCCTCCTCAGGAAGGATGTCCTTATAAATCCTCCTGGAGAGTGCTTGTCGGAAGTCTCCGATGTCTTTGGGGAATTTTTGTTTTAGTGTCATGTACGTTTTCTGTGTGATGCGAGTGATTTGTATGTGTGGAGGTGGTGTGAATTTTGGGGTTGTTGTGTAGTCTTTTTCTGTGACGCTGGTGTTGTGTTGGATGTAGTGTAATAATTGCTTGTAGTTCAATTTTAATGCTGTGTAGTGTGTATCGTTTTGGTTGTTTTGTTTTGTTTGCGTTTGTTGTGGGTTTGTTTCTGTTTCGCATTTTGGTGACTTTTGTGGTGTAGGTGATGGTGGTGCTGGGGATAATGATGGTGATGGTGTTGGTGTTTGGGTTGGTGATGCTGGTGTGGATGGTGGCATATCTGTCCTAACTTTTTTGTTTCTTAGTTTATTTGTTTCCCTCCGTATTTTGTTTTTGGAGGGGGAAGGAAGAGAATTTTTTCTTTTTTGGTTTCTTTTTTTTTTCCGGATATCGTTTCCCACTCCTCGTCGTCACAATCTGTCTCCAGTTGTGATAGGCCGGGGAGTGGAAAATCCTCCACAGCCGTTAGTTTTGGTTGCGGTGTGGTGGATGGTGTAGGCGCTGGTGCTAGTTCTGAAGCGTTGGGTGGTAGTGGTGTTGGTTTTGCTACTGTTGCTGGGGTTGTTGCTGTTATAGTTGCTTCTGTTGTTGCTGCTACAGTTGTTGCTGCCATCTCTGCTACTGGTGGTGTTGATGGTTGTGTCACTGGGGTGGGTAGGAGAGGTGGCCTCAACCTTTTAGCCTGAGGGCAGAAAGCCCTTAGGTGGGTTCCTTCACCACAAACGACACACCTAGGTCTTCTGCCCTCGACAATTACCGTGAGGTGGCTGCCGTCAGTGAGGTCTATTACCTCTGGGATCTCCTCAATGCTTTTTTGGTCCGCTTGGATCAGGAGCTCCATCCCAGATCCGGACCAGTTTTCCTGCTTTTCTTTTGCTACTGCTATTATTTTCGTGTTGGCTTCGATGCCGGCGAGGACAGCCGCTATTAGCCAGGGAATTTCGATGGCCGGTGGAACGTGGGTCACCTTGATCTTTACGAGTCTCTGGCCACAATAGCTTGGGACGAGTGTGAGGTCGTCACTTTTTAATGGGGCCATGGTGTGTTCTCTAGCCTCCTCTGGTGTTTCAAAGAACACATCCACGGTTCCATACTTTTGCCCACGTTTGATGTGGGTTTTTCTTGCCCACACATGTCCCAAAGCTTTTTGGATTTGGGACTCGGATGCCCGTTCCACTCGGCGCGATTTTACATTTATTGTTCTATACGACACGGTGCACAGGCGCCGATGCTCCATTTTATTAGGTGGGGGGGGGGGGGGGTGAGGCTGACCCTGTACCCATCTTTCTTTACCATTTGTTTGGCATTTTCTAAATCTTCTTGAGTTACCGTGAACGCTTCGAATTGTTTTGCTACGATGGCGAAACTGAGGGTCGGTTTTATAATGTCATTGTTGTTGTTGTTGCTATCGTTAATATTAATTTTATTTTCAGTTGTGGTGTTGGTGACGTCAGTCGTCTTTGGTGGGGAAGAGTCCATTTTGCTTGATTTCATTTGGACGTCACGAGTTAATTTATTTTTTTCTTCTTTTGTTTCTGGTGTCGCGGTGGTGGTGGTGGTGGTGGTTGTCGCGGTGGTGGTGGTGGTGGAGGGTTTAACACCTGCAGTCATTGGTAATGGCGGGAAATGAATGTCTGCCTGAGACAAATTTAAAATATTGCTACTGCTTATATATTTTTTTTTTTTTTGTGTTGGCAAACGTAGTAACATTTACAATGGTGGTGTCGGTGTGAGGTGTTATTTTGTGAGGAAGGCTTTCAGCTGCTTCGTGCAGAGGGGAATTAGCCATTTTTTTTCAAAGAAATTTTTGGATAATAAAAGTTAAAATTTTGGGCACAAGGCCCCAATGTTTTTGGGTGTCCTTTTCGGAAAACAATGTATGTGTGCTTATAAACAGTTTACAATAAAATTTTCCATAAATGGCAATTTTTAAACAAACGGAAATAACAAACCTTTGCGGAGCTCACGATAATACGATTTCCTACGTAGGTCGCCAATAATAATAATAATAATAATAATAATAATACAGAAGATGCTGTTTGGACAGCTTGAGGGGAAAGAAAGAGGCAACGACTTGATCCCTGGGGCGGAGCAAACTAAAACATTCTGGAGAGGAATATGGGAGCAGGATGTTAGACACAATGCCCAGGCAGGGTGGATTGAGACAGTACAGAGGGAGATCGGTGAGCAGGCACAACAACAAACTGATTTGAGTATCACAGTTGAAACTCTTAAGGGGCAGGCCAAAAAACTAACCAACTGGAAATCACCAGGCCCAGATGGTGTGCAGGGGTATTGGATTAAACATTTAACATCCCTCCACCCGAAGCTGACGGCCATGTTCAATGACTGCTTGGTGTCGGGTGAGGTGCCAGAGTGGTTGACAAAAGGTACCACAGTTCTGATAATGAAAGACCGAATCAAGGGTAATGATGTTACCAACTATAGACCTATCACATGTCTGTCCGTAATGTGGAAACTGTTGACGAGCATTGTGTCTGAGGAAATCTACCATCACCTCCACACAAACAACTTGTTACCGGACGAACAGAAAGGATGCCGAAAGAAGTCACGTGGTACAAAGGACCAGTTACTTATTGATAAGATGGTAATGGGGAATTGCAGGAGGAGACACACTGATCTTGCCATGGGATGGATAGACTACAGAAAGGCATTTGACATGGTGCCTCATTCCTGGATCACCAAAAGCCTGGAGATCTTCAGGGTGGCAGATAACATCAGACAGTTGCTAGGCAGGAGTATGGGGTCCTGGGAGACAGAGTTGACATCAACTGGAGTATCCTTGGGAAGCGTGAAGATCAAGAGAGGTATCTTCCAGGGAGATAGCCTGTCCCCTCTGTTGTTTGTCCTTGCCTTGATGCCCTTGACCATTATGCTGCGAAAAGTGAGAGCAGGATACAAGTTGGGAAGGGGAGAGCTTACCATCAATCACCTCCTCTTCATGGACGATCTTAAGCTCTTCGGGAAAAGTGAGAAGGAGTTGGATGTGCTTGTTGACACTGTCCGTATTTTCAGCAGTGATATATGTATGCAGTTTGGTATTGGTAAATGTGGAGTCATTGTGATGAAGAAGGGTAGGTTGAGCAGAAATAACGGGATCCAGATACCAACAGGTGAGATGATAAAGGAAATTGACTCTGAGGAAGGGTACAAGTATTTGGGCGTTCTGGAGGCTGATGGCATAAAGAACAAAAAAATGAAGGAATTGTTAAGAACTGAATACATTCGGAGAGTAAGGAGCGTATTGAAGTCACATCTGAACAGCAGAAATGCCATAAGCGCAGTAAATTACCGAGCTGTGTCTATTGTTAGGTACAGTGCGGGAATTCTGAGATGGAATGTTGCTGAACAAAAAGAAACGGATAGGAAGACTAGGAAGCTATTGACTATCTACAACATGTTCCACAAGAGGAGTGATGTCGATAGACTCTACCTAAGGAGATCTGAGGGTGGAAGAGGTCTTATCAGCATAGAGGACTGTGTTCAGATGGAGAAAAACAACCTATACAAATACGTGACCTATAGTAAGGAGCCAATGCTCAGAACTGTACTGAAGGAGGGGACAGTAGGCCAGGGGATGTCCAAGGAGGAAATAACATCAAGGTGGAAGAGCAGCCTTAAGGGAAAATCCCTTCATAGTACCTTCTTTGAGAAAACTGAATTTAGAGATCCACAGACATGGAACTGGTTGAGAAGAGGAGACTTCAAAAAGGCTACAGAAGGAATGCTAATGGCTGCGCAGGAGCAGGCCCTCAAAACGAAGTGGTTGAAGCACCATATCTACAAGGAGGAGGCTAGCCCACTGTGCAGGATCTGTGGAGAGAGAGAGGAGACTGTGGCTCACATTGTGTCCGAGTGTAAACACCTAGCCCAGACCCACTATAAGGGCTGGAGACACGATGTGATGGGCAGGGTGATCCACTGGCACCTGTGCAAAGTAAACAATTTACCACATTCTGAGAAATGGTATGAGCATAGGCCAGAGGCGGTGATGGAGAACAATCAGGTGAAGGTGATGTGGGATTTTACGATACAGACGGACAAAAAACTGGAACACAATAGACCTGACCTGGTGGTTGTGGACAAAGAAAAAAGATCGTGTCTGATTGTGGATGTGGCCTGCCCGTTCGATACGAGAGTGCAAGAGAAGGAGAGGGAGAAAATTAACCGATACCAGGACCTAAAGTGGGAGGTGAAAAGGATTTGGAACTGCCATGAAGTCAAAGTGATCCCGATTGTCATAGGCGCACTGGGGACTATCTCCAAAAGTTTCCAGGGATGGTTAAAGAAAATCGGCCCCTTCACGCTTTTTGGAACGCTTCAAAAGGCATGCTTGCTTGGAACAGCAAGAACCCTCCGATACGTCCTGAATATCTGAGGCTGCAGGTAGTGGCTTGATATTCAATCCAACGGACTTTCCAGTTAACCAACATCAATGACTGAGATTCAAGGAATAACAACAATAATAATAATAATAATAATAATAAAAAATGGATGCAGCCCATTATGCCGTGTATTCAAAAAACAACCAGAGACCATTGACCATATAATTTCAATGTGCAGTCCTATAGCTCCGACAGAATACCTAAACAGGCATGACAGAGCTGCACAATACATACATTGGATAATGTGTAAGCAGTTTGACCTGCTCCATCAAAAGAATTGGTGGGATCATCAACCACCTCCCATACTCAAAAAAGATCACATCTCAATCTTGTGGAACTTTAGCATCCAAACCGACCGAAAAAAAGATGCAAATAGACATGATATAATATTGAAGGACTTTAAAAAGAGGGTATGCCTGCTAATTGATATGTCGGTTCCAATAGACAAGAATGTATCTATAAAAACATTTGAAAAATTGGAGATATAAATTGGAAAAATGTAGAAATTGAGAACTAAAACAATACCAGTGGTTGTAGGCGCTCTGGGAATGATAACTAAGGGGTCTAATGATTACTTATCGCAAATCCCAGGAAACTCGCGTATAGGAGAAATACAAAGGATATTACTAATGGGAACTGCCCATATACTAAGGAAGATTCTGTCAATATAAGTACATCACAAGTCTAAACACTAAAGATGCATGTGTGAGTATGTATGTTCTTTCTTGAACATGGCGGACCTTGTTGTCTCTTTAGGTCACTGGTCGTGACTTGGTGATAACTCGTATGAACATAAAGCAATATAAATGCAACTGTAATAATAATAATATTAATCGTGGAATTTTTCAGGGTGACTCTTTATCACCGCTTTTATTCTGCATCGCACGTATACCATAAGTAAAATGCTCAATGAAACAAAACATGCATAAAAGGTCTATGACAAAACCATTAATCACTTGGTCTGCATGGATGACCTTAAACTATTTGCAAAATATGTTGAACAATTGCAAGGGTTATTATCCACTGTGGAGCAGTTCAGTGATGATATTAAAATAGAGTTTGGACAAGATAAATGCGCCAAAGCAACGTTCACAAAGGAAAGCTGTTGAAAAGTTCAGACACTAATCTTGATCGGGGGAATGTGATAAGAGAATTTGATCAAGAGGAAACTTACAATTATCTAGGTGTTTGTGAAGGGTACGGAATCAAGAACTCGACAATGAGGGAAAGGATAAGGAAGGAATGTTACCGCGGAGTAAGAGCAATCTTAAGAACGGAATTGAATGCAAGGAATACCATCGATGCCATAAACCCGCTTGCCATACCAGTAGTAACCTACAGTTACAATGTCATCAACTGGTCAAGCACAGAGATCCGTAGGCTCGATACAAAAATTTGAAAATTCTTAACCATGCACAGAATGCATCACCCTAAGGCAGATATAGATAGAATATATCTCCCTAGGAAAGAAGGAGGACGTGAGTTAATCCAGTTAGATATTGCGTTGAAAACTGCAACAATTGGATTATCTACATATCTAAGGAAATCACATGATTGAATGATGAAACTCGTTTTGAACCACGAAAGCATCAAAAGATCATACTACATTACAAAAGATGCACAAAGATGAGGTAATGGACTTCACATTTCAGAAGTCCCATTTACTGCTGAAATCGAAAACACAGAAAAAACAAAGCAGGTAAAAGTAACTGCAAAGAAAGAACTGCTACAGAAACTGGCTAAGAAATGGCAAGGACAGTCACTGTATGGAAAATACCCAGAAAGAGCTAACAATCCTGATGTTGACAAAACTTTAACCCATCAGTGGTTGGCACCCTCTGAACTGAAATCGGAGACTGAAGGACTGGTTATATCGGCACAAGATCAGTGTCTGCCAACAAAAAAATTACCAAGCCAACATAATAAAAAATGGATGCAACCCATTATGCCGTGTATGTAAAAAACAACCAGAGACCATTGATCATATAATTTCAATGTGTAGTCCTATAGCTCCAACCGAATACCTAAACAGGCATGACAGAGCTGCACAATACATACATTGGATAATGTGTAAGCATTTTGACCTGCCCCATCAAAAGAATTGGTGGGAGCATCAACCACCTCCCATACTTGACGAAGATCACATCTCATTCTTGTGGAACTTTAGCATACACACAGACCGAAAAATAGATGCAAATAGACCTGATATAATACTGAAGGACTTTAAAAAGAAGGTATGCCTACTAATTGATATGTCCGTTCCAATAGAGAAGAATTTGAAAAATTGAGCAAGTATAAGGACCTGGAGATAGAAATTGGAAAAATGTGGTAATTGAGAACTAAAACAATACCAGTGGTTGTAGGAACTCTAGTAATGATACATAGGTGGTCTATTGATTACTTATCGCAAATCCCAGGAAACCTGCGTATAGCAGATATACAAATGATAGTACTAATGGGAACTGCCCATATACAAAGGAAGATTCTGTTAATATAAATACATCACAGGTCTAAACAACTAAAGATGCATGTGTGTGTATGTATGTTCTGTCTTGAGCATGCCGGAGCTTCTTGTCTCTTGAGGTCACTGGTTGTGATTTGGTGATAACTCGTATGAACATAAAGCAAGATAAATCCAACTGTAATAATAATAATAATAACTAGTTAGTGGTATCCAGCGTTGCAAGGGATAAGGTATTTTGGAACTCGGGCCGCCAACAGACCTAATCGTGGAAACACTTCATACCTGGACAATATGCTTAAGAAAATAAACCGAATACTCTGATGGCTGGATAATCTAAGATTTTCCTCGATGAAGCACGAAAAAGGCAGGTTTTCATCTAATGCGGGCCCTAGGGGATCAAGAAAATGAATTTTATAGCATGCCTTGAAATTTCGGGAAAATCGGCTAGACGTAACGCCTCGAAAAAGCCATAAAAAGCTGAAACAAATGAAGTTGTTCACCTAATGCGAGCCCTAGGCCATAACAAAGTTGGATTTTCTTTGCTCACGATATGAAGAAGAGTCTGACTAATACATAGTTACAATTTCAAGGAAATCAGTCTGAAGTAACGCCTCAAGAATCCCATAAAAAGCTGGAGAAAATGCAGTTTTTCATCCAATGCGGGCCCTAGGCGATCAACTAGTTGAATTTATTATGTGCTTAACAATCACTGAAATATAAGTAATACACATGTAAAGTTTGAAAAAGACCGGTTGGGTACTTCTCGGGTTTCACACACACACACACACACACACACACACACACACACACACACACACACACACACACACACACACACACACACACACACACACACACACACACACACACACACACACACGCACACACACACACACACACACATACACACATACATACATACATACATCCTTCCTGAGTTTTATATATATACATATATAGATTAAAATAACAAATTAAATGTTAAGCAAAGAATCGTTGCTTTCACGCTTAACGGGATCTTCTGAAACTAAAAACATCAATTTGTGAACGCAGAAGTAAATATTTCGAAAAACGTTACAACCGAAGGAAAACAGGAAGACGATACTTTGGTCCGTGAAGATGTTCCCTGGCAATGAACGGATAATAGCGAACATAATACGGCATCAATATTCGTCAGAATGTCGTAATGCAAACAGCCAGGCATGCAGACAGATAATATAAGAGCCCGACGGAGATGGATAACCGGCGCCAAACACCCCTTTAACAACAGAAAATTTAAAAATAAAAGCTGCAGTTGGAATCTTTAGACCGCAAGGAATATATAAATGCAAGATTTAAGTCAATCGGAGTAGAAATGTGGATTTGATAGACTTTGCAAAAATGAGGAGACGCGCACAGACAACATGGGTCTTATATATGTGGATAATAATAATTGTTTCTACTTTTGGCACAAGGCCAGCAATTATCCCACTGCATTACTGGTACTTTATTTTATCGACCCCGTAAGGATGAAAGGCAAATATGTGGATAATAATAATAATATGAATAATAATATAAGGATGAATATTTACGCCTTCATTACGGTTATTGGTTGATGACGCGCGTTTCGCTACTGATCAGCTCAAGGTTCGATCTGTATCGGTATGGCCCGACTCGGGAACATTGGAGGGCATGGACAGCGTGGGTGCAGGTGCAGATAAAGGAATGGCGGATGAACCTTTAGGGCTTGTGAGAGTGGTTTGGGTGAAAATGAAAGGACAAGTTTTGCAGCGGGAACGAGAACAAGGATGAGAGCCAGATGGAGTCGTAGGATAGGACGAGAAGGAACTAATATATATATATATATATATATATATATATATATATATATATATATATATATATATATATATATATATATATATATATATATATATAATGTATAATAAACAATACAATATAATTACCTCATTACCAGAGGTTTCCCGAATAAGACGAATACGAAAAACGTCCTCATTCGTTCGTCGGATAAGGCAATTTAAAACAGTGAAATATTTGAAAAATCTTCTCAAGAAAGGCACAAGTTTAACGGGAAAAAAAATATAAATAAAAGTAATGCAAGAGATATATAAAAAAAAAGAAATATAGTTGGGGTATGTGTATAAGTGTGTGTATATTCACTCACAAATGTACATATGTGTGTATATACAAATGCATGTGTATAGTGAAAAAATATGTGCGTAAATACATATATGAGGGCAAGCATATCAGTGTATGTGTGACAACAAATACGTATATAATATATATTGAAAAAGGAAGTATAAGATAATAGAGTTAACGTACATCCAGATACAAGTATTAAGGAATGAAATATACACAAATACAAGTATGAACGCACGCGTATAAACACACACACACGCGCGATCACACATATGCCAGTGATGTATAGAGGGAAGGGAGTATATCAGCGAAAAGGGTGTCAGTCTGAGCCTCGATACATATAAAAATGAAACAATATAAGAGAATAAAACATTTTTTAATCAAAGAGAAAGTAAGAGGGAGGGTTAACAATTATAAATTAACACTAGAAAAAAAAGAAAACAAACATAGGTTCGTACGTACACACATATATATATATAAATATATATATATAAATACGTACAGACAAAAGCACATACATGCGTACATAAATACAGGGGCGCGCATACATACACACGAAGCACATATATATATATATATATATATATATATATATATCGGCAAATGTATATCTAATCACACGTACGTACGCGACTATATATATATATATATATATATATATATATATATGTATATATACATATACACACATACATATATATATATACATATATATATATATATATATATATGAATATACACATACATTCACCCATACACACACACACGTATATATAAGTATGTAAAAAACATAGATATAAAAACACACATACACACACATATATACACACACACGCACTCATACGGAGGCGTTCGTATACACATACAGAACGCATACACATACATGCACACTCACACGCATAGATACAAATTATAAACCACCCGTTTGATAAATGAGTACAAATATAAAAGCGGCTGCGAAGCAACAGAATATATCTGGAGTTGAAAACGCAAGTGACAGTATTAACAGGTAGTGAAAGAAAATGGGGAAGTAAAATCTGGAATTGGAAAGATATTAGGTAAGTGAATCAAAAAGTAGGGGGGAGGTCACTGGTGGATGTTAAGTAAAAATAAAAATAAAAATAAAAATAAAAATAAAAATAAAAATAAAAATAAAAATAAAAATAAAAATAAATCAGAAAGAGAAGTATGTAAAGAGGATAATTAAAGGGAAGTGAAGAACAAGAGTTTATGGAGGATAAGTATCTGAAAGTGAGTTAAGTTTATATGAGCTGGAAAGCAAGTGTGATTTTAGTGTTGGCAACTGGTGAACATATCTATTTTTGCATTTAGGCAGGTTTTTGGTGATTTAAGATTCTGTAAACTCCAATATATTTCACTTATGCAGAGTGTGCATCTTCTTGTTCCTCTTGCATATTCTTTAGATTGGTTCAAAATTGACCAATACAATTTATATTGGATACCTTGGTCTTTCAAATCCCATATTCTGCTAGCCAGAACTGTTGTAAATCTTTTTTCAGGATGTCGGAAAGATGCGACATGTGAGTAATAACGCGTTTTGAATGTGTCTTGTGTCATACCCACATATCAATCGCTGGTGGCTGGTAGGTTGTTGCTGGTGGTTGTCACTTTAGCCGTATATACAATGGCTTTGGTGTTGCATTTACCTTGTAATGGGCTTTTGAATCTACAGGAGCAATTTTGATGTTCTCTGGGTGTTTTCTTATTGACGATATAAGATTTAATAGGGGACCGCAGGAGTAGCTAATTTTGACACAGTTTCTATTGAAGATCTTATAGTATCTAGGGAAATGTTTATCTAAGAGCTCTAGGAATGTTTTGCCTACATTAGTTTTAACTGCTAAAGAGTAGGGGGGTGTGAACCAGATTATTTTTCTTTTCCTATTATTATGTTTAAAGGAGTTAATCGGTTCGCTGAATCCGCTATTTTGAAGGGCTTTATTATAGTAGGAGGATGCCTTATTGAAAATTGCTTCTGAGGAAGAGGGGTGGATATCCTTCGGCTAATATTAGGGATAAGGTTTTTAAAAATTATAGGAGGATGGCAAGAGCCTTTATTTATATATTTTAAATGTTCATTAGGTTTATGGTATGGTTTATAAGAAGCAGTAGGAAGATCTAGGTTTATATCTAGAAAATTAACATTGGAAAGGTTAGTGTCAATGGTAATTTTAAAATTAAAACTAGTGAAGGTTTTTATTAAGTCTTTCCTTATTCTATCTAAGTTATGGCCTATGGTGGTATGGCAAAGTATTAGACCATCGTCGCGATAAAGCCCAAAGGTATGGTTCTCTTTAAGTGTATATAGGAGGAATAGGCCGACTAAATCACAAACATCAGCACTTGTCAAAATAACCCATTGAGACATCGAATGAGTTCGCTGGTTTAGATATTTTTACGCAAGTGTCATTATTAGTAAACATGACATTCTCATCAATATCAGAAATATTGATAAACTTTCTAGCGAAATTTAAGTCTTTCGTAAAACAAGTGTGAGTAATAGACGGGTAGAAGTCTACAATGTCAAATTGGGTAAAACTAGAACTATTTTTATCTTTAATATTATTAAACCAATGTACTACAGAAGAGCTATTTATCCATTGGAGTAATTGAGATTTACTTCTAATATGTGTGTTTAAATTATTTAATATTGTTTTGCTAGCAAGACCGATTGCAGTCTTAGCAGGGTTGATTAATCTACAACTAGGACGATTAATAAAGTCTGGTTTGTGATCTTTGAGAGTGATAGAGGCATTACGTTTAGCAAGTTTTTCTGTTCTATTGTCTATTTTTAAAAAAAAAAGCTAATTCTTTAGCTTCCTTATTTATATTATTATACGTGTTTATATTAGCTATTAGGTATTTAGAGGTGATGTTATATGTTAAGAGTTGGTCATGTAAATTATTATTAACTTCGTATACATTTTTAGTTTTGTTAGAGAAAATGAACTTATTTTTAGAAGATTTGAATATTGAAACATAGTTTAGATTAAAAAGAGTTAGAGAACTTACGAAATTTGATATTGTTGATTAAATTAACTAAGTCTAGTTCAAAAGCGGTCAAGTGTTTTACTCTTTGCGGGTATTTATGAGTTTTGATATCAAAATATTTCTGTAGAGTCCGTGTTAAAGTGTCCATCGAAAATCAAATCTTTCCATCTCATTCTTTTACCAACTTTCTCTACTTTGTCTATCATAGTGTAGGAAGTGTTAGAAGGTGTTGGGATATTCTTGATGGAGTAATCCAAATGATATTTATCCATGTTCAGTATTGGTTTAAAATCCTTCGAATATATATATATATATATATGTGTGTGTGTATATACATATATATATATATATATATATATATATATATATATATATATATATATATATATATATATATATATATATATATATCGTTAAAATACCGTCACATATAGAACAAGTCTACAATCAACCATACGATTTAAAATCGATAAAGGAAGATTCGGGCCAAACAGATAAAAAATATCAATAAAACAATACGTCAATAATTTAAATGAATGTAAAATCATACCCGGACCCACTAGAAAGGTGTTAAATCTAGCTTCATGGGTTTCTGTAAATCCTTAGACTGTACTCTATCAGCTCACATATAAATATAAAAGCCTACTAGAATAAGTGGAACGGAGTTTACGTTATCAACGAGTTTTTTCCTGGCGGCAGAGGAGTCAACTAGCGGTGAAAAACGCACATGGCATTAGACAAGGGAGATGACCCCTATATCCGCGAAAACAATTCGAGTGAATGTGGAAATACACATATCGAATTAGAGTGCTCAATAGACATGTTAAAATAAAACAAAAGCTATTCATCACTCAATAGAATCGACAAAAAATGAGCAATAAAATTAACTGGTGGATAGCTATGTCCAGAGCTAAATATATTAGAAAGATCGAGTATCGAAAAATCGGCGCACGAGTTCACGATAAACGAAATTCGATATGAGCGGCAGAGGGCTCAATAATTCAGATGAATCAGAGCTATAACTATCGTTAAAATACCGTCACATATAGAACAAGTCTACAATCAACCATACGATTTAAAATCGATAAAGGAAGATTCGGGCCAAACAGATAAAAAATATCAATAAAACAATACGTCAATAATTTAAATGAATGTAAAATCATACCCGGACCCACTAGAAAGGTGTTAAATCTAGCTTCATGGGTTTCTGTAAATCCTTAGACTGTACTCTATCAGCTCACATATAAATATAAAAGCCTACTAGAATAAGTGGAACGGAGTTTACGTTATCAACGAGTTTTTTCCTGGCGGCAGAGGAGTCAACTAGCGGTGAAAAACGCACATGGCATTAGACAAGGGAGATGACCCCTATATCCGCGAAAACAATTCGAGTGAATGTGGAAATACACATATCGAATTAGAGTGCTCAATAGACATGTTAAAATAAAACAAAAGCTATTCATCACTCAATAGAATCGACAAAAAATGAGCAATAAAATTAACTGGTGGATAGCTATGTCCAGAGCTAAATATGTTAGAAAGATCGAGTATCGAAAAATCGGCGCACGAGTTCACGATAAACGAAATTCGATATGAGCGGCAGAGGGCTCAATAATTCAGATGAATCAGAGCTATAACTATCGTTAAAATACCGTCACATATAGAACAAGTCTACAATCAACCATACGATTTAAAATCGATAAAGGAAGATTCGGGCCAAACAGATAAAAAATATCAATAAAACAATACGTCAATAATTTAAATGAATGTAAAATCATACCCGGACCCACTAGAAAGGTGTTAAATCTAGCTTCATGGGTTTCTGTAAATCCTTAGACTGTACTCTATCAGCTCACATATAAATATAAAAGCCTACTAGAATAAGTGGAACGGAGTTTACGTTATCAACGAGTTTTTTCCTGGCGGCAGAGGAGTCAACTAGCGGTGAAAAACGCACATGGCATTAGACAAGGGAGATGACCCCTATATCCGCGAAAACAATTCGAGTGAATGTGGAAATACACATATCGAATTAGAGTATATATATATATCGTCTTCGCTGCAATACTTGTCCTTTTCCACCCTCACCACGCTTACAGGTTCTAACGAGTCATCTACCACTCCTTCATCTGCACCTCCACCCACTCCGTCTATGCCTTCCGGTGTTCCCTTTGCCGGTCCTTATACATCGGACAACCGGGACGCCGTTTGGCAGACCGTTTTGCTGAGCATTTGCGGAACATACGACTCGGTTTCTCTACTTCCGTCGCCCGTCATTTCCGTTATCCTGGTCACTCTTCCTTACATTTCTATGTCCAGGGTGTCCTTTTACATTACTGATCACAGGTCTTACGGACCAGGACTGAACAGAGTCTGATTTACTGCTTTCGGTCCTGTTTCCCTCATGGACTCGAATCCCCTCCCCGATTTCTTTAATACCCCGTTCGTTATCACACACGCGCTTGTATTTTCACGCCTAATTCCTACGCACGTATAATGACACACATAGACACACGTATACGCACGCGCATAAGTATAGCTCATTATACAAAAACGTTTTTTTTCCGTTTCAGTTAAACGCCCTCCATCATCTACTGTATTATTATCATACATATATGATAATAATAGGGTAATTAGAGTGGGTAATAGGAAAACGTTTCAGACCCCGACGGCAGAGCTCAAGGCGTTTCGGCGGCTATTTCTTGAACATCTTCTTATATATATATATATATATATATATATATATATATATATATATATATATATATATATATAATGTACATAAATGAAAAGTATAGAAGTTATTGTAGCAAGAAGTCAACAGCATTCCATAATATATATATAATGTATATATATGTATATATATATATATATACATAGGAACAAGTATGACCTGGACGGCAGATCTCAAGCCTTTTCGACGGGTTGTTATTTCTCTGAGGAACTGGAATCATATCCAATATGATTCCAGTTCCTCAGAGAAATAACAACCCAACCAGGAGCTGGACATATCGGAGTATTGACGGAGTAAAACACTTCAACCACATGTGTACCTGTCCCTACCACACCAATTCTGACTGCCTGAAGAGGTCACAGCCAATGAAGGATGTCACCGAATTATATATAGCAGTACATCTTTAAGAAACGTAGCCAAATTTTAAATATTTAACTTTATTATTTTATTTTACATTATTTCGGAGTCACCAAACCAACCTGTGTACTTCGTCGAGTGGTCCAATCTGCATACTAAGGTGTCGGTAAACCACCAACATATACTCAATATATATATATATATAAAGAGAGAGAGAGAGAGAGAGAGAGAGAGAGAGAGAGAGAGAGAGAGAGAGAGAGAGAGAGAGAGAGAGAGAGAGAGAGAGAGAGAGAGAGAGAGAGAGAGAGAGAGAGAGAGAGAGAATGAAATTGGAAGCAGCATAGAAAATATGTTTAAGGATCTGTCCTTCTTTTCTTCTTCTTTGATTCGTCAAACTGACATTATTAATAAATGAGAGGGACAATTATTTTAAAAAAAGGGACTTTTATAATGCATATAAAATATATAGAATATAATCGGTTTCGATGTATCAGTGTAAACCATCTTGCCAAATGTTAAATGTTACCATTAAAATGAATTTAAAAAAATTAAAGATTAAAAATTAATTGTTGAAGAGGTCGGTTTATCTTTCTTGATGCGAAGACTGGGTCCAAACTGGAACCTTATATATAGAGAGAGAGGTAGTCATAGTAGTTGTAATAGAAGTAGTGGTGGAAGTTATGAATTTTTACAGAACAAAATTATTCATAGGAACAGTGTCAATTGTGCTAAAGGATTAAAAGAAAGGACCACCAGGAAAGACGAACAGACCTCTTCAATACTTTAAATTTTTAATTTTTAATTCTTTTTAATTCTTTTTAATTCTTTTTAATTGCAATATTCAACATTTAAACTGATACATAGAAACCGGTTATATATTATATATTTCATAAACATTATAAAACTCCCTTTTCTTAAAAATAAATTTTCCTATCAATTTTTCAAAAATGCCAGTTTGACGAATCAAAGAAGAAAAAAGGAAAAACGGATCCATAAATATATTTTCCGTGCTATTTCTAATTCCACTTTTTCTTTATAACTCCTGTTTTGTATATAACCTTACTCCCTTTTAAATGTATATATATATGCACTGATGAAAGTTTAATCCCCCAGAAACATGAGTGTCTGCAATTCCGTTCATATGCCAATAGAAGAGCAAGAATGACGGCGTTATTCTTCTGACATGGCTTATAAAAGAGGCTGTTCGTTTGCAAACAAATCGAATATAATTATTAATATTCGAAATAACTCAGATGACATATATTGTGTTCAGTCATGTAGAGCGATAGACTATTTGTTAGTTATTTGAATATGGCAAAGCCAGCCATTAATCGCTAGCATGCAAATCTGGCTGATATGTAAATCTGGCTGAGCAGTGGGTCTGCTAATATGCAGATCTGACTATCAGACAGTCTGCTAATATGAAAATCTGGCCGATTCGTCATTGTATATTTTAGAAAATATCATATATTTTCACTAGCACTGACAGTTAGCAGGTAAACAGTAAACTGCACTGATGAAAGGTAATCACCCAGAAATATTAGTGTCTACAGTTTTGTTTACATGCCAATGCAAGAGCAAGAATGAAGTTTTCATTCTACTGACATGGCTTATAAAAGAGGCTTATTTGTATAATTGTAAACGAATCGAATATTATATATTAATATTCGAAAAAAAATATATTACATTTATATATATATACAAAGTATACATCGATATATACACAGAATTGGATAAAAGTTGTCTCTCTTTAGATCCTCTAACTATTGGTAGGTTTTATTTTTCATCTCGCTGTGTGTCTAAAATCATCTCGCTGTGTGTCTACAAGTGGGCTTGTAGGTGTTGCAGGTTTCGGCATCATGACCTGGCCCTCTAACGAGCCGTAGTTGTCTAGATGTAACCGATGCCGTTCAAGTGTAACCATGACCCACATGGATACAGGTATGTATGTATATTATGTCGGGTAACGCTTGAGTGCTACTGGTAACATGTAACTCAGTACAACCTGTCGCATGGTCGGATTGTCGGCGACTAAACCGGCAAACCCACCAAGTATATTCGGTGAGGAAGGTGATTTTGGAAACCCTGCAGGACAAAAAACCCAACATACCAAAGGTCGGAAGAACTCATAAGAGTCAACGGCCATCCCCAAAGAGGTGTAAATATGTATATACTGTATGGGTGTGGGTGTGTGTAGGATTGATTGCGCGTTTGTCTGTGTTCAAATACATATATGTTAAAAAAAACAATGTTTTGAGATTTAAAAACGTTTTAAAGCTTTTAAACACTGTTAAAAATATTTTAAACTTGTTAAAAGACTTTTAAACCATTTTAAAAGTTTAAAAACATAATTTATTTTTTTGTTGACTCTTTCTAATGAAAGTGTCATCGAACCATTGTAACTCATTGGTGGCCAGCAGATGGGTAAAAAGAAAATCCACTTGGAGTGAAGGACCCCGAGCTGTTGTTACAGTATGTTTCTAAATGAGGTAAACTTTGAAATAAAACCTCCGGTTGATGTGATTTCTGATCATCTGTCACCAGACATTAATCACAGAAACTTAGAGAGTGGTGTTCCTGTAGTACAATCATCTGCCACTATAATTCAATGAGGTACAGATATCTCTTTTATGATTTTCTCATCTGTCATTTTTACAGCTGGTAAAAATGGCGATGGAGGAGTGGCAACGTGTGTAGACCGGACCAGTTGGAAGCATGTATTTGCAAATCTACACATAGGCGGCAGGGATCTTATCTTAACATCATTGTTATGTCTTCCTGTGCCAGGGGCTAAATGCGATGGAGAAGCTTGTGCCTGATCAGCCCTATCAGGGAGAGCACTGCTCACCCAAATTCTTGGGAAGGTGCTAGAAAAGGTGCATTGAAAATTGCCTGTCACATCAATTCCAAATATTGAATATAGGCGAAAAAAGAATATAAGGACTGATCTGATGATAATAATCTGGTTATCAGCCAACTATTAAAGAAAAAAACATGCTCTTCATGAAAGGCTTCTGTGGAAGTGCACTACGAATTTTACTGCTATTAAAAACATACAAAGAATATGAAGGTACCTTACAACGCGAGGTGAGAAAGCTTAAATATATATGGTGGTTTAAGATCTCCGAAGATATTCTAAGTGCTCATAGCACAAATGATTCAAAACTGTTTTATAGTCTTTTTACGTGCAGTATTTGGTCCAACTTCATCTATTGTTCCAATAAGGTGCACAAGGTCCAAAGACGACACTGCCATCATCAAGGAATCAGATAAAATCCTGAAGATTATTTGATAATCTATCATCAGTTGATCATGATGCGCTAGATGGCCTACCCCAATGGGTTGTACATTTTAAAATGGATCGATTACCGGATTATAATCAGGTTAAAATGGCCATCGACCCGTTAAATATGGGTAAGGCACCTGGATCAGATGGAATCCCCGTGAAATTCTTAAAGATTGGTAATAAGAACATAAAACAAAACATATTCCATCTCATCATATAGTGTTCGGCTTGAGCCCTTATACCACAAGTTTGGATAGGTAGTATCTTGGTGACCTTGTTTAAAGGTAAAGGTGTAAAGGAATCTGTGTTCACTACCGTCGAATTACTTTGCTGGAGTTTGTGGGCAAAGTTCTTGCTAGATTATTGTTGAATAGGTTGAAGGAGGCCATTTGTCCTACAGTAATCCCTGAATCAGAAAGTGGCTCTAGATCTGACAGAGGGAAGATTGATATAATGTTCTCTGCAAGGCAGATTCAGGAGAAATGTATTGAGCAATGGGTTCCTCTGTATCAGGTTGATTTGACAATGGCCTTTGATACGGTTAACAGACATTCACTGTGGAAAATATTAGGCAAAATAGGGTGTATACTAATGTTTATTGATATGTTCGTCCGGCTGCACAGAAATATAAAGGCTCGGGTTGTCATGAATTGAGAATTGTCCAATTAAATCCCAGGTCATAATGTCGTGAAGCAGTGAGATATTCCGGCCCCCACACTGTTTTCAATATGCTGTGATGCTGACTCATGCATTCCAGGAAAGAGTGTCCTATTGCAAGTTAGAACTACAGGAAGGATCTTTGACCTAAGAAGGTTCAATTTCAAACCCAAGGTGTTCTAAATATTAATTAGAGGACTCCTGTATGCAGACGATGTTGACTTTCTGGTTCACTCTTAAAATGATATGCAACAGATAATGGATTGTTTTGAGGCTTCTTGTAATGCCTTTGGCATGACAATTAATCTAAAAAAGACCAAAGTAATGTTCACCCCATCACTAGGGGAGGCATATATTGAGCCAAATATAATGGCACATGGAACTAGGTTGGGTGTAGTTGACACTTTTGTTTACCTAGTTAGTGCATTATCACGGTATGGTTCGATGAATGCAGAAATATACCTACGCATTCAGAAGATGTCTGTAACCTTCGGGAAATCTGAAAAGAGAGTTTTGTCGGATCATGGCATCAATATCAAGACTAAGATTAATCTGTACAAGGCCTGCATTCTGAGTGCTCCGTTGTACTCTTCAGCAACGTGGACAGTACATCGTTGACACCTTAATATGCTTGAGCACTTTAATCAAAAGTTTTTAAGACGGATCCTAAACATCAAATGGCAAGATAAAAAACCTGATACGCAAATCCTTATACATGACGGTTGCACGAGCATTGAATCTAGCATCATATCCTCTCAAATGCATTAGGTAAGTCGTGTTGTGCGCATATAATGAGGAAAGACTCCCAAAACAAGTATTTTACAATCAATTGGTGACTGGGAAACACCTTCAGCTCACACACACACACGAAAAACAAAATAAATATATATATATATATATATATATATATATATATATATATATATATATATATATATATATATATATATATATATATATATTAAAAGAATAGAGGTGTAACACACGAGTTATGATATATTGGTAAACGGAAAAGAAAATGCTGACAAATTGTTCCCAGTGAAAAATAGTTTCATTAGGAATAAGTAAAAATTAGTAATAAGTATTGGTTAGTATTCAGTTTTGGTTTTAAGTTTTACCGGTTGCGCATTTCTAATGCTTTTCAAAAATAATTTTGAGATAGAGCGCCCGTGATGTTTGCTCTGATGATTAGTTTTGGAAGTTCTACCTGTTTTATGTGAAAAAAGTGGCTCCAGATGTATTAAAATAAGTTTCGCGACAATTCGTGTTGCAAAAATTCTTGTGGTTAAAACAATTTTGATTGTTAGGTAGAGGTCATGTGAATGTTAAAAATTGATTTTGTGCGAACAGCAGCCTGTTGACAGACTGCTGTACGCACACACATCCCTGCTGACCATTATCACAACAACGAACCTCTTTACTACTACTACAAACACACACATATTTGTTTTGAAAGACTTATTTTTCAGTGACTTCTCAATCAGCCGACAAAACCTACATTTGGCGCAAAATCAACTTTTAACATTCACATGACCTCTACCGACCGATCAAAATCGTTTTGGCCACAAGAATTTTTGCAACACGAATTGGCGCAAAACTTATTTTAATACATTTGGAGCCACTTTTTTCACATAAAACAGGTAGAATTTCCAAAACTAATCAGATTAGAGCAAACATCACGGGCGCTCTATCTCAAAATTATTTTGAAAAGCATTAGAAATGCGCAACCGGTAAAATTTAAAACCAAAACTGAATACTAACCAATACTATTACTAATTTTTACTTATTGCTAATTAAACTATTTTTCACTGGGAACAATTTGTCAGCATTTTCTATTCCGTTTACCCATATATATTGGTAAACGGAATAGAAAATGCTGACACCCAGTGAAAAATAGTTTAATCAGGAATAAGTAAAAATTAGTAATATATATATATATATATTGGTAAACGGAATAGAACATGCTGACAAATTGTTCACAGTTGAAAAATAGTTTAATTAGGAATAAAAGAGTATTAGTAATTGTATGGGTTAGTATTCAGTTGTGGTTTTAAGTTTTTAAGTTTTTACCGGTTGCGCATTTCTAAATGCATTTCAAAAATAACTTTGAGATAGAGCGTCTGTGTTGTTTGCTCTGATCTGATTAGTTTTGGGAATTCTACCTGTTTTTATGTTTAAAAAGTGGCTCCAGCGCTACTTGGTGTTGCAAAAATTGTTGTGGTCAAAACAATTTTGATTGGTCGGTAGAGGTCATGTGAATGTAAAAAATTGATTTTGTGCGAACAGCAGCCTGTCAACAGGCTGCTCTTCGCACACACATCCATGCTGACCATTATCACAACAACGAACCTCTTTACTACTACTAAACACACACACATATTTGTTTTGAAAGACTTATTTTTCAGTGACTTCTCAATCAGCCGACACAAACCTACATTTGGCGCAAAATCAATTTTTAACATTCACATGACCTCTACCGACCAATCAAAATTGTTTTGGCCACAAGAATTTTTGCAACACGAATTGGCGCAAAACTTATTTTAATACATCTGGAGCCACTTTTTTCACATAAAACAGGTAGAATTTCCAAAACTAATCAGATTAGAGCAAAC
>OZ024747.1:35902235-35957235 GCA_964016885.1 Eledone cirrhosa | reverse complement strand
ACTACAAATTAAGTCCATTCCAAATGAACCCGAACCTCAATGACACCTTAGGGAAAGAATGGCATTGGAAAAAATGAAGACAGAAATTGAACTTCTTAAACTGAGGGCCTAGACAAATGAGGAAAAAATCAAACCCATCGATGAAGAGATCCTCCTGGAAATCAACAATAAAACTGAAGGCCCCAAGGTAGAGAAGATCTGCAAATTATGGAAAGGGGACTGCAACAGAGAAGAACTGAAATCCCTTCAACACTGGGAAAAAAGTGCCGCTTGGTTCCTACACTATGAATCGACTTTTCAAACGGATTACACCTCCAATAACCCGTTCATAAAAATAGGAAAACCCATAACTGAACCGCACAACAACTTCTCAAACCCCCAAGCCACTAACAAACGAAGAAGGAAGCACCACACCGAAGATGAACTTCCCAACCTCGCTACCATAAGAAGGAACAAAAACCCAAGAAATCATCTCCCCCAGAATGACATTTACAACTTTCCCCCTTCAAGGAGACACCATACCAAATTACTCAACTACTACGCGGATGCCTCATCGTCAAACATAGGGAAAAGATACCACCACCATGATAGATGTAACAACTTCCCCGCTTCAAGGGGACAGCAATGTAATTACCATTTTCTCAACTCTCGCTTCCACAATACACAACAAACCCACACCACACGATACAACCAACAACGTAGGCCACTTATAACACCACAATACAACATGGCACGTAGAAACACACATCCATACTCGCAGTACAGGAACACCCCATTCAATCTACAACCACCAAGATTTTTGATGTTCTATTAAGAGAACTGATTTTACTGAAAATATCGAATAATTTACACCATTTTACCAGGGGAAAAAAAATACTGGTCCCCCCTCACACACACATTCTCTCACACACACACACACCCATATATACACACACACACATATACACACGCGTACATTAACATACAAAGAGACTTATACACACACACATACACACACACACACTTCTCCGTATAAGACAAAAGCTGAAAAATATCTTTTGACATGCTAAAATACCCCCCACTGCTTACAGACACATTCCTATTGACCATCCCGCTACCACGAACTACTCTGCTATACACACACACACACACACACACACTTATCTTAATAGCCATTTGAACTGTCAACAGGCTGCGGTTCGCACACACATACCTGCTAACCATTATCACAACATCGAACACTTTACTACTACTACTACACACACACACACACACACATATTTGTTGTGAAAGAGTCATTTCTCAGTCTTGGCGCAAAATCAATTTTTTACATTCACAGGACCAATCAAAATTGTTTTGACCACAAGAATTTTTGCAACACCAAGTAGCGCTGGTGCCACTTTTTTAACATAAAAACAGTCTTGGCGCAAAATCAATTTTTTACATTCACATGACCTCTACCGACCAATCAATTTGTTTTGACCACAAGAATTTTTGCAACACCAAGTAGCGCTGGAGCCACTTTTTTAACATAAAAACAGTTAGAATTCCCAAAACTAATCAGATCAGAGCAAACAACACGTGCGCTCTATCTCAAAATTATTTTTGAAAAGCATTTAGAAATGCGCAACCGGTAAAAACTTAAAAGCTTAAAACCACAACTGAATACTAACCCATACAATTACTAATACTCTTTTATTCCCAATTAAACTATTTTTCAACTGTGAACAATTTGTCAGCATTTTCTATTCCGTTTACCAATATATAATAACTTGTGTGTTACACCTCTATTCTTTTATATATATATATATATATATATATATATATATATATATATATATATATATATATACACATATATATATATATATATATATATATACATATATATATATACATTTATATACATATATATATATATATATATATATATATATATATATATATATATATATATATATATATATATATATATATATATATATATATATATATATATATAAGAATTGGATAAAAAACAACCATAAATATCTACAGTTTGAAATTCAGAACTGGAAAGTGCTTGCTTTAAAGAGGGGTAAATGGAGAGGATACGTGATGGAAGGCTGCATAATGTTTAAAGAGATACGTCTTGATCACGTACAACTTAAACGTCAGCTTCGAAAAGGCCACGGTAATTAATTTCAATAAGAACACAGGAACTGGATTTGTGAGGTGTGTGGTCGTCTACTGCTCTCAAAATCTGGGTGCATCATCCATTTAAAATCACATAACAAGCCAACCGAATGCAACTCTACCCCTCAAATGCTATGTGAGACAACATGTGTAGTGTGCGAACAGATCTGTAAATCAATCTCTGGGCTTAAAAGTCATATGAGGGTATATATGGATGACATTCCACAAACTGACGCAATCAAGCCTATAGGGCACATCTTTTGTCTCTCACATGTGTTGCAGATCGTGCAAATCTAACGCTGGACTTAAAATCTAGCCAAGGATTTGGAGTCGGTAATGTTTGATTGGGATGCATAGGGAGACGGCAATCATCTGCAAAGATGAAGCACTCACCATGTATTATGTATGTATGTATGTATGTACTTATGTATGGAGGTACTTATGAATGTATGTATGTATACGTTTCAAACATGTAATGTCCAAGATCACTTACGTACAAAGACAATCCTGATACACCAGTCCTTATGCATTCCCTCTGGGGTTTAATTGACTATTCAAATACCATGAAGGTACTGTACTAATCCTCATATTAGTGCTGATTTTTAAACAAATAAATCAAGTTTATTGCACAATTATCAACTTCCGTTTCTAATAATATTTCTATTTGAAAACGTAGTATTCATTATTTTTTTTAGTCGATTATTCAAAGGACGTCATTTTTATTCGACATCTTACAAAAGTCATAGACATCATATGTTTTGGTCAAGGAAACAATACATTTACGAGTATCTGCCAATTCTGAATTCAAGCCTTAGCTTGACATTATACATAAAGAATAATCAACGGTGAAATTAAAACAACAATTGCCAGTTAATTTTGTTGGATGAACTTCCAATAGGATTTCAATTACTGTCACCTTTTCTTTATTGTTTGTAATTTTACTCACCATGCATGCTTATCTATATAATTCATAATATGATTGAATGAATTACTGTATGTGTGGTAGGAAGATGTATATCTTTCTGTATCTCTTACAAACATTCAGTAGCACTGACAATAATTGACAATAATTGACAATATTGGTCGTTTGATTCCTTTATGCATTGTTATATTTCACTTCTTCCCTATATCAATAACCTCCTATTTCCATCAATGTTTCCTTTTATTATTCCTATCGTTTGTTATTTTATAACATTTAATTTTATTGCATTCTACAGCTTTCTGATGTTTCATACTCTGTTGTCAATTCGTCCTGTCATTTTCTATACATTCCTCTATCTAGGTTTAATCTTAATATTTATTCTCCCTTTCTTTATTCCTTTTACATTATTTTGTTTTTAGTATTTTATTTTACTTTCATCTATGAATTTTATTTGGTTCTTTTCAATCATAGTGACATTGTTCATAGTTATTCATCCCTTTTCAATTATATCGTTTCCTTATTTATATTTTATTTTCTCTTGTTTATTTTCATTATCTCTCTCTCTCTCTCTCTTTCTTTCTTTCTTTCTCTATATAGTTTTCACGTTCTCTTTCTTGCTCTCTCACTCCCTCGCTCTCTCTCCTAGATCTAGTTTGAATTATATCATGACAATTTCATCACCTTATACTTTAGTCTTCAAAATCGCACATGTAACTTCTGTGTCTGTGAAATATCTGTTTCTTTTTCTAAGTGAGTAAATTATGTCTTTTGAACTTTTACTATATTCTGTTTTCCTCTAGTTCCTGTTATTACCTTATTCTAATCCTTTTGAGATTTGTTTACTTATTTTAGCTACGTATTTTATTCTAAACGTAATATTTTTAGAATATTCTTTACAATCTCTTTCTGATAATGCTAGAAGATCCTATCAAATGTCTTCCACTAATTATATTTATTTTTTTGTATCTCACAAGAAACATCTCCTAATTCAGCTTACCTGTTCGTATATTCGTTTTCTCAGCTTTTCTCTGATAAAATTAACAGTCAGTTGGTTCTCGTTTCAATTGTTTTTCTCCATATTTAACAAATTCTTTTTTGATTTTATTCCATTCATTGTTCTTCGACATTCGAGTGGTTTCATTTATTTTATTTTCAGTAGAACACAAATAGTCTTCTCATATTCTTTATATGATCCTTCTGGTTTTGTCCCTATATCTTTATTTTACGACATCCTATTAATTCAGCTGCTTCTTCAATGTGATATTTTATCAGTCAAGATCCCTACTCATATATAAAGTGAATAGATCCTGCACCATTAGCTCCCTTTTCAATATAAATCTAGAATTTTCCTGATACTCCGTTTTCTTTGGTGTATTTTTAAAAACAATTTTGTCCCTCAATATTTTTTCCATCTTTATTACTTTATAATTTTTTTTCATTTTTTTTCACACTCCTCTGCTTTATCCACAATTCGGTAATAGAACTTCAATGCGAAACACGGATGTTGCATTGTCTGTAGTAGTAGTAGTAGTAGTAGTAGTAGTAGTAGTAGTAGTAGTAGTAGTAGTAGTAGTAGTAGTATTAGTAGTAGTAGTAGTATTAGTAGTAGTATTAGTAGTAGTAGTAGTAATATTATTAGTATTGGTGGTGGTAGTAGTAGTAGTAGTAGTAGTAATATTGGTGGTAGTAGTAGTAGTAGTAGTAGTAGTAGTAGTAGTACCAGCAGCTGCAGAAACAGTAGTAGTAGTAGTAGTATCATTAGTATTATTATTATTATTATTATTATTATTATTATTATTGAATGCCATGGTTGACCGAGGCTCGGCTCTGTAAGGTATAGTAATTTTTAACCGTTAAAACAATTGTAAATTGTTTAAAACTTGAACCAAATTGTTAATAAAGACACCCTCCTCCTCGTGAGAGGGGTCTTTCTGTCCGTTATTTGGCCCTTCGGGGTTAAATAACCAGTTATTGGGGTTTTGTACCCAAAATTTCATTTTAAACAAAAAAACAACATGGCTACGAAAAAGAAATTTCATACGTCACTCCCACTCATCCCGTCTTCTTCTTCCTCAATCATCACTACAGCAGGGAGAAGATTGTCTCTCTCCCTCCCTTCTTTAAATGTGTCTCTCTCCCTCCCTTCTCTTTCGCAAGTGACGAAAGAAAAGAAATGTCTCGTGCAAAGCGTGCAAGGTTTCTCCACGACGACGACGACAGCGACGAAACAGGTGTGCGGGAAATACGAAAACTCAGTTCATTCGTCTGACGTCAGGAATAATAGCAGTAGCAGCCGTAATAACAACAGCAACAGTGACAATGAAAACAACAGTAGCAGCCGCAACAGCATCACCAGCAGCGTAAACAACAACAGCATTAGCAGCAGCAACAACAACCACAGCAACAGCGGCGAAGGCAGTAGTCGTAGTACCTGCAGCAACAACAAAAGTAACAGCAGCTCTGACGACAACAACAACAGCAGCAGCATAGAAAAACCAATCTCATTTGCAGGTATTGCGAAAAACTTGGAAACAATCCTCATAATAAATGAGGAATTAGAGGAAGCGAAGAAGATGGTGACAAAGAATGGACACCGAGCAATCTGCAAGGCAGCGGAACATTTTTTCGAAACCCAACAGCACTGTACGGTCACGTACCGTACAGTAAGTACAAAATCCCGTAGGGTAGAAAGAGCCACAGCGGCTCAAATACAAAAAGCCTTGGGGTCTGTGTGGCAGCGGAAAACGCACATCCCCCGAGGCAAAAAATATGCCACCGTAGACGTACTTTTTGCCACACCCCAGGAGGCAAAGGCCCAATCAGTAGTGACCCTAAGGAGCGAGGAAATGGTGTTGGTGCCCTCCTACTGCGGGCAAAAAATTGTGAGGGTCAAACTGATCCACGTCCCCCCGCCCCCCCGGAATGGCCCCTTCTTGGCTGGCCGCGTCTGTCCTCGTCGGAATCGAGGACAAAACAACTGTACTGCAAGTACAGAAAAAAGTAAGAGAAGATTGGGTCGGCACCTCCATTGAGATGCTAATCCAAACCAACCAGGAGTGCATCGAAGCTATCCCGGATGTGATAGACTTCGATAACGGCACTCAACTGCCCATAAGTGTTGAGGGCAAACGCCCGAAATGCTTTCGCTGTGGATCGAAGACTCACCTCAGGGCCTTCTGCAACGAGAAGACCCTGAGAAAGGAGAAACCCCCCCTCCTTCCGAATCCGGCTCCACGGCTACCAGCAACAGGACAAGCGGCAACCAGGAACGATAGGTCCGAGGCACCCATACCCACGCGACGGAAATCAAAAACAGCAGCAGCAGTGGAAATATTAACAACAACAGCAATACCAAATGCAGCTGCAACAGAGACTCCAGTGCAAACATCACCAACAACAACAAGTGAAAGAGTGGAGCTGGTACCCCTCCCCGACTTCACAGAATCAGACATGGAGTGTGAGGTGGGAGAGGGATGGCAAAAGGTCGTAAGAAGGCACAAACGCAGAAGCAGCGCATCGTCGCCTTTGAAAAGGGAGGAAAGAAATGAGAAAAGGGTAAAGTCTACTGCAAAGAGACCCACAGCAGCAACACCACCAACACCATCACCACCCACACTAGCACCACCATCACCACCGGCGACAACCCCACCGCCAACAACACCTTCAACACCACCACCACAAGCACCAACATCGCAAACACAACAACAAAACACACACACCCAGCAACAACGACAAGAAAATAGCAGAACCACACCCCACCCCCAGAAAAACAAATGCACGGCAATAAATACACACAACAAGAAACTAATGACTTACATAATTGAACACACAGACATTTCACAACAGGACTACATAATACCAGCACCAATCAAAACGCCAACTAACATAAGACTACTAAAAATAGCACAGAAACAATACACAAACATTAAAACGAAATTCCCCAACGCAGTTGGTGATTTCAGGGACCTAGGAGGAACCATCAATCGAAGAGTATATTCAGACATTCTCTTAGAAGAGCCGACGACCAGCCGAAGGGACGATTCAACGGTCCCTTCACCAGACGATCAAGTGAAAAGGGATGTAAAAACCATCCCTCCTCTACCAAAAGTACGGTAAGTGGTCTTTCCCATCTTTTACACTCTATTTTAAACATGACCTCACTCAGAATAGACAGCATAAATGCGCGTGGCTTGGGGTCGTCATGGAAGCAGGGTCACCTGCTCAACGACCTCAGGTCACTAAACATAGATGTAGTGGCCATCAGCAAGACCGGAATCTCCGAAGCACGGGCCTTCGCACCGATCTTCGGCGGCTACGATGTGTACGCATCTCCCAGCCGTCCTGGATCGGGTGGAGGAGTTGCTGTGCTTTTTCGGAGAGGTTTGGATCTCGCCATACGGGCCATCTTCCTGGACCCAGAGGGTAAGCTGGTGGTGCTGGACGTGACCAGCGGAGACGGGCAAGCTTTCAGGCTAGAGGCCGTCTATGCCCCGACAGGAGCAGGGCGGCCTGATTTCTTCCGGCGTCTGGAGACCTTTCTTGGAACGTCCCGCTCTTTAGTGTTAGTGGGCGACTGGAACGGGATCTTAGATGCACGCTGGGACTGTGTGGGATTAGCGGATGGGGGTGGAGGGTGCAAGAGCCTCACCAACCTGCTCAGGCGTTTTGAACTGTCTGAAAAGTACCGATTGGATTTCCCGAATGTGCCAATGTGGACTTGGACAAACCGCATAGGGTCATCCAGATCATATCTAGATAGAGTATTTTGTAGGGAAATAGATAGATCTAGCATAGGCTGTCCACAATTCAAGATAGTCAGCTACACGGACCACAAATTCGTGATCTGTGTGCTTTACTTAGATAGGCTTCATAGACGAGGACCCGGCTACTGGAAGCTAAACGCGTCCTTACCAGCGCGCAAGGCCTACAGAGACCGGATTAGCGAACTAGTTAAGCGGGCGTTGACGGGGGCCATCGTCAACAACAAGTGGTGGTTTGCTCTGAAAAGAGCGATTAGAATAGAATCGATTAGGTTTAGTAAGGCTTTAGCAATAGAGAAAAATAGAGCAGAGGGAGAACTAGTTAGAAAATTAGACGAGGCGCTTAGCAAAGGCATTGCGACCGACGTGCTTGCGGCGAAATTGGCCCTTGACCAATTCTTCAATGCAATGCACGAAGGCTGCGTTGTCAGAGCAAGGGTGCGTGCTCTCAGACACGAGGGGACGACAGCCGTTCAATGGGCCCGAGTGGCGGAGGCGCGTCGTGGCAACAAAGCCACGATCCGGTCTTTGGTGGACCACGACGGGCGCATGCTACTCGATCCCGGGCAAATGTGTGAAGCTTTTCAGCGACACTTCGCTCAGCTGTTCGGGGGCAGCAGTGGGCCGGGTAGAGGGATGGACTTTAGTGTCTACCTCGACGGACTGCCGCGGCTTTCGGCCACTGAGGCGGAGTGTTGCGAAAAGCCGATAACAACCGCTGAAGTACGGGATGCAATGACTAGTTGCACAAGGGGTAAATCGCCTGGTTTGGATGGTCTGCCCTATGAACTTTACGTACAGATGCCAGACTTGTTCGGAGGCCTCTTGGCGGACGTCTACTGCAACTGGCAACAGAACGGGAGAATTCCCAGTTCTGTGAGCCGAAGAGCGGTGGCTCTGCTGAGAAAGGATCCGAACAAAGGGGATAACATAGACAATTTCCGGCCCATAACTCTGCTAAACACAGAGTTCAAGATTTTGGCCAAGGTGCTAGCAAAGAGGTTGGCGCTTGTCGTTGGTGGTCTGGTGGGAGAGGCGCAGACATGCGCCATTCCCGACAGATCCATCCACGACAACCTCCACCTCATGCGATACATCATAGAGAGGGTAGCTAAGGAACCTGGCACGGGTGGGTCCTTGATCAATTTAGATCAGTCGAAAGCTTTCGATAGGGTCGACCATCGTTACCTAGCGGCAGTCCTGAGGGCGGCTGGCTTTGGGCCCGTCTTCAGAGGCTGGATCGCTGCCATGCACAGCGACATCTGCTCTGTGGTGAGAGTGAACGGTCACCTGTCGGAACTGTTCAACATCATGCGCTCGGTCAGCCAAGGATGTCCCCTCTCGTCCCTCTTGTACGTATTGACTCTCGAGCCATTACTGCACAAACTGGAGACGTTGAGGGGAGTCCCGCGCGAACTAGGATGCGGAAGATCCGTGTCAGCATATGCTGACGATGTCACCGTAGTGGTGTCGAATGCCAAACACATCGAGGCGATCGGCACTACACTAAGAGAATACGAAGCGGTGACAGGAGCAATGATCAACCAGGAAAAGTCAGTGGGCCTGCAGCTCGGCACCTGGAGAGGCAGGTCCATGCCGTCCAACAGCGTCATCGGACGCTGGACGGACGGACCGGTTAAATTGCTAGGGGTCTGGTTCGGTCCGGACCTCCAGACGGACAAAATCTGGGACGAGGTGACGAGCAGGGTGGCTTCTCTCACCCAGAAATGGGCGGAGAGGAAGCTATCCCTGAAAGGTCGAGCGGAGGTCGCTAACGCGTACATCGCGTCTATTATCTGCTACCGCCTGACCGTCGTACCTTGTCCTAAGCCTCGCCTGACTGCGCTGGTGCGTTTGCTCTTTCGCTTTTTGTGGAAGGGACGTGCTCCGATGGTCAGGCGGTCCATCTGTTGTCAACACCCGCTACGTGGAGGGCTGGGCATGCCGTGGCTGATGATGCGCAGGCACCCGCTCAGGCTACGACATCTCCACCTCTTCCTCGACGGTGATCAGGTGTGGTCGCCGTTTGCTAGGCGCGTATTTCCCCAGCTCGTTTCCTTGACGGAGCTGCAGTCCTGGGTCAAGCGAAGACCGAGAGGGAGCGCCTGGAGACTGGAATGTCTTCAGGCGCTCACAGCCTTCGACCAATCGGGCAATGTGATCGGTGGAAACTCCACCTCGGCGTTCTCAAGAGGATTAGTGGAGGGTAAGAGCGACGACGTACTTGGGGAAACTCTAGGCGTCGACGAAAATCAACTAGCCAATCTCTTCGGAAGAACTTTCGGGCCGGGGCCTATGGACAACTTCCAGAAATCTCTGGCCTGGCAGTACTACCGAGGAGCCTTGCCAGTTCGGGATAAACTCTACAGGCATGGAGGTGCCGTCAGCCGGGCATGTCCGAGATGCGCGCAGGGCGACGAAACCGTCCTGCACGCACTCGTCCAGTGTCCGAATATTGCTGACTTGTGGGTTTATGTCGAACACCTGCTGTCGCGTTTAGGACGGATCCGGCTATCATCTGAGTCCATCGTGAGGATTGCCCCGCCCTCCTCCTTTAGCCGGGAAGGGCAGGCAGTTTTTATCTGTCTGGTGGCCATGGCGAAAGAGATAGTATGGTGGACACGTTTGAAAGGGCTGAAGACGAGCACTTACCTCTTCGGTGATGCTCTGATTGACTTTTTCAAATTTCATTTGAAAAGAAAAATCAGAGTAGAGAGGGAAGTGCTCTCTTCCCAGCATTTTGTTGAAAGATGGGTGAGAGAAGCAAGAATGGCCCGAGTGAATGGGCCTACTCTGAGTATATATCTGTAAATTAAAGGTGGAAAACTGGGAGAGGGCACTTGCCTTGGTGGTCAGGGTCATTGTGGCTTTTTACTGGGCTTTCTCCACAAATGTCCCTCCGAAGTCTCCCCCCTATTGGGGAATTTTTCATTGTTATTCTCATTGTTATTTTTGTTACATCCTCTGTTTTTGTTTTTTTACACGCAGAAATGCCCATTTGTACCGTCCTGCATTGTCCTGCACTGTCCTTAATGTCTACTTTATGTAAACCCTTGTGGTTAATAAAGAAATCATTATTATTATTATTATTATTATTATTATTATTAGTAGTAGTAGTAGTAGTAGTAGTAGTAGCATGTTCCTTACCTCCTCACTTATATGCTCATATTCAACTTTATCTTTAGTATTTAGCCTTCTTTGTTTCCCATTTCCAGGCAATCCCTATGACCTACTTCCATCCTTGCACGCAGATGTTTCCCATCGAACATTTTTGTTGAATTCATATTTCCAATCCACAATATGATGCTTCTTCCCAAATCAATAACGATCGATATTTAATTATTATTTTCTGTAATATTTAAAGAGGTTAAATACATCTATTATTCACAGTTACAAAATTCATTTTTCTATCAATAATTTCAAATTGTTCCCACAATATTCTAGAAAATTTAGCTTTATATAGTTTCGTTCTTATTTCTCATTTCATCCATGCTTCTGTGTTGAGGAACTTCTATGTATTTCTTTTTTTCCATAACCTTATCGATCTTAATATTTGTTTTACTTTTTCTAATATTTTTACAGTTTCAGAATGCCATTCACATTTCAATATTATATTCGTTTGGGTCTTATAAAATCATATCGTCTTAGGGCCAAGAGATGTTCTTAATATTCTTGGTTATCTAACGTGTTTTATTTAGACATCTTCTGGTATATATAAGATATAATCCATGAGTTACTTGGCATATTGCAGATACAATGAAGACGGATTGGGACAGGCAAATAAATGGAGCTGATATTAATGGATCACAACCATCAGGTGCAGGTTGCATGTAATTGCTATGACTAATGATTGTAGGTAGCAATGTTTGAAAATATGCTGAGATGGAAATATATTCCAACACCTGTTGAATAATAGCCCCACACTATCTTTCTTAATATCGTATGTGAAGGTATTTTAAAATTATGTGCTGCATTTAAAAAAAAATATTTTCAAACACTGTACGATGAGCTTTTACATTAATCCGTAGTAAGTGCGACTTACTGATTTAGGTTGACGTACAATTATTACCAGAAATATTAAGTTAAACTCATCACGTATAGCTTCGTATTACCAAATACTTTAGCAACCAATATGAACATAATGTTATTGTGCATTTTACGGTCTGACTTCAAATCCCACCGAGGTTAACTTGGCCTTTCATCCACGCGGGGTCGATAAAATAAGGCACCACTGTGCTAACCTTGTCCCAAGACTAAAAACAATTATTATCCATAAATAAATTTCTCTCCACATCGAAATGACGATTCAACCCGTTCGTAACTATATTCTGCAATACTTAAACACCAACTGGCTTTACTTGCAGTTGTTAAATTTTGATTAAGGCATGACATACCTTAATTTTCCTATAGAGCTTGCCTCTTTGGATGAATTATTTTTCCTGTGAGATTTTAAAGTTGTTCCAGATGTGACTAGCCATTTTGCTTTCAGATATATCTAAGCATATGTTACCCCCAAATCGTACATTTTAATGCCACTAGAGGTATATTTTAAGCAGTTTAGATCTATTAAGTTGTGTACAAACTTCATAAAATCATGCAAGAACTAAATGATCAAAATATCAGAAGACTTGTAATGGAATTAAATGTTGTATCAGTATGGGGAGGGTAAACGAGGGAGGTTCATGAATTTAATGGATATTTCAACTACATAAGATTCACGAAGCTCGGACTTAACATCACGTAATACATCAAAGCATCATATTCCATACCGAATATTGGTTGAGATCATACGAGGAAGGTATTCAAATATTTGCACTGTACTGATCGTCAACGATACCGCAAAAATGTCGATATCGAATTATTGTTAATATCTTTAGAATATTATTAACAAGAACCAACTAATGATTTTCAATAAACAATGGAAACTTTGATAAAAAGAAATTCTGGTTACTAAATCGCAAATTTTACAGCAGATCGTCGTTGACGACTTTCATGACTATATTATCTTTCGGCTTCAAATGACGAATTGAATTAACGTCCATTCTTTTGATGAAATGATAGATTTTAAATTTATATTGTTTTTCTTTTTTTTACTTTTTAAGTGTCCGCTAGGGATCACATAATTATGAAGTTTCAAATATGAAGATTTTGATTAGGCATAATGCTTCAAATTCATTTAAGGGATATGCATGTCATTTTAGGAAGAATGAAAATAAAATTATAACTTTAAAATGAAATTATGTCTCTGAAATCATGTAAGGGGAAGAGAAACTTAATTACCTGAGATGTCCCACTTAGAGACAGTATTGGCTAGAATAAGAATATTTATATAATAATTCTCCAACGCATCCACACATTTAGGATAAAGAAATCAATTCTGAGTTTTAAAATATCCAGCTCTAAATTTGAATTAATTTGGTCAATATATAAATCTTATTTATTGATTACTAGCTGAGGTACCCAACGTTGCTAGGGTTTAAGTAATACAATTGTTTGTACAGAAATAACACTTGACGAAGCTCTCGGTTGAATTAAGTCTTATAGGAAAACCCGGTTATCGTCGGGGATGTCCACACCACGGCCAACTGGTTAATGCGACCCGCAGTGGCCTTCTATCCGTCCCGTAAGATGTTCCATTCGGTTAAATATACGCATATTAGCAACAAAGATGACACAGCCTAGGGTGGGTTGGTAATTTTTAAATATACTTACGGCCCGCGTGTCAACTGTGGCCCGTTGAAGATTTCTATTCGATTCGCAAAAGGTTCCACCCGGTATTCACTTTTGGAAAATTCCCCCGTATTTCCCAACCAGAGCCCATAAATCCCATTTGTCTGGGTAAAACTCGGCCCGTGGAGGGCAAATTCAATTGTTATCCATCCCATTGTTGTACAGCCCTCTGTCCCGATGGAGAAAACTATCCACTCCACATAAGTGGTGTATCTATGATGTTTTCGCTTTATTAAGGTGCCCTCAGGAAACATTTAACAGCTTATTGATACACGTGCGTAAACATGTGTGTGTGTGTGTGTGTGTGTGTGTGGGTGTGTGTGTGTGTGTGTGTGTTTGTGTGTTTGTGTGTGTGTGTATGTGTGGGTGTGGGTGTGTGTGTGTGTGTGTATGTGTGTGTGTGTGTGTGTGTGTGTGTGTGTGTGTGTGTGTGTGTGTGTGTGTGTGTGTGTGTGTGTGTGATTGTATGTGTTATTACATATCCGTATGAAGCTAAGAAGAAATCTAAATAAAAGTGTGTGTGCGCATGTAAGTACGAAGCTATGAGCAAACGTATGTTAATATAAGGGTGTGTATGTGTGTATTCAGATCAGTGAAGTTAAAACTGGAATGAGAATATATAGTCGGCATGTATTAGTTGTATGAGAAGATGTTAATGATCAGGAGAGAGCGATATGAATCTAGCGGTGAATGTACAAGCACGTGTGATAATAGACGTGGTATGAAAGAAATTGGGGAGGTGAGTTGAGTCCAAGAGGGGATTAGGACCCAAGGTGGTGAATCGGGCTCTGTTCAGTCCTGATGCGCGAGGCCTGAGATCCAAGGACATCCAGGACTGTAACATGCAGGGAAGAATGACGAGGAGAACAGAAATGACGGGTGACAGGATTATCCAACCTAGTCGTGTGCTCCTCAAATAATCAGCAAAACGTTCCACCATACGGCGTCCCATTAGGGCCTGTGAGAGTGGAGAGAGTGGAAATGAAGGGACAAGTGTTGCAGCGGGGACGAAAACAAGGATGAGAGTCGGGTGGAGTCGTGGGAGTGGACGAGAAGGAACTGCGTACCAGGAGGTCGCCGAGGTTGCAGTCGCGCTTAAAAGCAGTAATTGGCGGTTTGGAAAAAAACGAAAAGTGACGGGGTCAGAAGAGAGGATGCGGAAGCAACGGATGATATGTTACCGGAGTGGTAGGGTGATGGGGTGGTAGGTGAGAAGGAAAGGAACGAGGGTGTTGGGAGTGCGGGAGCGAGGTGAGAGTGCTGTGGTAAGGTCTGTTTCACGGGCGCGGCTGAGAGCAGCTTGGATCAGGGTGGGGGGATATCCATAGATTCATGTGTGTATCCGCGTTGGTATACATTTCCTCTACCATTCTTAATTACACTTTGCAATTAAAATTGTTATGTATTCATTAATTATTCTTAGATAATTGCCATAAGTTATTTAGATGTTTTCCCATTGCAAATGTACAACCTTATATTGTCATTGATTTCTAAATCTAATTACATTTGTTCCTCCCACTTCCTTAGAAGTTTATTACGCATGTCTTTACTTGCATCTAATCTTTTCCCTATTATATGCATAGCCATCTATTCCCTGCTACTTTAATAAACGAATACCATTAAGAAATTAGTTGATCTAGTAACAAGTACCTGCAAGGCGTTGAGTGAATCCGATTTCTATAATTTGTCACGTACACTTGATTTCCATTTATATTTCGATTTCTAAAAATAAAGGATTAGCTAGAAGACAGGTTCAGTAAGAGATGAGGCCATAGTAATGAAACGTTCGTCCAATACACTCATGATGCAATACGTAATACATATAATTTTCTATTCAGAAAATTTCATGGGCTAAATGTATCATGTCATAATACATTTTTGGAAATTACTTTTACACACACATATATATATATATATATATATATATATATATATATATATATATATATATATATATATGTGTGTGTATGTGTGTGTGTGTGTGTGTGTGTGTGTGTGTGTGTGTGTGTGTGTGTGTGTGTGTGTGTGTGTGTGTGTGTGTGTGTGTGTGTGTGTGTGTGTGTGTGTGTGTGTGTGCATGTGTGTATGTGTGTGTGTAAAAAGCATTCTGAACATTATGATTATTTTGATTCAAACACTAGATTTCTAAATGATACAAAATCTTCAGACCTAATATACATGCTTATATGTACTTACCACACCACATATACCTTTCAACAACAAGACAATCCACGACCACATCAACCATATAACTGACGCATTCATCTGGCCTGGTAGCGTTTCCAGCCATATATCCCACCAAACCATAACTATAATAACATTAAATATTGGTTCTGATAAACATGTAAACGTGAACTTCAAAAATGAGAAATAACAAGTGTAACGTTAACAATACTGGAAATAACAAGTGCCGCAACAACAAAGCAACAGGAATAACATGTGAAATGACATCAAAAACGACAGCAAACAAAATAACAATCACAATGTACGACATTATCAATGTCTTCATGTTTAATTTTCAAATGATTCACAGTACGATATTTTAATTTGAATTATCATTTCTCTCTATCGTAATGTACTACACTTGTTAGTTTCAGTTTTTCATTCTATTCGATGACCATTATCGCATTTTTATTGGGTTTGTATATTCAATGAAGTTTTACATTTGATTCTTGCGGTGTAAATGTACGAATTCATTGCTGATTCTATCTTTCTCAATGTTACTGTATCAGATATAACAAAGTTATTAGATTGTAAGAAACTAACAGACTCAATTCAATATAAAAATGTTTCATAAGTATCACAGTAAACGTGGATTTCACTCTCAATCATGATCAATTAATCCAACATTGATCGAATTAGACAACATTCTGCTACTATATTAAAACATCTACACCATATCTGTTTATAGTATGTTTTTATATATATATATCTAGGAATTTGATCATCAACAATGTCACCGGTTTCCTGTCTGGTGAAAGCACTGCTATGTCAGAAGATATAAGCAAAATAATTTTTCAAATTAATTACAACATAACAGTAACATTGCCATTCTGTCCACACCTCTTTCTTAGCAGAAGGGCGCGTCAATGTTGCTTTTCTATTCCAATTTACGATTCTTTACATTTATATGGAGGACATCCTCATATTAGCAATATCGCACATGTAGATAACCATTTTAAACGTGCTTTTCTGAATGGCGCCAAACAACTTCAATTCAGACAGGTTTGGTTGTACTCTAAGTTTATTATTGTTCCCTTAACACTAGTTTAACAGAAATATTGACCGACACAACTAACTAAGCTACCAAAGACATCCTGTTGGCTTTTCCGCTGCATCCTACACACATCATTGCACCTGATTCACAGGTATTTTGTGCCAGCAGGGATACAGAGATAAAATACGGTCTAACACCCGGAGATCTCACTCATTTCAATTCAAATTAAATGTTATAGATAATCACAAAGACGACGTGGGCTCGCACCTAAACCGATTCAGCATATACATCTGGTCTCTCATCGAATGTTCTATGACAGTCCATTAAAATATCGCTTATAAACTTTCTGAAGTACGATGATTATTTACGAAGTATCACGGCAGACAGATCTTCCAATTTCAAGTCCCCAGGTGAAACCACCTATATAATGCACACATTCATCACAACGTTTCCATAACATTCATTGTCCATTTAATTAGTATCACAAACATATACGCTTTCCTGGAAAAGGATAAGGCTGCGACGGTAATGCTGTCAATAATTCATCTATCATGTGGGAAATATTAGCCCGATGACAACCTCTTGACACATCAAAATCATGGATTCCTAATGTAAACGTAACTACATTGTTTTTCTACATATAACAGTATGTATTTTATTTTTCAGCATAAACGTCATCACAATAGTTTATTACTTTGCCTATTAATCCGTATATTGAGCAAATGGCGTCCCACGTGCTGGCCTCCACACAAGCCCAGGCGGACAGGATGGAGAAGGCCTTTCCCCGGAGGATGGTAAGGGAGATGCGCTGGAAGAGCCAATCAAACTGGCGAGGATCACACGTGCGGCTGGCCAGCTCAGCGCCTATGGTGGTGAATAGGGAGGTAGTCTCGACTGCCAAGGGCACGACCGCGTACCTGTCGGAGAGCGACCGATAATTGGAGAGATTGGCCTCCTCAGCCCGACGTGCAGCAGTACCTGGGTTAGTCGCAGTCTGCACCAGGTTGCGGCTGGAGAAAGTGTCGCTGCAAGTGACATCCCAGACGAGAGGTTTGCCACCGCGGAACGGGAAGATGGTCATAACGTATGGCCTACTACCATCCCCTCGGTCCAGCCCCACCGACTCGAGCTGGAAGCGGAAGCCTGCAGCGTCCAAGCAATGCTTAATGACACCACTGAGGGAAGCATGCCATGGAAGGCGGCCGGACTGTGGCCACAGGAAAGCAGGTGGTGGCCGAAAGAGCCCATGTTGGATGCTCAGCGACAATGATGTGGCAGGCAGATCCGGAGTTCAAGCCTCAAGGAAACGCTGATGCGCAGGCTATCGTTTTCCAGCTGCGTGCCAGTGGAGGAGGAGGGCAATGCATGGAGCCAGGCACCATTGTGGGGTTTGGAGGCCACGCGAAAACGGGCAAGCTGGTGCTGGTCGAGTTGGTGCGTGAGCTGTCGTAGGCCAGGCTGCACTGGATGGCATCCCATACGCTTTGCGTGGATTGATGCCAGCAGGCGGAGAAGTAGAAGGGACATCTACTGAGCTAAGTCCGAGACCGTCCCACGTATCACAGGCGATCTCACGTTCCCTGAACACAGAGGGTTCTATTGTGGTTTTGAGAACGTTGCTGACGAGGACGTGGCATGATGTTACCGAAGAAAGAAATGCCGGCAAAGCCAGGGAGATCGGGGGACCGGAGGCCAAGGCCGCCATATCTGACAGGTAAAGTGGCCTCTTGCCATCAAATGTCGTCAAACCTGACGAATTGTGTATAGGGGCTTCGGCATAGCAAAGCAGTTCCTCAACAAGAAGAGCGCTGGGTGGCCGTCGATCAAGCCCAGTCGACTCGTGAAGGCCTGGAGTTGCTGGAGCCTAGACCTGATGGTGGAGTGGATGACCGGCGAGTGGATCGGTGACACGAGGATGAGGACATCCTCTTTGGAGGTCACATATACCTGGTAGAGAATAGACCGCACGTCCGAGACGGAGGCTGCAAATGTCTCTGCATCATGGCTGATATTCATCACCTCCGACCTGATTGAGTTGACCTGGAGGCCGATTCCCACCAGGGCAAGAACCACCGAAGGTCATAGCAGACAGTAACCACAAGTCTGCCCAGCGTAGCATAATCCAGGTACCAAACGTTGAGAGGGGCCGTGATACTCCGGGCAATGTGGTCTATAACGAGGGTAAACAGGAGGGGGCCCAAACGGTAGCCCTGTTGGACCCCTGTAGCCGAAAGTATGACCATGTCAGCAGCAAGTGGCATGCTCAGGGCTCCATATGATAGGTAGGCCAGCGGGTAGGCAGCGGGGGCTCGGCTGAGACAGGCATCGAGCAGATGGTCCCGGCGCATGCAGTTAAAGGCATTCCTCATGTCAGGCTTGGAATCCCTAGATGCCGGTTCCGGTGGCCAACTGTTGAAGAACTGCCTGGTTGTATGTGCGGCCCCCTCACAGCCACCGGACACGACGACACCCAGTTGCACCGGGCTGAACTCCTCACCCAGTTCAGGTGTTATGGACCTGCAGTCCACCTTAGCAGGCCTTAGGAGGCCTTAGCTGTGGCTGGGCATAGGAAGAGAGTTTCTGCATCTCCATGCTGCGAGGGCAGTGGAAGCTCGACGCGTCAAGCCAACACAGGTGAGGTGGTGGAAGCAGCCGTACCCCGAACAGTTCTGGCCTTTCTTTCATCTGTTCGTGGTGCTGCAAGTGCTGCAGATGTCGACTGGGGGGATGGATGATGGGGCGTTGATCCGGGGACTGGGGCACCAAGCGGCTTCAGAAGTGAGTGGCTGGTTGTCACAAGCCTAGTAGGTGCACGTGGTGTAAGGGAAAGTGTTGGAATGAGTGAAGTCTCATGGCTCACCTACATCAGCTATGGAGGCGACAGTATCACTGCCACTGTTTTATCCTTCCTCTTGTTAATGGCAGTGGTAGTTGATGCCAATACCTATTTCAGCTGTCAGGCTGATTGCTGGGGTTCGAATGTCTTCTTTCACCAAAGATGCGGGCTCGTTGTTATTGTCACTGTTGCTGTCGTTGCTTTTCTCTTGATAATGTTAGTCATAATGGTTGGTGCTACCTATTTCGGCTGTCAAGTTGGCTGCTTACCGCGCGATATGAACCTCAACCACAAAACTTGGCTATGTAGCAAAACACAAATTAAATATAGTCACGCTAACAATTGAAACTGATAATGGGATTCACTAACCTCACACCGCCCTAGCCGCAACAAGGCGGAAATTCAGTACGACTGGAATTACATGAGAGCCTGTGAATTGTTGGTCGACATCACGTGCACAACAATATAGACGCTACGATTTCTACCAATCTGGAAAAATATCTAAAGATTTCATAAAAAAATATTTTCTTTTGCTCTTAGATCAAGAGTAATTTCCATTGAGTAGTGTTCTGATAGCGATTGCGAGATGTTTTTGATGTTATGCATATTCTGAGACGAAACATTATCTATATACACATTTGAGTGACTTCATCCGTCACACAACGTGTGTGTTTGTGTGTAGGAGGGAAGGGGTGGTGATAACACTATAGCAAAACAACAGAAGTTCTATTGGCTATGCTGTGTGTGAAGGTATGTGTATGTGTGTGCTTCTGTAAATGTATGTTTGCGTGCGCGTGCGCGTGTGAATGTATGCGTGCGTTTGTGTGAAATGTATGTGCATTCGTGTGTATTTTCTAAGTTTGCCCGTTTATATTTATATACTCATACATATAAATGTATGCATATACACATACACACACGCACACCTATATACGCGTACGCATGATCTTAAAGCGCAACGTATTTGATCATATGCTGAGTTAGTCTATGTCGTCTCTAGGATATTAGATTGGCATATGCAATACAAGGTAAAAACTACAAGATATATAAGCTTATCTAAAATATCAAAATAAAGGTATTGATTTTATTTGATTGAGCATGTTTCCATACGCATGCCGGAATGGATAAATGAAAGATTTCCTGTCTTACTATTTCAATTATTCCTGAAGAATATAAGTTAAATATGAACGTGGGTAAATTTGCATTTGACCTTATGCTAACAAGTCAATGTATTATGTCATTCAATATGCTTCTCTGCATTCTATTCCAATTTACTAACTTGAAAATGATATTTACTCTGTCAATTGGAGCGGAAAATAATTCAATTGTTTTAGCAGTAGGCTGCAACTCCGTATATGTGTAATATATTGTTTAACTAAATTCATTGTTTTATTTGGTCACGTTCAGTATTTTAATCAATATCGTTACTCAAAAGAAAGTCGAAAATCCTCAAAGAAAATGGATTCCATAGTGAATTCCATTAAAGTAGCCGTTATTCTAAATACCATATTCTGTATTTCAAGTAAACCTCTATTAATGTTAATATGCATAAACTTCATTATTTCGCCAGTATTTATTTTCAATTTAGATTGATAACATCAGCCAAGTCGTTTATTTTCATTCAATATCTGTCTTAATACTACCGTAATGATATTTTCAAAGTGTTCTTTGTTGTACGATAGTAAATGCGCCTACAGCTTCTGTATGCAATTGTACATGGTGGTGACATTCTTGTTGCAGGATAGTTGTATTGTATGTGATGTATTAAATTAGATACCCTTATAATTTTAGTCATTTTCTATGCATGCCTGCAAGCTGTTTCAATCACACACATTTGATAACTATAAAACAAAACTGATGAGACTTCATCATTCTTGATAATGGATTGTGAAAAGGCGCAATGGAGCAACAAATATTACATAGTACTGTTTTCATTACAATTTACAAACACACATGTAGTGAGTATATGTTTTACTTCTTGCGAAGGAGAATTCTGTATCGTATAATACAGCATGTACATTGAATGGTATATACCTTAGATGTGATATTTAAGTGGCATGCTATGTATTTTCTACAATTAAATAGGGATTCGGGGTGGTCTTTGGGCTACTTTATGTGTGAAAGATATTCATCCATTTATGTGAGGAAAGAATTTATTAGGACTATATTTTATACATATATATGATGTGATATTGAGCTCAAATGGAATTTATACCTTCTTACTCGTCACATCTTTTGTTTTCATTTTCGAGTGGAAACTTACCAAAAATGCCACGAATTGAGGATGAACTTGAAATCACGTGAATTTGAAACGAAGCTGTTTACCATGCATACACTCAAACCATGCCCTCTACATATATCTTTCCGTCGCCAATGATGTATATACTAAATGTATGAGATAGTGTTCCATAATCAAAAGCGTTGAGGCTATTAAATTAAAATTAAAAACATTCTACGCGCCCAGTGCTTTATACAAATATATATATATATATATATATATATATATATATATATATATATATATATATATATATATATATATATATATATATATATATATATATATATATATATGTATGTATTAAAAGAGAGAGATGTGGGAGAGAGAGGTAGTAAAGGAAAGACAGAGAAATTGAGATAATAGGAGCTTTTTTTTTGTCGTAAACACTCTGATATCTATCTATCACATTACCGATTGAAAAATATGGATTTTCTATTTGCTTTCGCTAAGACATATATTTTTCTGTTTGTAAATCAGTACTCGTCCTTTTATATGAAAAACGTTGGAAATGAAGGGAAATAAGCCTGTTTATAAGCAGACATAGCGTTGCGCATAAACCCCCTCTATTAATTACGGAAATGTACTAGTGATATAAATATTTCGTTATCTAAATCTTGGCGCAAGATTACGTCTATGTTCCTAAAAATAGTCACGATGAATATCTCTGCATGCAAATAAACTATGATATCCAGGTGCTCCTCTAAACTGCATATGTGGCGGCATAATGCACATTAGTAAACAAGAAATAACACTTTTACAGAGGAAACACTCCCCATGTTTTATGTGTCAGACAATTCTTTAAACATGCGAAATATAATTGAAATATGTACGAATTATATCGACATCGTAATAATTGTTTCTACTTTAGGCACAAGGCCAGCAATTACCCAGTGCATTACTGGTACTTTATTTTATCGACCGCGTAGTGTGCTTTGACGTGACAATCCGAATAACACACCTGCTTCGGAAAATAAACCGCCAAATACATTTGCAGATAAATCTCAGGCAGGGTAGAAATATATTTTTCTTAACGAATGAAGTTTAAAATCCATGTTTTTAAATGATGAATGTACTATGGCCTGAGACACCATTGGGCAGATATATGAGACTATTTACCGGAGATCAGCTGGTCATTCATTAAACTAAAAAAAACATAAATTATTACAATAACGTTGTAACAATTACGAAATGTCAGCGATCACCCTTAAGAAAACAGAGGAAAATTTTAATCGAAATGTTGGTCAAAATAATGCACGTGAAATTACATCACTAAAATGAAATATGAAAGATCTATCGTACGAATACAATATAACAAAACATAATTCGTACAATGTCTTTTCTTGCGTTACCGAGCTCCGATGATAAGTACTTTAGTATTCATACACATACAACCAGGTGTTGGGTGAAATGCATATTCTGTGTATAGCAATGATACCACATTGATTAAGGTCAATGTCATATATTTCGCAAATGAATTTAGTTCAAGTTATGAGTCATGCTAATGTTGTATCACGTTCATTACCCTAAAACATTAACTAATTTATCTTATTAGATTCCATTAATACCTTGTGTTCTTCGCACAAGAAATGAAAACATAGTTTTCCCATCAGTAATTTATTTGAGAGTGAAGACATGAATTTCACGGTATGTTCAATCGGCATTGATCCAATTCTTCTCTCTATGCAACGAGATAATTCAAGATTAAGAGACAATCAGAGTAGACACACCGATACATTTCTCCGGGTACAAAGGGAATAACACAAATTAAGAAAGAAGAGAAGATATATTAACCCAAGATATATACTATAAATTCATTCATGTATATATTTAAAACGAATGTTTTTCAATACAAGTGAATGAGTGACATGTATACAAACATGGATAATACAAATAAGGGTTTCTTTATATATATATATCTGAATCAACATATTCAGACATGTGTCTGATTGAAAATATTTGTGAATAGAAACAAAGAAATACCGACAATGAATAATAGGTAATGATAAAACCAGGGTGATTTTGTATAATCTTGTTTTGTTTACCATTGACAGTAATGACTTCAGGTAACTTTGAAATGCAAGTTTCATTTCCTAATTTAATAAATCAAGCTAAAGAGCTGGGTGACCATATACTTCAACCAAAATTACTAAATCATGTGGTTATAAGTGCATTCATAAATGTGGTGAGTGACGCGCATATATAATGTCTGTAAAAACAATTTGCATTAATTTCCTGCTTCAAATGAAACTAAACAGGTTAAAACGTCGGAAAATAAAATCATGTTATTTCACCGGTGGCAGGTATTTCCTCAATGGTAGTACAATCTGCTTCAATCCTATGGTAGTTTTCTTAAACAAAAATAGATTGTGTCATCGATCGGTTCATTACTCACATTGTTTCTTCATGATTCAATATCACGGGATTTATGTCTATATAGCCATATATACACGCCTTTACTCACACTCATACACATACACATACGCACGCATACATGTACACACAAACATATGTGTTTATATATATGTTTATATATATGTATATATATATATATATATATATATATATATATATATATAATGAATGAAGAATTAGAAATAGAAGCCAGGAATATCCGTCATCAGTGGTCTACTAGCCATCATAGGTATTTCTTCGCATTACCGGCCATATACCTCAAGCTAGGGCGATAAATAACTAAATTAAGTTATTGGGATAAAAAGAGTTGGGTGGAGAAAGAGAAACAGGTAAAGAAACACGAATGGTGAGGCAGCACGGCCAATATGTGTCTTTGCATTCTCGTCAATATTCGCAAGTTCTTATGTTCAAAATGAATTATTGACTTTATTTTATCATTTTTTCCTCTCTTTACGTTGTCTCACCATTCGTGTTTGTTTACCTATTTCTCTTTCTCCACCCAGCTATTTTAATCCCAATAACTTAATTTGGTTATTGTATCGCCCTTGCTTGAGGTATATGGTCTGTAATGCGAAGAAATACCTATGGTGGCTAGTAGACCACTGATGACGGATTGTTCTGGCTTCTATTTCTAATTCTTCATTTATTATATATATCATATATGCAACAACACAGCTCGCCATTTTTCATGTATATATATATATATATATATATATATATATATATATATATACATGTGTGTGTGTTTATATATGTGTTTATATATGTGTGTGTGTTTATATATGTGTTTATATATATATATATATATATATATATAGGAGGGTGTTATAGTTTGCTTGAAGCATTGTGAAATGTGTAAAATACGTAGTTAAGAAAGCCACAACAATGCAGAGGGAAATATCGAGGTAGGAAGTGAAAGATAGATAGGAAAAACAGGTGAAAGTGAAAATTGAGAGAGACAAAGATGAAAACAAAACAAAGGTAGAAGGGTTACCGTAGTAGAGATTTAATCCCAATATTTCGGGCTCACGCCCATCAACGGGGGAAAGTTCCAAAGGGGGGGGGGGGGGGACAGGCCAAGCGGAGAAAGTTGTGATGTCGTTAAGACAGGAATGCCGTTATGGGGAGAAAATTATTTAAAATTTAAACGAGGGAAAGAATGCGCGTGCGCGTGATAGGCTGTGGCAAAAGCTACTGACCAAATGGGTTAAATCAAGAGGGTGCGCTAGCGTGTGAAAGCCGTAAGATATGTGTGTGTAAATATATATGTGTGTGTAACTGTGTGTGTATAAGTGTAAGTGTGTATATGTGTGAGTGTGTGTGTGAGAGATAGTGGGCTGTAAAAGCTGGAAATCAAAGGGTGTGAAAGGTGGTAGGTTGTAAAACATGTGTGCGTGTATAAATATAGATGTGTGTGTGTAAGCGTATGGGTATACATGTGTGTGTAAATGTGTGTGTATATGTGTGAGTGCGTTTGTGTGTGAAAGATAGTGGGCTGTAGAAGCTGGAAATCAAAGGGTGTGAAAGGTGGTAGGTTGTAAAAACATGTGTGCGTGTATAAATATAGATGTGTGTGTGTATGCGTATGGGTATGCATATACGTGCGTGTGTGTGAAGATAGCAGGCCGTAGGCTGTGAATGGTCACTATGGTTAAGTTAGCCATGTCAGCTCATTTCTCTCAGCCCGGTTGTTAAGTGGGGGTCTGAGGTTCTTAATAACAAGTGCTTCCTTTATCCTTAAGGATCCGATGCTGCGTTCAGTCGCTAGGACTGTGACCAAGGGTCTACCCTGTGGGTTTCCGCATTTAAGGATGTGTTTACGGAAGGAAGATGCGTTGGTGTTGATATGTTCCTTGATACGAACATGTAGGGGTCGGATGGTGCTACCTATGTAAAACTTGTTACATTTATCGCATTGAATCTTATATACGACATAGGTGCGTAGGCAATCTGCCCCCCGTATCGGGCAGTTGCTGAGGGAACACGTCCCATCTGACCCGTCGGGTTTGTTGGAGAGGCATCTTCGCAGCGAAGGTCATGTGTGGGCCAAATGTATGTCAAGTCCCTCCGTCCGTATGGCCCTGCGGATGGCGTTCGTGGTATATTCACACAGGTGGGGGATTTTAAAGAAGCACCTGCTATTATTTAATTTTCTAGTGGGTGTCTGTCTATTGGGTCTGGGGTCTCTAATTCCGTTAATCAGTCGCTTGGGATAACCATTAGATCTGAGTAGATTACGGAATTGCGTGGTATGGGTGAGACCACCCATCGGGTCGCTGCATCTGTTAGTGATCCGTGTCAGTTCATTTAGGACATAGCCTCTCTTAGCGTTGTTGGGGAGGGCTGAGTTATAATGCACAAATAAGTACTTGCACGCTGCTTTGCGGTAGAAGGTGGTGTTTATGTCTCCTTCTTCCGAGATGTTGATACGGAAGTCGAGGAGGGCGAGTGACCCGTCTTCTCCTGGGTGTTCGATGGTGAAATCGACGTGATGGTCAGTATCGTTGAAGATTTGGTGAATTTCATTCGCCATCTCCCGGGAAGAAGTAAGTATCAGGATATCATCAACGTATCTGGAGTAGAAGGCGACGGCGTTGGGTTGGCAGGTATTGAGTGCCTTGCTTTCCAGGTGGTCCATGTACGAGATCGCAAGTATGCCGGACAGACTAGAGCCCATAGGTAGCCCAGAGATTTGTTTGTACGTGTGGCCGAGGAAATTGAAGAGTGCATTATCCACAACGAAGGAGAGGAGTTGGTGGATGTCCGTGTGTGTGAGTCCGAAGCAGTGTAAGTTAGATGCTCGGACTCGTTCGGTCAACAGGTCGACAGCTGGGGATGCTGGTACGGAGGTATAAAGGGCGACCACATCAAGACTGAAGGCATAACCGTTGTCCTTTCTGGTGTTGGGCGCCAGATGGTGTAGTCGCTCCAAGACTTCCTTTGAGCTGCAGACGTGGGCTGGTAGTGTGTGTAGAATAGGTTTCAGTAGTGTGGAGAGCAGCCACGATATTTTGTAGAGTGGGCCCTCCACGCTAGAGACAATGGGCCTGATTTTCAAATTGGGTCCTTGTTTATGTGTTTTAACCAGGTGGTAGAAGGTGGGTAATTTGCTGTTTCGAGTCATTATGTTGTTTTTTTATATATATATATATATATATGGGATAACAAGTTATCGTTATAGGTAATCCAGTTAGAGGTTGTGAGTACTCTGCGTCGTGGATAGTTTTAACGTACGGCTTTGTTTGACTCAATAAGATGTTTCCATAGTTAGGCAGCAAGTTCGCGATAATTCCTATGCAGGTTATACTTGGAGTAATAATAGTGAAATAATGAAGAGTAACATGGTTGGCTGTACAATAAGGGCTTTATTTCAGGTATTGACAATTGTTTCGTTGATCAGGTGAGTCTAGAGGTCGCAAATCGCTTGAAGTTGCGTCAATCGATCTCCATTACATTATTTACCTCTGACCAACTCATCAGAGTAGGTAGATATAAAGATAATTCACTCGAGGCAAGATATATATAGAAGAGTAGCGTATAATCAAAACAATAACATCAATAATAAAACATATATGGTAAATAGGTAGAGAAGTTACAGATGTAAAAATTAAAAAGTAAATGATGAGAAAAGATACATTAAAAAAGTAAGAAAATAAGAAAATGGAAAATATAAAGAGATAAATAATGATAAGTGAGAGCATGTAAGTACAGAGTATGTTTGTGGTGGTGGTGAGTAAGTGTGCTTATAAGGATACTTCAAATTCGAAACATACATAGATACGTGTAGTGACAGATAAAAGAAAAAAGAAAAATAAATAAATTAGAGATTAATTGGGGGATACAAGTTTGAGATTTAAGGGCTAGGGGTGGATGGTGAAGGGATTTTTCACAAACGTGTGTGGTAAATGTTATGCTGATTGTCTTGTCTTAATGGGGTTGATGTGCTGTCACCCTCTTTCCTTGAAACAGCATCAACCCCATTAAGACAAGACAATCAGCATAATATTTACCACACACGTTTGTCAAACCTCCCTTCACTATCCACCCCAGCCCTTAAATCTCAAACTTGTATCTCCAATTAATCTCTAATATTGCTTTATCTTTTTTCTTTTATCTGTCACTACACGTATCTATGTATGTTTCGAATTTGACTTTTCATGTTAGCATTAAATCCTCCAAAGTATCCTTATAAGCACACTTACTCACCACCACCCCCACAAACATACTCTGTACTTACATGCTCTCACTTACCATTATTTAGCTCTTTATATTTTCCATTTTCTTATTTTCTTACTTTTTTAATGTATATTTTCTTATCATTTACTTTTTAATTTTTACATCTGTAACTTCTCTACCTATTTACCATATATATTTTATTATTATTGTTTTGATTATACGCTACTCTTCATTCTTTCACTATATATATATATATATATATATATATATGTGTGTGTGTGTGTGTGTGTGTGTGTGGGGGGGTGGGTGTTAAGATGGAGTTCTTAATGCTTAAGCATAGAGGATTAAACTCCATGTTAAGATGGACTTGTTTATGCTTAAGCATGCATGACTTTCTCTCCTCTATGCAAAAATGTGGTACTTTTGTTATGATGATGTCTTGATAACACTTCAATCTATATTTGATTTTTACTTTGCTGATTATACTTCCTCAAAATGATTACCTTTGCATGGTTTGAAAAATAATAGTTTATTATTATGGCTGAATTACCTTTTATATGCATTATTAAATATATCTCTTGGAGATGTATTTAAAATATTTTTAATTTATATTTGAACTGCATGCCTGCTCTTATCAATTTTATTAATTGTTTAATGATTGTGATATATATCTATTTAATGCATATGTCTTTCTCTGTACTTAATCTTTCTGTAGCAGCATTTTTTTCTATAGCACCATGTTTTTTAAATATTTAATGCTTTTATCTGCTCCTAATTATATTGCATTTATATGCTCCTATTCTTCATCTGCTTCTTTCGCCTTTGCTATCTTATCTTATATAAATGTTGATAATGAGGCTTACTTACGTACTCTCCTAATTATCTTGTGACAAAGTTCTGATATTATATTTGTGTTTTGACCTTTATTATCTACTCCGATGAAACCAGCCTTGTGCTAGGATGAAACGATTGTCAGTGATTAAATGTTTTAAACATTCTTTGATTGTTATTTACAATGTATATATATATATATATATATATATATATATGTTTGTGTGTGTGTGTGTGCGTGGGTGTATTAGGAAAAAGGAAGAGAGATGGATTCCCATATTCAACATCCTTACATTTCTTTACATCATCCCATTATACACATTTCAATGGCATTATAAGGTCGTTATTAAAGCATTATTCAATGCACCGTCTGCAGATGTTGAAATGTAAACAGGAAAATTAGTGTATAGTGGCACAAGGGCAGCAATAAGTTGATCATCGATCTCATACTCCAGCACATCCTTCCACATCAAGTCACGAGGAACGTGGTCATATGGCTTTTCGACGTCTACAAAAACACAAAACAAGAATATACCTTTTCCTAATAATCCCACGATTTCCTAATTACCTGCCATAGAGTGAATACTTGGTTGGCTGTGCTTCATCCATGGCAAAAACCATACTGTTAATCAGTTAGCCTGGACTCGACATTCTCCCTGCATCACTTGCCAGACACTTAGCATAGACTTTACCGGGGAGGCGTAACAAGGCGATTCCATTGCTGCTGAATGAAAATGATTACATTTTCATGAAAAGCGTTAGTCACCCTACGCTGGAATCGAAAGTATTCGCCTACGTAATAACCATAAGAAATGTTACATTACTTTACATTTATTTACCTGATAGTGAGATAAAATAGTCATCTTCTGCCCGTATTGCTGAAATAAAAGTAAAGTCATTAGGAAGCATATGCTTTCAAGTGTCCTTTGAAAATATGTGAATTGTTTAATTCATACTTATATGTAGCTGTCTAAATATATAAGCCAATCCAGCAATTACAGAAATGAGTTATGAATATATACTTACATGGAATCCAGCTTACAAATATTGTTAAATAATTTATGATGAACATTCATTTTCTTTAAATGTTCACGTAAGTACAGGGTGATGAGAGAAAACAAATGTAAATAATGTACCATTTTTACATCAGTTATTTAATTTTAGAATATCAACGTCTGAATCATAGGATATAGCAATAATTGCATAAAAAGAATCATTTGATTCAAGCAGTGCACTGCAAAAACCAACCGCATATTGCCCAGACAAAAGTTAACTTCATTTTAAGCAGCAGAGATATGAAATAAACAAATGATTCCATGTCAAATATATTTCACCTACTGCATGGATCCCAATGCATAACGATATAAATCTGTCAAAAGTAATTTCTGGCAATTATTTTTAGTTTTTAAAGTTTTATTTTTTTTTGCTGATATTGGATTTGACGTGCATATCTGAGACTTAATAATTAATATATATCGGCAATAGTTACATTTAACATAAAGAATCGCTCTCCCACACTCTCCCTCTCTCTCTTTCTCTCTCTCAACCCTACGCATAAACACACGATATGTTTATGCACAAACATACACCCGCATGCAGAAACATCGACAAACACGAACACACACAAACAAAACACACACACATACATATAAATACATGTATGTATGTGGGCATAGGTGTGTGTAACTGTGTATGTTCAACAAGTCGTATGTATACATATTTAAATAATCTTTATATCTGTATACGTGTTGCAGTGTCGGGATCCAATCAGTATTATGTACAATATGTTCCGATCATTAACGTTATTTATGGGGACACCGAATACTAAGGCTTACATTTGAAACGATAATAAGTTTCTGAACTTCTCTTGAAAACTTTCTTCACTAATATGACACCTGTGAAAAACGTATTTATTCACATACAGAATTATACTTATTTGACATGTATAGCCCCCCACCCCATATATATATATATATATATATATATATATATATATATATATATATATATATATATATATATATATATATATATATATATATATATATATATGTACACACACACACACACACACACATACACACACACGTATATATATATATATATATATATATATAGGTGTGTATGTTTGTATACACTGTCTATGTATAAACGTATATATCTATATATGACTAAATCTATGAGTGTAACATCTCCCTAATTATTTCAATGTTTCGCTTGCGGCAGGCTAGCAGAACCCAAATATGCAGCGAATATCATTAAAAAGGAAAAAAGATACTTTATCATTTCACCACAAAAAGAAAAAGAAAAATAAACAACAAAAATATGCAATGTTGAATGTATTAACACAAAGATAATAACTAGAAAATATATTAAAAACATAATCCAATATATTATCTCGTTCTCTGCCTCGCTTCATTTTTGTTTGCACACCTCATTAACAGCACACACATAGACATATATATATATACATATATATATACCATATATATATATATATATATATATATATATATATATATATATATATATATATATATAATAGAAAATAAGAAGTTGTGTTTACATACGAACAACATATATTGCGTATCGACGCCCGTTTCGCAGAGGATTGGCTCAAAGTGACCTATATGTGTTATCTCCAGTATCCTTCTGTGTGTGTGTGTGTATATATATATATGTATATATATGTATATATCTATCTATATATATATATACATATACACACATACACATACTTATATATATATCCCCACTAGACACAAAAAAAAACAAAATAGAGAAACGGACAGTGTCCCCGGTGAGGAGTTTTTCAAAATACTTGTGAGTTCATTCCTCTTTACGATAAGGGAATCCGGACCAAATATATACGTCTTTTAGAATATTTTAATCCCGTAACTAAATATGTGCGCAATATTTCGTCCAACGTATATTTGTGGCTCAGTCGTGTTTAATTTAATCGGTAAAGAACCAGCTCTTTATTCGAGGAGATGGTGAGCGGTATTCCTTGCGGGCACTTCGCTCCATGTCACCATCGCTCCTAGGGGCACGGTACGATTTTCTCAGCTATTTACTTTGCGATTGACTGTTTTTGTAGTCGATTATGTACCATGTTATTGTTACCGTGAGGTGCAAGCTATAGATAAGAAGGAAACAAATCAAATTTACTGGCATGGAGATCGAAATTCCACGAATATGCCCAATTCTGTCACATTACATCAAATTATTTCCAGTTGTAATACGAACTTTTTGCTCTATAAACTTTAAACTGAGGCGTTATTTCAGGTAAAATACCTCGAAATAAAAAAAGATTCTAAATAAAGGTTTGCATATGAACTAAGAAAATATTGTTTTCCAACGTCATTGTTGAGACTCGATGTACAGTAGAATTTCCAGCAATCAACATATTTACTTTTCAAATCATCAATAATAATAAACATAACATAGGCATAAAGCTAGAAATTTACGGGGAGGTAATCATCGATAATATTGATCAAGTACATGACTGGTATAATATTTTACAAATATTTGAATGCTAAGCCAAATATACAACCAAATGTAAAGCCAAATAAAGTGGAATTTCTACTCAGATATACAACAATTATTTGGCCCGCAATATACTGAGGTTATCATTACACCCCTATTTACACCACAACATACTTATCCGTTTCAATCTGTTATTATTATGTTTCCTCTAATTCTCTCTGTCAAACTGTTCAAACTTAATAGGCTGCAGATTGTTTTATACGTCATATCTTGTTTTTAAAATTAACTAAACTCTTTAAAACAGAACCTAAGTATGGTCAAGTCGTGCCATAATCTAGATGTTGTTCTTCAAATAACACATCCCAGATGATAGATGTCCCACATTAACTAGGAATATTTCTTTCGATATACCAAAATCTTGTCACTTCAAACTCCTTCACTTTCTTGTTTTCAGTTTTGAATGCCCCATGAATATGTGTGCAAGTGGAAGTTGTTACATAATGTTTAATGATGGTTGGCTGTTATGTTTTAAAGTTTCATATCGCACTTAAATTACAGATAAGAAAATACATTGGTACTAAATAAAATATTGTACTTTAAAGAGAACTAATATAATATATATTGCCGAAAGCCTAAAAACGACGAGTAAATCCGGTAAATATAGGCGGCACATCACTCAAGTACGCTTACAAGGAATCTTAATAAAAATCGCGGAGAGCTGCGATGGAAATCGGTGAGAAAAAAGTTATAATAAAAAGACTAAGTAATTAATGAAGGTTACATTTATATTTGAATGCAATAAATCAAGAACTTATATTTATATAATCTAAAGTGAAAAAAATCAATCACCACATACATATATATATATAATTATATTAGTATTTCCAAATATAGCCCCCCACCCCCACCCCACCCAACAAAAAATATTATTCTCGTGCAAAACGAGAGAAACGCCGTGAAAAATAATTGATCCGTTGCATATTCGCAAAACTGATAACGCAAAGAGAGTAATAGTAAACATAATATAGATAACATTAACCACAATAAAAGTTTTATTGTTAGAGAAAATAGTTAAATATCACGCAATGAATAAATAAATACAATGAAATAGAAAATAGGATATAGGAAATTATTGAGCAAATGTTTGGGGATAGATCATTCACACGATGTGAGAATAAACTACACAATGTTAAACAGTATGCATTATGGAATTATAATCAAATAAATAAACACAAGGAGCATATTAAATAATTGCAATTTAAATAAATAGTTAGTTTGTTTAAAGGAACGAGACATTAGGTGACGAAACCACTCAGCAGATACCGAATTAAATGAGTATATTAAAACACATAACATAGTTTCAGTTCGGAATATGTGATCCCTTAAAAAAGATTGTATCTGCAATAAATTTGTATCCAAAAATTGATACTTAACGATATTAACCAATAAAACATTTATGGCGCAGAAACGAAGCAACAATCAAACGTCCCTTTACGGTTCAAATCTCGCCGAGGGTAACTTTGCATTTCATCCTTACTGGGTCGAGAAAATAAAGTACCAGTAATACACTGGTTAATTGCTAGCCTTGTGCCAAAAGTAGAAACAATTATTATGGGGACCGGTTGCAAGGAGAAAATGCTTGTGCAAATATCCGTATATGTTAGCTATCAAATATCCGTATATGTTAGCTATCAAAAAATGAGTCAAAATTAAGAGGATGAAAACAGAAACTTTAGTGTCTCACTTGAAAGATTTTAGACACACGTTGATAGATAACTGGTGTCTTGAATGAGTGAATCATATAACCAGTGGTTATATGATTCATAAATAGAAGCATGGCAAACCATTACTAATTCTGGGAAAACGTTTAAAAGGTTAATACAATGGCGATATTATAATAATATATATCTCTCCATATTTTGTTTGGCTCAATGTAACATGTAATATTACTAACGCTGGTTATAATGCTTACATCTATAGAGATCGAACATGCTCTGTATGTATGATGAGGTGTTTGATTTAGCCTGATATTCTTTTCCAGACTATTTATTCTCATAACTCTCATATATGTATGTGAAAATCTATATTCCAGAAGGACTACTTCTGAAAATTGTAATTGACAATGATATAATCGATACGTTAAAATAAATTGAGAGCAAATAAGGAAATAAGGGGATTAACTCAGAAGTGGGAATTCAGCACAAGCAATTAAAAGGAGTGGTCATAAAAATAAACACTCCAGCAATTTATAGGTGCAATGCGGTAGATAATATAGTAGATGAGATTAATGAAAGAATATGAAAAATCTGAAAAAAATATTCACAATTATTCCTCTTAAATTTGTATTCGTACCAATTACTCATAATTCTTTTAGCTTGATATATTGAATTTTGTAAAATAATTATTACACGCTTTTTATGTTTGTGTATTTGTATATCAGACAATTATTTTCATATATTAATGCGTAAACGTTATTACAATTTCTGCTTTCTTTTATATCTTTCAATGTCTGCGTGTATATAAGATGCGCTTTTATGAGTATTAATATCTCTGTTACTTTCATCAATGCTTCTGGAGGAAATAATCTCTCTCTCTCTCTCTCAATATATAATATATCAGAATCCCTGGTTCAATCGGGGTTAACCACAGTAAGTAAGGTACTCAATTTAATGTAGAAATGATTTCTACAGGACTAGAACTGTTTCATTCAAACGAAATCATCGGGACTTTCCTAATGATTTCTTTTGAATGACATAACCAATAAGCTGTCACACCTTGCGAATATTTTGTGTTCATAAATAATGAAGAAAACGTTGCGTTTCATCATTCCTCAGTAAGTAATGTAACTAGTATTCCAATCCTGAAATCAATATTATTCTCCTACTCTGATTCGTTCAAGATTCTAGTTGGAATTTAATCGTCTAACAGCGTCAAATCATGATTTTCTGCAAGAATTAAGTTAAAGGCACGCATATGTGTGGTAATTTAAGTTGTGTTCACATTACTTCCAGACGTATGAATTTTGTTAATCGGATAAACTGTTGATTAGGTAAAACTGATATGAAAGGCATCCTTGTGTGGAGCATTCGATGTGATTCTTTAACAACATATCTTGAAAGTTGACGAAGAATTAGAGATACTAGCATCATAAGTGATAATTAACATCAATATATTGTAGAACATTACCTTGTTCAGCTTTTCTTTTAAATGTGTTATAGTACTTAAACTCTCCATATCCAATATCATTATAAATGATAGGATCAGCTATATGCTGAATGTAGCAATCACATTGGAAATCATTAAAATGAGAAATGTTGTCCAATATTTTAGTATATGCACATACATCAATAGTAATACAATTAATGTTACCCTAGCTTCCATAAATGTGGACGGGTTTGTATATATTGTCAATGGTTCACTGATGCAGATAGAGACGTTTACCTATCTGAGGGCCATTTTCACGAATAATAGAAGGCAGAAAGTTGAGTTAAGTGCAAATATTGCAAGAGCTGGCGCAGTAAAGCCCGGCTTCGGCATTTTGTCATCAGGATATAGTATTTAGGTGTAAAAGCCAAACTCGTTATCTTCGACTCAGTATTCATTTCAACCCTTAACTATGGTCATGACTCTTGGGCAAGATCAGAAATTATACGATCGTGAATACAAACAACCGAAATAGGGTTCCCGCAAAGTGACTTTGCAGCGACGTTAGACGATAGAAAAGGGCGTAGTTTGGAAATCGCTGAATCGCGCCAAGTATAGCAACTACATCTCTGGGTTGAAGGTTACTATGGAGATGTCGTTAGAGTATCTAAATAAAGAGCATCTGAACACAATTTACGGGCAAACGGAAACGGCAGGAGATCAAGGAGCTGACTCCAACTAAGATGTTTGGATAAAATATCCCTATATAATTCTCTGTATGACGCTTTGACTTACTACAGTAAACATGAAAGAAAATATAACCGAACGTAACGTTCACTTATTTTATCAAATATTCTTTACAATTTCCCAACATGCAGACTAGTTTTCAATTTAACTTACTCTTGCCAAGTGACGTTCTATTTTAAATGAATTTTCATGTTTGCCAAAGTTGTTGGCGGCAGTTGTGGTCATTGTACTGAGAATAACAGAGAACTTTCAGTTACGAGAAATAAATCACTAGAGCGTGTAAAGTTTCGTGAGAATATGTTGTAAGTAAATGTATTAGCACTAAGTGGAATTTGCTACATTTAATTATCAGTCTTCGATGATGTTGGAAAGACGTTAATTCCTTTGATACTACTGTGTTGATATCAGACTTAAATAGCGATGAGATCTATCACATAATCAATCAAATAATGGCATTTGGGAAATGGGCTAAATAATGTGTTGTTTATAACGGTTAAATAGCGTTCAAGCCAACTTTATAATTCAGGGATTTTACTTAGTAGTATGTTACTCTTGGGCAGCTTCACGTTCAATAATTATGTTCTGTGCAAGCCGATTACACCGTGTAACGAAAACACATTTTTTCTCTGTTCCTGTCTTGTAATCACTTTTTTTGTGTTGCTTAGGTCCCAAATAAATACAAAAAGTTAAAAGTTTGGGCTTGTAAAAATTCTAAGCTATTCACTAGAATTATTTTTATGCTGGATTTTACGTTATATGTAAGTTTAAATGATATTTTTATATATGTTTCAGGTTAAATTAAAATGATAAAAAAAAGAGTAATACCTAAAGAAAATGATAAAAGTGCAATAAAGTATAAAATTGTTAAAAAGCGGATTAAAGAGATTTATTGATACAGGATTTTCGCACCCTGAATAAAGGGTAAGTTGTGTTTTAAGCATTCGTCTCCAGGATGAAGCAGGGAAACTTGGTCAAGGAGAAAGTGCAGATGACAAGTCAGAGAAGTCAACACGAACCTTTGTCAGGCTTTTACACTCTTAGGGATGGCCTCTGTTTCTGTCATGACGTGCCTGGACTGTTTGACGTTATTGGGGTGCCATTTGTGCCCAACGAGTGGCGGCTATTTATAGACAGCTCCACCACAAGTTTGAAGGCTGTCCTCCTCCACAATGGAAACAAGTTTCCGACACTGGCCCTAGCTCATTCAGTCTGCCTGAAGGAAGATTACTACAGTGTGAATGTCCTCTTGGAAGCTTTGCAATACAACCAGTACAATTGGGAAATTATTGGAGACTTCAAGATGGTGGCTTTCCTACCTGGACTCCAAGGAGGCTTTATTAAATTCCAATGCTTCCTCTGCCTTTGGGACAGCAAAGCCACTTCTGACCACTACAAAAGACAGAACTTGGAGCAGCGAACAGAATTTGTAGTTGGGACCCGGAACGTCATGTTGATCCCAGGATTATGCTCATGCCGCCACTGCACATACAGTTGGGGTTGATGAAGCAGTTTGTGAAGCCTCTCAAACAAGAATCAGTCGCTTTAAGTATCTTCTTGAGTTCTTCCCCAAGTTATCTGAGGCCAAAATCACAGGTGGACTTTTGTTTGACCTCAGATAAAAAAGGTGTTTGAGTCTACCGACTTCTCCAATAAGCTCAATAGGATTGATAGAACAGCATGGAACTGTTTCAAGGCAGTTGTTAAGGGCTTCCTGGGCAACTACAGAGCTGAAAACTACCAACAACTGGTGCAGGATATGATAAAGACTTTTGGCACCATGGGATGCAGATGTTGCTTAATCTCCATATGCTGGACGCTCACCTGGAAAAGTTCAAGGACAATATGGGCGCCTACTCAGAAGAACAAGGCGAACGATTCCACCAAGATGTGAAAGATATAGAGCGGAGGTACCAGGGCCACTACAATGAAAAAATGATGGGGGAATATATCTGCGGGCTATTTCGGAATGCCGCCAGGACTACAATCGCAAATCCAGGAAAACCCAGTCATGTATGACGTGTATAAGTTGCATTATAAGTGTTATTTGTTTTTACTTGTTAGCTTTTGATAAGCTTATGTAATAAAATAAATATATACTCTGTTGATTTAATTATATGAACTGATAGATTTTAAAAAAATGTGTTTTTTCTTAAAAAATATGAAAATTTCGAAATATCAAACTCCTGACCACAAACCCAAACTTCTGATTAAATAATAGTGATTTTTTAAAAATAATAATGGGATATAACATACTAGGAAATGACACTTAACATCGGGGAACAAAAATATGTTACACGGTGTTATTGAAGGGAATTTAACTTGCTGATTTAAAGTTGACACATGTTGTTTAATAATACTGGATATTATAAAGAAAACATACTCACCAAAAGCCTTAATAAACGAATCCTCTGTGCCTAGTAAAAATTATTTATAGAGTTTAGAGTGATTTATTGAGTGGGAAATGTTTCTTGATTCATGCAACACTGTGTGCGTTGAATATATTTACAGTCTGTTTAATATATTAACTTATCTTGAAATATACTGTAATTTAATCCTGTAACAAATGTGCACAGGAATATTTCGTTACCTCTAAATTTCGAAAGATGAATTGAGACTGGTTTATTGATGGTTTTATTTAAAATCAGATATATGTTAGATTACAGTTACCGGGGCCCTGACTTTGCAGCGTATGTCGACTACAGTGAGTACATTTTTTCTAAGATAGATCATTTAGCCAGTGTACGCTATTGACTCCAACATAGTACATCTTCAGTTGTCACCCCCCTTCCCCATCCTGGACACCCCTACTTCTTTGACCGTATATCCTTCTTTTCATTTCTCCCATTTTTAAAAAGGCTTAAGCATTTGTATCGATCCAAACATTTCTGTTTAATGTTTTACGTCGGAATTCACTCTTGGTAGCGGCTGCTAACAAATTTTTCCGTTCATATGTGTGATGCACCCGCATCAGTAAGCTATTTTTTATGGCAATAGAATCTGGACACAAACGTGTCTGCGCCTAGGATTCCTAAATGTTCTAAAAATAATTCCATATATATATACAGAGAGAGAGAGAGAGAGAGAGAGAGAGAGAGAGAGAGAGAGAGAGAGAGAGGTGGTGAGAGAGATATATATATAGAGAGAGAGAAAGAGAGAGAGAGAGGGACGGACACACACACACTTGTATGTATATATATATATATAGATATATTTGATAAAAAGGAAAAGAATGACTTCACTTGTAGTTCTAAATATTAATTGATTTAATTTTATAATTTTATAATATTATGAGTTGGTAGATCCAGTAAGTTCTTTGTTAACTTCGGTGAGAAGAATTTTAAAGATTCCTGGTTAACTTACTTGGAGAACTTTCTCGCATTCGTCGGTGGCGGTGGCGATTGTCAAACTGAGATCAGGTTGTGTTGTGATCTGTGAATCGGTATATAAAAGAGATTTGGATGTGTCTGGGGTGTTGGGTGTGGTGTTGATGACTGTGGGAGTGAAGTAATTGTTGATGAAGATTTAAAGGAATTAAAGCATACACACACACGCGCACACACACACACGCATCACACATACACACATGGTGGCTGCCAACTCGTTTTCGAGTACGGCCAATACTTTATATCCATGTAGGAGAACCCCTACCGATACGCTGCACGAGTGTGACTTTTTAGTCCCAGATATAAAGCAATGCCTGAGCCGTGAAGCTTTTATAGTGAGCAAAGGCACTGCACAAAGCCAGTCCCACTCTCTTAACCAATATGATATTTACCAAAAAGAAGAACAAGTCAACATCATTGGATACCATCAGGGTTGCAGGTGTTATATCAGAGTTTTCCTTCTCCTAGAATTCTGCCTTGACAAAGGCTAAGGGGTCATCTCTCCCGGTGATTTTGGATGGCCATTGACTCTTAAGAGCTCCTTTGCCCTTTGACAGGTTTTGCTTTTAGTCCTGCAGGATGTCCTGTCACCCTCCTCACCAAGAAACCTTGGTGGGGTTGCCAGTTTAGTAGCCAACGACCCGACCATGAGACAGGTTGTACTGGGATACATGTTACCAGTAGCACCAACTGGTGACCTGACAATATATATATATACACACATAGATACATATATACACACAGAAGGTTGACAGCAAGATAAGGGTGTTTAAGAAATAGGTTGTAAAAAATCCCCTCCTACTGGTCCCATTTCAATAGATGACCTTTGATGAATATAATGGCAGGATGTTTTCGCTGAATCAACTCTCTTAAATTAATAAAGAATATCTGCTACAAATTTCTATGTCAAAGATAAATTTAGGTGCGTGTCTGGTGGTGGTGGTGGTGGTGGTGGTGGGTTTTAATGAGGTGTAAGTCTTTTGATAAGAATGGGATGACAGTAAAAAGAAAAAAAAGAAGGATAGTTTTGGAATATTTGTCAGAAATGTATGTTGTTGATATTCGTTTGGGAGGGGAAGTGTGGTGGGGACATGCTAGCTCACATATTCATTTCCCTCTATGTAAATATATTTACAGCCCATATATATTACATACATACATACACACATACACACACATATCTACACACATTTATATACACACATACACACACATATACACATATATATTTATATATATATACACATATATACACACACATGCATTCGCTTATATATACACATACATATATATACACCGAAATATATGAAAGACGTAAAGTAAGAAAATTAAAAAAAATTTAAAAATGTTAGTAAGTAAGTTGATTTTTAATTATAAAAAATGTTCTTATTTTACGTCTTTCATATAATTGTTCTGCATCCCCCTGCATAGAACCACAAAGGTACTAAGACATAACATATATATTTGCTAGCATAGGTGAACATCTGTACACATATGTTGGTAAATTTACTAATTCTCTATATTTATCTCCAAATTATTTGTTGAGCAAAACTTGCCAAAATTTACTGCTGATTCATGGTAGTAGTAATCTCTTGTCATAATACCACCCCGCTCCTAACTGATTAACCTCAGTGTCACGTGATTGATTCTTTAGAATCTGCCACTGACCAGAGGCAGTGAATTTTTTCAGTGCTCCGGAATTTAGTCCTCGCTAGCTTTATTCCCTCCACTGAATTATTATTTTTTTTATATGGGTTCCTAGTGTCCGCGTATCGCCTGGGAACTTAGCTGGGAATAGACTCCCGATGACGTAAGGAATTATCTATAGTTATATTATGTAACTATATGTATCCCCTTACAGAAATAATTAGTTGGAGTGAAAATGTTAGTAAGTAAGTTGATTTTTAATTATTAAAATTGTCTTATTTTACGTCTTTCATATAATTGTTCTGCATCCCCCTGCATAGAACCACAAAGGTACTAAGACATAACATATATATTTGCTAGCATAGGTGAACATATGTACACATATGTTGGTAAATGTACTAATTCTCTATATTTATATCAAATTATTTGTTGAGCAAAACTTGCCAAAATTTACTGCTGATTCATGGTAGTAGTAGGCTTTTGTCATAATACCATCCCGCTCCTAACTGATTAAGCTCAGTGCCACGTGATTGATTCTTTAGAATCTGCCACTGACCAGATGCAGTGAATTTTTTCAGTGCTCCGGAATTTAGTCCTCGCTAGCTTTATTCCATCCACTGAATTATTATTATTTTTATATGGGTTCCTAGTGTCCGCGCTTCGTCTGGGAACTTAGCTGAGAATAGACTCCCTGATGACGTAATGAATTCTCTATAGTTATATTATGTAACTATATTTATCCCCTTACAGAAACTAATTAGTTGGAGTGAACATTTTAGTAAGTAAGTTGATTTTTAATTTTTTTAATTTTCTTATTTTACGTCTTTCATATAATTGTTCTGCATCCCCCTGCATAGAACCACAAAGGTACTAAGACATAACATATATATTTGCTAGCACAGGTGAACATCTGTACACATATGTTGGTAAATGTTCTAACTCTCTACACCGAAATATATACATATACATACACATACATACATCCACACATGCATGTACATACATGTGTTCAGTAGTGGTTTGTACTTTCTAATAAAGAAATCCTCTTTATATTTTCGGAAATGTTCGTTGTCCGATCATGTTTTGAAATTGTTAATTTTCCCTTTCGGCATGTGGCGAAGTGTTCCCTGCATGTGTTGTTTCTGACAGAGCGGTCTCTAATTTGATGTTTATGTACTCATCTAGACCCGTTCCGGTTTCACCAATGTAGTATTTTTTATATTGTGGGTATGTTGCACAGTAAATCAAATTTTTGGTTTTGCAATTCATGTTTGCATTGACTGTGAAAAACTGGTTGTTTTTAAACGAGATTTGTCGATCCTCTTCAACGTGTTCGTAAGTTCCCCATCGAGGGTCCCTGCACTTCTTAACTTGCATTGCTTCATTGTCAGACGTACATTTTGCATTGGTAAGCAGTTTCTTTAGGTTGGGTGCTTGGCGTCTACTATATATAATTTGTGCGTCTTTATATATATATATATATATATATATATATGTGTGTGTGTGTGTGTGTGTGTGTGTGTGTGTGTGTGTGTGTGTGTGTGTGTGTGTGTGTGTGTGTGTGTATTAAACGGAAAATCAGTGATGCATCTGGACTCAGTTTATTGTGTGTTACAATTGTTTCGCCGGCAGATAGCTCGAGACACGATCATTGTATGGATCTGTCCGATTCTAGATCTGTAGGTTCGTCGGACACAAGCAATACTTTCGGAACAAATGTTCTCACTGGTGTGTTAGCTTTAAAAAAATCTTCCTCGCTTGTCTTGCTATTGGCTGTTGTTTTTCTATGTCATCATAAATTCTGGTCAATATTTGATGACATACTGTCCATCAGCTACTCTCCGTCCAACACACTTCAATGAACTCGTGCTGGGTTTGGTATTATATATATATATATATATATATATATATACACATATATATATATATATGGTATTAGGATTGGTGGTCTTATATAGCGATGTATATATACCATATTTGGCAATATACGGTATGTTTAATTAAGCACATTTAGAAGATGATTCGCTATCTGTTTTAAAGAAGTGAATATGTCATTTACTTCTTTTCAGCGAAAGAAGGGAGAGAAGCTAACAGTGTGTTTCACGCTGGTTGGTGATCATCCACGCACCCCCTGCTTCCGCCAAAAATTATAGAATTGCAGTAATAATCAGGAGGTGATTATACAGAGCGATTGCCGGTCCAGCAAAAATTAGGTATTAGGATTGATGCTCTGAAATAGCAATGTATACATGAATGTATGTACAGTATATATGCCGAATATATATATATACAGTATATATATATATATATATATATATATATATATATATATATATATATATATATATATATATATATATATATATACATACATATATATATATATATATATATATTGTTATACTTTGGGAGGGTCATGTTGCCAATAAGAAACACACGCACCAGTGCTTTCACTTCAATTTATTATAATAAATTTATACATTTAAGAATTTATAAATTTCTGGTTGGTTGGTTGGTTCCACAACCAGATAGTTGTTTATATATATTGTCAAAGTTATTTCGTCACACATCATGTGACCTCTTCAGTGACTGGGGATTCTTTTCTTTGTTTTTGTGCCTCTCCTTTGTTCTGTCCTACGCCATTTTGTTTCTGTGTGTGTGTTGTATGCTCAGTCTGCGCATGCGCCACATCCGGGTGTATGTGTGTGTTTATATTCGTTTATTTATTTGTTTATTTACATGTTACAGGCTGGTTGATTGTTCTATGTGCGTGTGTGTTTTCATTTTGTCCTTAATTGTAAGTTGTGATGTGGCTGTTCCACTCCTGTTTTCTATTTAATTTTGGTTGTAATTCGTTTATGTTTATTGCCGAATGTCGTAGGACAGAACAAAGGAGAGGCACAAAAACAAAGAAAAGAATCCCCAGTCACTGAAGAGGTCACAGAATGTGTGACGAAAGAACTTTGACAATATATAAACAACCATCTGGTTGTGGAACCAACCAACCAAGCGGAAATTTCTAAATTCCAAAATTTATAAATGTATTATAAGAAATTGAAGTGAAATCAGCTGGTGCGTGTGTTTCTTACTGGCAACATGACCCTCCCAAAGTATAACAATATCGGTTTCAACACAGAATCTTGTTATACTTTGGGTGGGTCATGTTGCCAATAAGAAACATATATATATATATATATACATATAGGTCTTCATTTCCTGATCGATTTCATCCTTATTAATTTTAAACATTCAAATAATATAATCAATCAATTATGTCCCATACGCAATATATTTCTAATATTCAATCATTGTAGATTTTCTATGTGCTGCTTTAAAATCTTAGCCTCGTTGTAGCTACAGTTGATTCGCACACACCATTGCGCTATACAGAAATTGTATACTTTTTATAATGAATGATATTTCGCCGTGAATGTTGAATGTTTACACATGATTTTTCACTTTTAATTTATTGTTGTGTTTTCATTTATTGCATTTATATTACACCAATATAGCATTTAAACATTTTCGATACTCGGCTTTTTATCTGCTTTATATCATACGCCAGGAGGCAAAATCAATATCTTTTTTCAATTAATTATCTATGTTATATTATTTTACATACAAATAATTAGCGCTAAATTATTTTTACCCGGTAGTTCATCCTTTGCATTTTATATTATATCTCTTGTAATATGTCTGGCAGAATTGTTCTAGTAAATATTTATCTCCGTTTGATTTAATTTTCCCGAGATTTTTTTTTCTTTTTTTTTTGCGTGTGTGTGATTATAATGTAAGAGAACAAAAACTATTAAAAACACTTGAAATTTAATGAGAAAAAACAAGTACAATATAATAAAAGGAGAAGCTATTTATTTTATATTTCTTTGGTGATGGGAATTGCTTTGGAAACGATTTTGTCACTTAGTTTTGAAACGAATTTCTAATCTTCTGTTATGTTGTGCTTTATTTATTTAATTATTGAAGGTTGAAAGATTTACAAAATATTATATTAATTTCACACTTTTTATTTAGTGTTCATTACATCGAAAAACAAGGGGATGAACTTGATGTGAGTGGATGGCGAAACATTCATAATCATGTTGATGAAAATATTGACGAGGATGCTGCTGCTGGTGCTATTGGTGATTATAATAATAATAATGAAGAAGAAGAAGAAGAAGAAGAAGAAGAAGAAGAAGAAGAAGACGAAGAAAAAGAAGAAGAAGAAGAAGAAGAAGAAGAAGAAGAAGAAGAAGAAGAAGAGTACTTGAAAGTTAAATAAATAGTCTGGTACGTAGGCAACAGAGAGTAAGACTGCTACTAATGTTAAGACAAGGATTGCTCTTTAACCCTAAGAAATACCAAAATAATAATAACTATGTCACGATGAGTATGTTGATCTGTGTGTTGATGGTAATGGGGTTGATGACAACAAACTTTTGGGGAATGATCTACTTATATTTCTCATGTTAATGATGATGATTACCTTTTATGATTTATTGTGTTAATAGTGGACTGCCACGTGACATAATATCAGAAATATATAAATTGTGTGATATATGTGTGTGTGTGTATTTCAGTTATAAATGGTACATATAAGACTGCTCCAAACATTGGTAATATATTTGAACACATCGATCGGTGATCGGTGGACCAACAAACAACCCTCTCTCCACAGTAATACATTTAGCGATACCGTATTTATACTCGAGAAAACATATGGGATAATTGATATAACAAGTCTAATTTTCATAATTTTCATCCGATGAGATATAATCAATGAAAATGAATTCGGAAGTATAATTGACCAGAACACATGTATAAGCGATATTTTCTATTCAAACGGTGTTTACGATGATAAATATACCTACATTAATTTCATATTATATTTGCTAATTCAATTTAAATTGCGGTTGTCTTCCTTATATTTATATACGGCACTGACATATTCACGCATTGCACTCTGCCAAATCGGCTATATCTTGCTTTTTTTATAACATAGCTGATGGACAGTAGATCATGGATGATTGTTTCTATATACAAAACTTCTAGTTATTACAACAATAAACCAACGTTTTATTTTTTTATTTTAATGTTCTACTGCTCAGGCGAAAATATTATTAACTAGATAGCTGCCCTTTCTTCTCCTACACACGTTTACTAGATTCCTAACTTGAGCTAGGAGTCGGTTAGAGTCTCAGTGTATAAGCAACGTTTTGTCATAAGCTTTCCTAAAATAGTAGTACTTGCTGTTTTCAAATCCAAGAACGGTGTCATGTAAGTCGACGTTCTGTAACTTGGTTGTAACATACAAAGGTTACATAAAACCTCTGTGAAAAGAATTTGATATATGATCCAGCGTGATACTCCTGATACCATTGATTAACGTTCTTGAATTGGCAAATATATATCTGTTGAATACTCCAAAATAAATACTCCAAAATAAATAAAATTACACAATGGGTAATAGTGTTAATAAATAAAGAATAAAATGACCACAAAGAAAAGAATAGATAGAAATGTACCAGGATTACAGAATGAGCCAACAGCAAAACACCGCTGGCAGAGTCAACCAAAGAAATTCTCATTAAAATAACTGAACGGAAGTTATAGTCGTTTCAAAACTACATAACACTAATTATGAACATAAAATCCACAAACAAAATTAGTATATTCAGGGAATTCTATTGTAGCACATGTTGCTGCTTATACAATAATGAAGTGATTGACAATTCTGTACATATTCGATTATCATTAACATTTACAAAACAGCTCGTCACATACTGTCGAAGATTTAATACTCACATTCACAAAATATCCCCACTAAGAATAGAAGACATGGCACTGTAATATTCCCTGATGTAATAAGAACACGACATGCTCATATACATGCATAAAGAAAAGAAAATGGGGCTATTAACAATGCCTCTATCATATCACAAACGAAACAGATTCTATAATCATCATACTTACTTCATCATAAATACGTTTATGTTCACAGACGAAAAGTTTTAATAGTTGGGTTATATGTGTATGGCAAAAGAGTGGTCAGTGACATCACAGTTGCTTATGCAGTAATTATATACATAATTGTCAATATATTTCCCTTTAGTAAGAATCCTCATTATCAACAATATCATTAAAAATACTGAAATTGAATCTTGCAGCTACCTATTCCTACTAACCCTCACTACAATATGTATTACGCCCGTTCTCAATTTTGTCTATTGTGTATTACCACAAGCCTTCTATTCCTTCACGATATCATCAGCATGTTCATCGTCATAATTATAACCTTGATTATTATGATAATCATGATAATCATCACCATGTTCATTGTTGTTGCCGTTATCGAGTTTCAAGAGTCTATCGTCGATAACAGTATCATCTTGAAATTTAATATGTTTTTTTTTTAAATCATCACCGAAATAATTATCCCAATCTCCATTCCAAGGCATATGATCGAAAAAGAAATTAACTCTCCGAAATGAAACCAAATAAAATATCAACTCGTTGCATTACACCCACCTCAAATCATTTCAGATTACATCACTTCCCTAAATGCAGAAATACATCAAACAAAAGAAAGAAAACAAATTAGTGAAATCAAAATCAATTATAAACCACCAATCAATAATATAACTATTCCGACCAACTCTCACTCCTTCCACGGGCACAAAAACAAAATTACAAATTTGAATCAGAAATTAGTGGTGAGTTAATTAGGCAAACAAATAAAGATTTGCTAATGAAGTAACTATATGTTGTGTTTTCGCTTTGATATTTTTTATCATATTTTCCAATCACATTCCTCTACATTTTTCCCTCTTATAAATTAGTTGTAATATAAACGTGTATCGGTGTATATCAACGTATCCGTGCATTTGTTGCAAATCGTCTCTTGGTTATATTTGTTTGTATATTTGAATATTTATTTAGTTTTCAATATACGTATAACATCTTTAGGTCTTTCTATATTATCATCAAATATTGATTCCTACAAAAAAAGGACAGTTCGATACATCGAGAGCCTATAGACGAACTGAAGTGTATATTGATTGACTGACGTATCTTAGTGAAAAGGAAAATCAACGTTAGGGCTGTGTATATGTGCCTTAATACCTGTGTATCTGTCTGAGAAAGAAGCTAAATAGAATAGATTAAAACAAAATAAATGTTGCATTGAAACATCTAAAGGTCCAACAACGTTTGAAAATTGGGGGTACATTTGCTCATTTGGTAATCATGTCGCAGTATGATCGATCTAATAGGCTTCTATACAAACAGTTTAAATATGTGTTCCTCGGGTCACATTATATACACACACACTCACACCCACCCATACATATATACATATATATATATATATATATATATATATATAGAGAGAGAGAGAGAGAGAGAAAGAGAGTGAGTGAGACTACGGTGCTGAGAACGAGGAGACCACTAATCAAGCGAGTACTTTATATATGGGGAGATATAGGGTGGCCATAGAGATGTGTAAAATCCCGACCGCGGTGCCAACGTAATGCAATGAATCAATCTATGTGGTAGGGAATAGAGCAATATGTAGTTTACACTTTTAATGTAAATAATCGAAAAATTGTCGAGTAACCAAGAATACATTAGTATCATATATAAAATGCTTCCATACAAGTAAAGAGGCATATGTTAAATTAAATATATTCACGCACACACATTTAAAACTGATCGATATTTATGTGTTTGTGTCCTGGAAACCGTTTTGTGGTTATGCGTATGTAATCGATTACATATATACGTGGTTATTTTTGCGCTTAAGAAAAATATTCATTAAATTTATAAAGAAGCCAATATAAGATAACTGTAAAATAAATATGAAAACAACGTAAAAATTGTAGGAAATTTAGCAATGTCTGGCTATCAATTTCATCTTGTAATGTATTATAATCTCTTGACCATCTGCTGGTCATGCATATTTAGTGAAGTGCTTATATATTAATGTCTAGATGTCTTTTAACACAGACATAGTTACGCATTTACATATAATAATAGTAAAAATAATAATATTAACAATAACAATAATAACAATAATATAGTCCAATATTCTAATACAAAAATACACACACACAGATATATATATATATATATATTTTTTATGTATATATATATATATATATATATATTTTTTTTTTTAATGTGTATATATATATATATATGACTATAAAATCTCATATGATATTTGTACATCTGCATGTACGTACCTATGCATATATATAGAAATAGATTTATAAGTATCCATATTTCAATCTTTAAATTGTCGAAATGGTTATTGTGTACATACCTCTGTCAAGACTTCTGTTATAGCTGGAATACTATCCAATTAAATACAAACAGGCACATTTATTCATATTCACATACGGGCATACAAATATAAGTACGTCAACCGGTATATATATATATATGTATATTTGTATATAAATACATATTAATCTATATATAAATACATATTAATATATATATATATATCTTTAAGTCGTTTGGAAGCCTCGACAATGCAAATGGGTAAATCTCCGGGTAACAAGGACCGGTGGTGGAGAGAGAGATGTAAGTGGGTGTACGTTGAGATGCGTGGTGTGTATAAGATGTGTGAGATGTATAGAATGAAGGGAAGAATATATATATATATATATACATATATATATGTACATATATACATACATATATATGTGTGTGTGTGTGTGTATGTGTGTGTGTATGTGTGTGTGCGTGTGTGTTTGTGTGTGTGTCACAATACAAGTATATATTCATATACGTACACGTCAGGACACGTATGTACTCATATAAAATGTACTATTTTGTGACTCTCAGATTCAGTAGACCAGTGAATAATAAGTAAGAAATGATGCAAAGAAAATCTAAATTTTGCTGAATATTTTAAATTATTAGATTGTATTGTCTTTGTATTCTTCTTTTGCTCTAATGTCTTTTTTATTTGTACATTTTAACTCTTTTAATTTTTAGTTCTGTATAAATTTTAGTTATTTCTCAGAAATATAATAAATCGAAACGATCTGTAATAACGTTTTCCTTTGAATTATGGTAAACACTTCGTGCAGGCTAGAACATAGAACGTACTTTTATCAGAATAGTATTATTACTGCTGTTCATAATGTTGTTTAATAACAAAGCTTTGAAATCCAACACGAGTAACTCATTATAATCAATATATGCTTAAAGAATTGATTGTATTTCAATCCCTTTTTGAATGGGTTCTTTAATGTTGTCCTACTTTCTGAGGAGCTGGCAGATGTTTGTTCCATGATCCAATCAACGAGCACACGATATTACTCTGTGTTATATAGTAAGCCATACATATGTACTTAAATAATTACCTAGTTTGCTCACGATTCGGCTTGGCATTTTACTTTCACATTGCTAAATCGAAAAATTTACTTAATGCCGAAGATTCATATACCACAATATGTACGTTAATTGGTTACTTTGATACCGTGATTTAAAATTTTGAAATATACGAAGGTCGACTGAAAGATTCATAGGCTGAAATGGTTATTAACTGACGAAGATAATCTCGTTGAATGACCAATTGAGGTTTATTTTTCAACATTTCCTTTTGAAAGAAAGCAATGCAGTTATTAATAAGAAGAGTTGAAATGAATTCAGGCAAGATTTCCAAGCTCTAACATAAATCCTTCATAGACATACTATGGATTTTTAAGTCTACCCTTGTATGATAGGAGTTACAAACTGTGTAGAAATCGAAACTTTTAACCAACGGACAGAAACTTCAACTATGTTCATCATGTTTGCGGTCAGTAGAAAATATATTGTGCCCTGGCTATTCATTAGTTCCAATACATGAGAGTAAGTTTTCCTTTAAGATTTACACATGTGAAAAGCTATTGTAAAATATCTTTGGTACTTTCTGATTGTGATCACTTATTTCAAACGTCCTGTTCAAGGCTATGGCGAATTGTCAATGACAAAATAAAAATGTGTGAAATGCTGTCTATATGACTGTAAACATCATTCCTCATATAAACACACTCTGACGATATTTGCATTCTATCCTATAAGCAATATGAAGAGGGGGGAATTTTAGTTCGGTTATGAAATCAAAGAAAACACACACCAACGTGTATTAACATTATGAGAGAGAAGTGGAAATAATATCTCGATTAACATACACGTCTGATAGACAAAATTAGCTGACTCTATTACATAACTGTCAATTCAATCTATTATTTATACATTTATGCGCAACCGTATGACAACTTAAATGCCCACATCTACAGTAGAATCATATACAGCAGGCTAAATAATACGTATATTATTATATAACCTAGAGGGGTATGGTCCTTGTGAATAGCGAGGAAAGCAGGTTTATAGATTAAGTGTGCGTTGTGTGTTTTATATGCATTTAAGTTCACGTTAAGGTCAACGTTGGTCATAATTACATGTATGTATGTCAGACCATGATTACTGTGGACGCTGACCAAAAGGCCCCTTTGGGAAATTGGCTCGTTTTGTACATGTTTATGTTCGTAGATAACATTGATTTCGTGCAGACATATTCACGTTAAACTTAAGGAGATTAATGATTATTCATATATATATAAATATAAGTATGTATACGTACATAGATATATATATATATATATATATACAGACGTACAGTAGTATGTATATATATATACATACATGCACACACACATATATATATATATATATATATATATATACATATATATATATATATATATATATATATATATATATATATATATATCTATATATATATATATATATATGTATATATATATATATATGTATATATATATATATATATATATATATATATATATATATATATATATATATATATATATATATATATATATATAGTAATAATAATAAATTTGAAGACTAAAATCCAAAGAGGGCTCGATAAGGATAAATATATATCAAATATATAAAAACCGTAGAGCAAATATTTATTAAAATAACAGATTAAATTTTAAGCAAAGAATCGCTGCTTTCACCCTTAACGGGATCTTCTGAAACTAACCAGTTAGTTTCAGAAGATCCCGTTAAGGGTGAAAGCAGCGATTCTTTGCTTAAACTTTAATTTGTTATTTTAATAAATATATATATATATATATATATATATATATATATTGTTATACTTGGGGAGGGTCATATTTGCGTAATATTGCCAGAATTAATAACAGAACACACTCACTGTTTGGTTGGTTTTCGCTTCTCGCTGTCTTTTATATCTGCGATCTAACTTACTCGGTCCTCAATGTTGCCATTGACTGACCGACGGTCAAAAATAATACAGATACAATATAGACACAAACACATATATATAGTTTACATAATTTACATAAATCTTTCGTTGCACATCTGCAACATCGTCAGTGGTGTTATATTTTTTCTTCCTCCTGTTGTGTTGTATGTCTACGCCATTTTTTATTCAGTCTGTCTATATATTTATTTATTTATTAGCTTGTTTGTTTATTTTATTTTGTCTTCTTTGCGCATGCGTTTGCGTGTGTGTATAGTGTTATGTGTGCTGTGTGACTAGTGTGTATAGTGTTGTGTCTGCTGGGTGACTAGTGTGTGTTTATGTGCTTGTTGTTATTGTGCTTGTGTATGTATTTATTTATCTTATTTTATTTTATTTTATTTATTTACTTATTTATACTTCTCTTAGGTCAGTGTTGTTTGTTTGGGTGTTGTTGTTGTTCCACTCATTCTTTCTGTTTAGCTTTGGTCTTCTAATTTCTATTTCACTGGCCTCTCTGATTTGCCTATCTGCTGGGTCATTCCTATGTTTAGATATTATTCTAATTTCTATGTTGTCTATGTTACCGTCATGTTGTTGTCTAGCATGTTCGTATAGTACTGACCCGTTTTTTCGTCCTTTTAGTTCCCCCCAGTGTTGGTCTATCCTTTAACCTATGCTACGAGCTGTCTCACCTATGTATGTTGTTGTCATGTTTCTGCAAGTACCCTCTGTACATCTTATGCTATAGACTACATTTCTAGTTTTACAGTTTATCCGGGGGTTCACCTTACATATGATACATTTCCTATTGGTACAGTGGGTTTTCTTAAAAGGGTAGGTTTTGCTGATCAGGCATTTTATGGTGGTTCCTGGCTTTTCTACCACCTTTATTTTTAAGTGGGTCTTTCTCAGGGCCTTTCTACACTGGTTAGCTAATTTCCCTCCAGGGGTGGCGTCCACAAACATGACACTCTGATATCTCTGGTTGTCGTACCATGATGTGGCCTTCCCTATCTTATGTCTAGCCCTATCTAAGCTATTCCATGATTTGCTCCTGTATAGTGGGCAAATTCCTTTCATGTCCAGTTCTAGGAACCACCATAAAATGCCTGATCAGCAAAACCTACCCTTTTAAGAAAACCCACTGTACCAATAGGAAATGTATCATATGTAAGGTGAACCCCCGGATAAACTGTAAAACTAGAAACGTAGTCTATAGCATAAGATGTACAGAGGGTACTTGCAGGAACATGACAACAACATACATAGGTGAGACAGCTCGTAGCATAGGTGAAAGGATAGACCAACACTGGGGGGAACTAAAAGGACGAAAAAACGGGTCAGTACTATACGAAAATGCTAGACAACAACATGACGGTAACATAGACAACATAGAAATTAGAATAATATCTAAACATAGGAATGAGCCAGCAGATAGGCAAATCAGAGAGGCCAGTGAAATCATTTTGTAATCATATCGATGCATATATAACTGTGTATATATGTATGCACACACACACACACACACACACACACACACACACACACACACACACACACACACACATACCCATACCCACACACACACACACACACACACACACACACACACACACACACACACACACACATATATATATATAGATATAGATATATATATATATATATATATATATATATATATATATATAGTATATATATATATAGTATATATATATATATATATATATATATATATATATATATATATATATATATATATATATGTATATATATATATAAATAAAGTAATTCCGTCGGAATTATAGATATAACGATAAAATTATATATCTATCGATAAAAACCACAAACCCACTATCTCAATTATAAATTTGAAAACGATAAGAACTGTGAAACCGGTATAGGAAACAAATAAGTATTCTAAAAAAGATTCAGGTTTGCATTTTATATATATATATATATATATATATATATATATATA
>OZ024747.1:35844735-35892235 GCA_964016885.1 Eledone cirrhosa | reverse complement strand
CTCTTTGGTCACACATTCTGTGACTTCCTCAGTGACTAGGTTTTTATTTTCTGTATCTCTCCCTTGTTCTGTACTACAGCATCTTGTTTTGTGTGTTGTGTGTTGTGTGCATAGTCTGCGCATGCGTTACATGCGGGTGTGTGTGCGTTTATTTATTTATATGTTTATTTACCTGTCACTAGTTGTTTGTTTGTTCTATCTGTGTGTGTCTGATTTTGTCCTTAATTACTAGTTGTGAGGTTCCTATACCACTCATATTTTCTGTTTAGTTTTGGTTGGAGTTTGTCCCATCCTGGTGTTCCCGCCAGTGTTCAATTATCCTTTCTCCTATGCTACGGGATGTTTAACCTATGTATGTTATATTCTTATTCCCACGCTGTCCCTCAATACATTTTATGCTATATACTACGTTCCTAGTTTTACAGTTAATTTGCTGGCTTAGCTTGCAGACTATGCCTTTTCATCAGCACAGGGGCATCTTTGAAATGGGTAAATTAGCATAAATTAAAACATACCCATTTCAAAGATGCCCTGCTAATTCGAGTTTTTTTGTGGAAATGCCTAGCCTTTCGACTGTCTTAATATTTAATTTGAGCTTGGCTAGGGCCCTTCTAATTCTATAAGATAGTTCGTCTGTTCGTCTTACATTTAAGTAAGTGCCGTACTAAGAGTGAGAAATGAAATTTCGTTTCATTCTATTCCATTTATCGTTTTCGGTGCGCCTGGCCGACTGAACTCACTCGATATGCAACTTAGGCTGCTCAGCCGTTAATTTTCATAAGGAAAGTATATACTTTCGAACGTTCAACCATCTGGCAGAAGGGTATACGGTGCTGACGATAGCTAACAAGCTTGAAACTAGTACATCGTTCCTGTGTCAGTGTTGAACAAAAAGGTTACGTGGTTGCCTTAACACCGTACGGCATAAATCAGGCTGTCCGTTTGTTTACAAACGAACAAAGCGAACATTATAATAAATGTTCGCTAAACTGATACGTACATATATATATGTGTGCCTGTATGTATATCTATATATCTATATATATATATATATATATATATATATATATATGCACTCTACTGTACGTCTGTATACATATATGTATGTACGTATACATACATACTTACATTTAAGTAAGTGCCGTCTAAGAGTGAGAAATGAAATTTCGTTTCATTCTATTCTATATATAAAAATATATATATATAGGAACGAGTAGGACCCCGGCGGCTGAGCTCAAGCCGTTTCGACGGCTAATCCTGTCCAGAATTAGCTGTCGAAACGGCTTGAGCTCAGCCGTCGGGGTCCTACTCGTTCTTATTACCCACTCTACTACCCTAAGTATTGTGTACTTTGGTGCGTTATGGTCCACCTGGTTCCTTACCACATTTCCTTCGTTATATATATATATATATACAACATTTGGTCGTTTGCAGATGGGTAAATCTCCGGGTAACAGAAATCAGTGGTGAAGAGAGTGATGTAGAGAGGAAATATAGAATGAGATGTATAGTGTGTAGAGGAACGTAAGAAAGAGCGTAATAAATAAAAATAGTAACACGAGATAGAGTTACTTTGGGAGAAATTTACTTGTCCCTATATTTCGGATTTCGCATCCATCAACTGGGGGGTTTTCCGAGGGCTAAAGTTGTCTGTCGGAAAGGAACGGTACGTTGCCACTGTTGTCTGCCGTGTGTGTGTAAATGAGATATTCTGTAGAGTGCACCGGCGCGCGGAATAGGTGCGGTCAAGCAAAGGTCGAGGTAGCTCCTTTTTATTGTGGGAGTGGGATGGCACTAGCTGTCAATCCATTGTACTACCTATATTCGCATTTGGTTACGTGTTTCCGGAAGACGCGGCATTGGTATTGATGTGCTCCTTGATCACATATCCGGATCAATGAGCATATCAACATCAGGGCCGTCTTTCTGGAAACATATAACCAAATGCGGATCCAAAGACGGAAGGCCCAATGTCACCGAGCTAGCGACAGAACGCAACGTCAGCACGTTACGAATCAAGGAAGTAATTTGGATCAAACGCCTAGAACCACCAATAAATGACCGATTCGAGAGAAGCGAGACGAGGTGGCTGGTATAAACAAATGAGACAGCAGCATACGCACACAGACACACGCACAGTGCCATTCGAACGATAGTTTTTGTGTGTATAGCACCTCCACCAACCACCGACCAACAAGCGACCAGGCAGACTACTACACTGCCAGTAACAAAGACTGAATATACTGAGTACAATGGATTGACAGCTAACACCATCCCACTCCCACAATAAAGAGGAGCTGACTCGACCATTGCTTGACCGCACCTATTCCGCGCGCACGTGCGCTCTACAGAATATCTCAGTTACATAAAAACGGCGGACAACAGTGTCCACGTACCGTTCCTCTCCGACAGATAACTTTCCCCCTCGGAAAACCCCCCCCCACAGTTCATGGATGTTAAATCCGAAATATAGGCACAATTAAATCTCTCCCAATGTAACTCTATCTCATGTTAACATTTTTATTTTTGACGCTCTTTCCTACGTTCCTCTACACACTCTACATCTCATTCTACATTTCCTCTCACATCTCTCTTTTCACCACCGGATTCTGTTACCCGGAGATTTACCCATCTCCATTGTCGAGGCTTCCAAAACGCCCACATTTTTTTTATTATTCTACAATGCTTCAAGCAAACTACAATGCTCTCTTATATATATATATATATATATTGGTAGAACACTGGAAAGTAATATCCGTAGTCGTAGAGCAGTCAGCCCACATCACTAACAGCCCTAAGAACAACACCCAGCAGGGTGCTCTTGCCGTAAGACCGTAGCTTGTCCCTTTCAACAGCAATGCAACACACCCGGTGTAGTTTATGAAGCTGTGATCACTTCCAACCGACTAAATCACCCACAGAAGGTCAAATCCTATGTAGGTAAGGCGGAGGGCCGATTTAAGGAATGCTTCTTGAACCAGCAGTCGACCTTTAGGTACCCGGACAGACGTTCATAGATGGAACACGTCAGCCACGTATGGTCTCTCAAGGATGCAATTATAGACTACTACATTCAAGTCCAAGCCATACGTAAGGGGCAATCCGTCGTGTGGACTATGTATTGATGAACGAATAAATATTCTAAAGAGATTACGCAATAGCGATTGTTTAAACTCAAGAAAAGAATTCTTCACACATTGTTCACACGTCTTAGGTACATACCTCTTAGGTACATACCTACAAAGCTCCGGATTGAATTACAACAGGATCCTAATTTTCTTATCAACTAGAAACTTCCGGACTTCCGCAGTTATCTCCCTTACACCTCTCGCACGCAATTTAGTATTACCTGAATGAAGTGACCGTTTCTGCGCATGCGCGTTCGTACGTTTGTCCTTCCTGTTCCGTATAACCATGTCCGTTACGAGCTGAGGATCTGCTAAGGTGAAACAATCGTTCTGGGTATGGTGCACTAACTGTTCTGTAACCACTTATATATATATACATGCCGGTCAATATATGAAAACAAAAACTGGAAAAATATTCCCAAATGCAAATATGAACTCCAAAAGCAGAAATCTAATTTACTGCATTAAATGCCCGAATTGTGAAGAACTATATGTCGGTCAAACTGGAAATGCACTATCGGAACGTGCACGGGTACACCGTCTGCAAATCAGACCCCAATTGTCCGTCAGATACCCCTAAGTAACGATCTAGCAACATGTGGTCAGGGAATATTTATAATATTCCCATTCTACAAATTACACAGCCCAAATAAAATCAAGAGAAAAATGAAAGAAAAGAATCATTGATAAATTCAAACCCAAGCTAAATGAACAATAATAACGCTTAGGGGTATTGCTTCTACTATGACTATGACTACGACCATGTCGACTACGACCACTAACAACACCAACAACAACAACAACAGCAATAATAATAATAATAAAAGTGATGTTGATGGTGATGATTACTATAAAATGCTATTTTCATCATTTCTAAAAATAGCAAAACAATTGATGCTTTGGATAGGATCAATTATTGGTCGTTAGACATACTCAACCAACCGTGACGCTTAAACCAATCAGCTTTAGTAATTCAGTGAAACTACACACCGATTGCTCCAAATACAGTTTGCAAGATTTAGCATTCTGTAGCCACTTTTCACTGTATATAAGGTACAAAATTTACCCATCTCATTACAGTTGAAAATTGCAAACTTGACTGTCACCACACATTATGAACCTGAAGATTGCGAAAGCATGAAAGTACTTGTTCAATTAACACTTAACATTTAATATTCTATCATACTATTTCATTATAATACCATTATAAAGTTTAAAGGATTGTAAATAAAACGAGTAAATCAGACAAAGTTGGAATTCCTCTTATTAATATATATATGGAGGAGGTTATAGTTCACTTGAAGCATTGTGTAATGAGGTATAAACGCTAGAATATGTGTAATAAAGCCAAGACAATGCAGGTATGGACATAGAAAAAAGAATGCAATAGTGAAAGATATTGATGTGAATTCGTCTTTCACCTTGAATTTATTTAGATGTCCTTAATTTTCGAGATAATATCTCTTCTTCGGAGGGAAGTAAAGGTCTCAAACCAGCGTCTTAAAATCTCTAATCAAGCCATGCTGACCGGAAATAGTATAGAGTATCTGAACAGATACTCTATACTATTTCCGGTCAGCATGGCTTGATTAGAGATTTTAAGACGCTGGTTTGAGACCTTTACTTCCCTCCGAAGAAGAGATATTATCTCGAAAATTAAGGACATCTAAATAAATTCAAGGTGAAAGACGAATTCACATCAATATCTTTCACTATTGCATTCTTTTTTCTATGTCCATACCTGCATTGTCTTGGCCTTATTACACATATTCTAACGTTTATATATATATATATATATATATATATATATATATATATATATATATATATATATATATATATATATGTATATATAATATATATATATATTGAATATTCCAATGTTTTAGAACACATTTATCTTTAATTTCGACAATTATTTCTATACTGTTGAGAAGTAATGAATCAATCTTTTAGAATTAATAAAGATTCACACGTCATTAAGCACCACATGCATATTTTCAGGACTGAGAGTACAACTTGTAACTGGTATTAATTTCACTACCTATTAGGAATGCAAACTTGTGCGTGTGTACCTATCTAGTGCAAAAGTTGATGTATTATAGATAGTTATGTATTTATGTTTATATATATATATGTATTATATATATATATATATATATATATATATATATATATATATACGTTATTCCGGGTTGAATCGGAGGTAACCACAGTAAGTAAGGTACTCAATACATTGCAGATTATAAAAGTTTTAATATAGATGAGATTCTACAGGACTAGAACTGTTTCATTCTTTAGAAATCATCAGGATTCTTGATGATTTCTAAAGAATGAAACAGTTCTAGTCCTGTAGAATCTCATCTATATTAAAACTATATATATATATATATATATATATATATATATATATATATATATATATATATATATATATATATAATTTCAGGTTATCAATAATGTAGTGATAATATATCGTTACGTTAGAGATGAACAGCCTACGTGTAGGTTTGCTCAACGAGTATAAATTATATTCCGGAGAAAATGTAGAAAAGATGAATATGAAATGAAAGTGCTTTTTTTAAAAAGGAATTTATTAGGTATTGACATATGTTTCTGTAACAGACGGAATACCTATGTATCGCTGCTTGCGTAATCATCTAATGTTAGCAAGTATTCGATAGCAAATGTATAATCAGTTGTCACTTCTTCAGAGATTTTGGATAAATTGGATAAAATCAGAAACATTGAAGTATTTATATTAGTAATAGAGGAAGAAGAGAGGGGATAGTATATGACAGATGGTAATTCAATTTACTGCTAAACAAGTATATAAAGGGTTTCTAATGAGAATACCATGAGTAAATGGTTTATTTTATCTAAATAAGAATTTTTGGTAGTGCCAATTTTAATCTATACTTGACCAATTGGACAGTGGTCATTTGGTGTAGTAGTATTAATTATAAAGTGTCAATTGGGGAAGGGGGAGATTTCGATTGCTACTGAATAACATTAATGCTAGTAGCCAGCTGGTATATGCATTAGGGAATTGAATTAAGAAATCAGAAATCTCATTTTATCTATAGCAGTTTATATTAAATGGTAAATAATAGAAGAGCTGATTATACATTTGCTATCGAATACTTGCTAACATTATATGATTACGCAAGCAGCGATACATAGGTATTCCGTCTGTTACAGAAACATATGTCAATACCTAATAAATTCCTTTTTAAAAAAAGCACTTTCATTTTATATTCATCTTTTCTATATATATATATATATATATATATATATATATATAGAGAGAGAGAGAGAGAGAGAGAGAGAGAGAAAGAGAGAGAGAGAGAGAGAGAGAGAGAGAGAGAGAGAGAGAGAGAGAGAGAGAGAGAGAGAGAGAGAGAGAGATTTTGTATTTCTAAAGAGACACTGTATGTTTACAGGAAACATTTAGGAAGCTGTAGCTATGCAAACACCGGGGCTAACGCCCTCTGGTGGTGTCCAGCAGAAGCTAGGGGGACAACCATCTATGCATTTCAGGCTTGACTTGCCTTCATAAGGACGGTCCCTCCCACCGCTTGCAACTACTGGACTTGAGAACAGTCGAGAATATATAGTTTTCTCGTGTGTAAATGAGGTGATTAATCTCATTTGCATATGAGCTGTATAATTTGTTCCAACTTATAATAGAATAGAAATAGGATTTCGGTTCAAGTATAGCTTCATAGAAATATGTATAGAGATTTCGATATTGGAACTCTAACGAAACAGTTAGCCCTAAACACATGATTTCAAAGTTGTGCTTACCTTTTAGAGGAGAAATGGCTGTCTGAAGTTGGTACGAGAGACTCGTTCGGGAAAACATGTAAAATTAATTGATATTATAAAGGCCTACAATTTCAAAACCAGCGAAGATGTTGACCTAATACTTGTTATTTTTCCATCATATAGGTACCTGAGCTAGTATGAATATTTTCAGGGGGTACTGAGGGGGTGACCAGGGACACTCTGGGAGATTTGACATGGAATGATCCTATATATATGCATGTGTGTGTGAGTGTGTGTGTGTGTGGGGTGCGTGCGTGTGTGTGTGTATGGGAATCAAAATTTCAATCACGTACATGTTACTCAATATTTCACTTTATTCGATATACAAGAACTCTAAATTCCAAGAATCTAAGATTGTAGTTTTTCTTATTCTATAATTTCTTATTCTCAGATTATATAAGTCAGTCTGTCAATATAACTAGCAACCTTTTACATAAAAAATGTATGCATGTTTCATCTAAGAGTCCAGTAGTTTTCACAAAACAATTTATCCGTTGTCTACATTAATGTATATATTATTTTGTCATATATATATGGAAGAGTGCCATGCACGTTTACAGGTCTTCTCATTCCTAATCCCTAACATATGTTCGCAATATTCAAATATGAAAATGAATATCTAATACATGTTTGTTACTTTAATCCATTGATTAAAGTGATTTATTTATAAAGTAAAGTACTTTCCAAGATAGACGTGCAATGTTCTTAGGCATTTTAGTCAATATGTTACACACACCGTTTCGATGTTTCAAATGGTTTCATAACTACTGAACAATATATTTCAAAGTGTTTTATTTTATAATGTATTTTATGTCTTCTTTACATTGGCCAAATATGGTGGATAGGAGATAGAAACGGGAAATTACCAAAGTGGTGACACATCGAGAAATTGAGTAAAGGAAAAAAAACGAGGGAAGGGAAGAACGGGGTGAAATTCGACTAAAGTGAGATAAAAAAAAAAGGACAGGGACGTGAAACAATAATAATAATTTGTTCAGTATGAATAAACACATGAACTCTCTTCGTGGGACTTGAAATAAATCACATATCTGCACGAATATGAAAGAGTAATTGCGTGCACCAAATAAAGCATGGTACCTTGTTTCCTATTGCTGTTAAAATGTGATCAATATTTACAGGTGAGGGGGAAATCAAATAAAATTTTATACATGTAAAATTGTAAAATAATTAGAAATATCTGAATTTAGAACCTATGTTTGACTGATTGAAAGTAAAGATTGTTGTTTATACCGCCTTATAGAGGAAAAAGCAGGCGGGCAAGTAATAAAAAATGAATATAATTTTTTCTAATGAATTGCTATATTCATTGTTTCAAATTGATTTAAAGATTACTTTTAAATGTGAAAAGTTTGAAATAATTTTCTTAACCACTTTTAATGTTTCCTTTTTCAGAAGCATTGTTAATGTTCGTTAGTTCAAAACCATATTTTAAATAGTCATTTGTTTCTTAGATTTTGAGAGATATTAACTACACTAAATGTCTTTAGTTTTACGAGAATAATTTTACGCAGTGTAACTATGACGCCATGTTTGCATATAAAGTTATATTTCACATATATGAATTTTGTTGTAGGGTTACCTTGACATGCATTAATATTAACTATATTTTCTGATGTAGAAAACACATTTTCCTCATATCTCAGGCCATTAAAATATTTAATTTACGATTTTATCCATCTTTATGTATTTCAAGGGAGATATTTACACGATCTGATATTTCATTTTCATTTGGCTTTTGTGTACATTTGATGCAGATAAGAAAGGAAGAAAGGAAACATATTTGTTCATTTCTTGCGTCAATTCCATTGGCTATTTAGTTTGAAGATTTCGATTATTTATATTTACATATGCATGATTTGTGATATATCCACTACTTTCATGTCTTGTATGTGTTTAAAATATTTTCAAGATGATTATACCAGAATACAAAAGAGTGCTGTCAAACATACTCTTGACAAATAACTCAGGATAATTCTATGTAGAGCTCTGTTTCAAACGTATTTCAACACTGACGAAAATGGTACGTGTTTCAACGTGTGACAACCAAGAGTAGATCATTTGTTTCACATTTGTTCTCTTTTGTAAATTACATTTGTAATATGAGAAAGATATGAATAATATCAATATTTAGTCGATTAATTATATAGACGTTCTCCGGTTGGCTGACCGTGCAATTATTGACTTTTAAAGTTATTGTTTAATCCCGCACTACATTCCTATTTTTCAAAGGTTACACTGATTACCGTAATTTAATCATTTCTTTAAACATGAAATAATAGAGAAGCACATAATGGTATCTTTTAAATGACGAAGATATGTGATTATGATGCTAGAAGAGGTTTATCTGTTTTGTGTTAACCTACATATTGAAAACGATAATGATAAGACCATTTTATTGCAACTCTAAGTTACGTACTTGATTTATTTCGTACAATAATCACCGTTAATTGTCCACAGTTATCCATAAAATCTAGACGCTTTATATGAATCGTAATCTATCGCTCTTACAGAATACATAATTTCAAAACTTCCCTCCCCTATTCCGTTCCCTGCTCCAGACATCGCTACCACGCATTAACACACCACCACATTCCAGGGTCCCAACGGCCACTCTCTCCGTCCAGCATGCCTTCAGCTGCACCCTATCCAACCTTGCCTGCAGACACCGCTGCACGGAGTGCGGCCGGACCTATGTCGGAGAGCCCGGTCGTCGCCTGCCGGATCGGTTCACTTTGCACCTCCGAGATATTTATCTCGGTCGGAATTCTCCCATCGCCCGCCACGTTGGCTCAAACGGATACTCCGCCCCCAACCTGACCGTCTGCGGCCTGATTGAGTGCCATGGGACCCCCGACTTCCGACTTAGGGCCGAACAACAATCCATCTTCACATTACAGACCCTCCCCCGTTTGAAATCCCCACCCCTCTTCCTTTAGTCTTCGACCCTTCCCCCCATCCATACTAACGCCACTAAAACATCAACAATTCCCTCAAGTTCCAGCCACCCCACACCCACTTTGGTCCACCCCACCACTAATAATACAGACACACCACCCGTCGCACACACGGACCCACGCAGTATATATATATACCCTCACTCACACATATGTACACACCCTACTACCACTAATAACCCCCAGCCACGCATCCATATTCGAACATCCCACCACTAATAATACTAATCCCGCAACCCTCCTTTCCCCTTACAATACACACACGTACACACACCCGCATATATACACTCACCCACACTCACTCATACGTACACACCCATACTACAAACTGTAGCCCTCACCCACACACCTATATTCAACCACCCCACCACTAATAATACTAACACCCACCCTACGACAAACACGCACTCACACCCAAATAACGCACACACACACACGCCAGTATATATAGACTTACTCATACACATTACCCAGCACCTTCTCTCCCACCCTCTATCTTCCCCCATATTACCAATACCACCTCCACACACACACACACGCACATCCTAGTAAAACCTTCACTAATATACACACACCAGCCTCTCCTTCAACTATTCACACTGATCCACCTCCTCTTCCGTCCACCAAACCTCCGCACACACATACACACATTCCACACACACATACAGGCTACCCTTAACACCTGCCAACTACTACCCCTCCACCGTTCCCTCACCATTCTTGACTTCAGCCACGCATACACACACACACACGTACACCTACACACACACACCCCTCCCCTTCCGTCCTCCGTCCTCGGACCACTTACCCCCACACTCCCACCCCATCCAGCCCACCCACTACTACCTCTATACGCCTCACAATTTTTCACCACTTGTTTTTATCTTTCATTTTGCAACCCATGTATAATTTTTTTATAATATTTTCCCACTAACTCCCCTCTCACTCCCTCTCGGAGTTCCCCCCCCCCACTCTCATGATGAAGGGCTTATGCCCGAAACGTCACATCCAGACCTACACTCTCACTAAGCGTGAAGCTAATACCTTTTGTAACTTGTACTCCTGTGTTGTTATCTTTTACTTTGCTTTATAAATATAAATATTCGAATTGACCACGAGGCTCAGTATATCTACAACCAAAACAAACGCTATGCATGTATTATCTTCACCGAATTATTGTCTTATCATTCATAAAATAGTCAATAGTATGACGGCAATTTCTACTACTACTAGTTTATTTCAATTACAGTGGCCTCAAAAGCGAATAATTGTAATATTAGCTCAGTATTTCCATAGCCGAATAAATACTTTTGTAACTCTAGAACATCGGATAGTATTTCCAGGCGTTTCACATCACAATCAAAACAACTACAGTCATATATTCAAATAATTATTGCTACTTTTGGCACAAGGCTAGCAATTATCCAAGTACATAAACATCATTATCATTAGATTATGGTTTTCTCAAATAACTTAAACACGTAATAATTAGAAGGATAAGCATAACATATACAGGTATTATGAAACATTTATTCACGATGAATATCATAGTATCTTTATTTTATCGACCTCTTAAGGTTGAAAGGCAAAGTTAACCTTTCATCATTATGGGGTCGATAAAATAAAGTACCAATAATGCACTGGGAAATGCTGGACTTGTGCCAAAAGTAGAAACAATTATTATTATTAGCATTATTATTATTATTATTATTATTATCATTGCTGACTTGTGGGTTTATGTCGATCACCTGCTGTCGCGTGTAGAACGGATCCGACTATCAGCTGAGTCCCTCTTCCTTTAGCCGGGAAGGGCAGGCAGTTTTTATCTGTATGGTGGACATGGCGAAAGAGATAGTATGGTGGACACGTTTGAAAGCGCTGAAGACGAGCACATACCTCTTCGGTGATGCCCTGATTAACTTTTTCCAATTTCAATTGAAAGAGAAAATCAGCATTTTCTTGAAAGATGGGTGAGAGAGGTTAGAATGGCCCGAGTGAGTGGACATACTCTGAGTATATGCCTGTAAATTGAAGGTGGAAAACTGGGAGAGGACAATTGCGCTGGTGGTCCGGGTCACCGTGGCTTTCTCGACGATGGCCCTCGGAAGTTTCCCCCCTATTGGGGAATTTTTTCATTGTTCTATTATTACATCCTCTGTTTTTGTTTTTTTTACACGCAGAAATGCCCTTTTGTACCGTCCTTAATGTCTACTTGTGGTTAATAAAGAAAGCATTATTATTATTGCTAATAATAATAATAATAATAATAAAATAATAATGATTTCCTTTATTGGCCACAGGGGCCGACATATAGGGGACAATACAAAGACTGGGACTGGTGTTTTACAGAAAAATCCAGTAAACAATATGAATAACAATAATAAAGTAAAAATAAAAATATGACAAGAAAAATACCCAGTAGGGGGGGAGGCTAACCACTCAGGGTTCGCTCAGGTATCCACCAATCATGAAAGACCCGACGCTTCGAGGGCACCCGGGAAGTGTGACCCTCTCCTCGTCAAATTTACCCACATACAGGCGCATGATCAGAGTAGGCCCACTCTCACGGGCCATTCTCGCCACATTTACCCACCTTTCAGCAAATTTACTGGGGGGGGGGGGGGGCACTTCTCTCTCCACCCTCATCTTTGTTTCTAAGTGTAACTTGAAAAAGTTTATGAGGGATTGGCCGAAGAGAAAAGTGTCTTCAGTCTATTTAACCTAGTCCACCATACAACCTCTTTCACTACTGCCACCACACAGGAAAATTGCCTGCCCTTCCTGGCCAAAAGAAGGCGGCAGGTCGCTCTTCACTATGAACTTTGCCGATAGCCGGATCCGTTCTATACGTGACAACAGATCTTCGACATAACTCCACAAGGCAGTAATGCATGGACACTGTACGAGTGCGTGCAGAACGGTTTCGTCACTCTGCTCGCATCTCGGGAAGGTCCGTCTGACAGCACTTCCGTGCCTGTAGAGTTTATCTCCAACCGCCAGTGCTCCCCGGTAGCACTTCCAAGCGAGGGATTTTTCCATCGTCCCTGGCTCGAAAGTCCTCCAGAACAACTGGTTAGTTCGACTTCGTCGACTCCCATTGCCTCCCCGATTGCGTCGTCGCACTAGCCCACCACTAATCTACAATAGAACTCGAAACTGAAAATTCCACCGACCGCATTTCCCGTCTGGAAGAGGGCAGTGAGTGCCTGGCAACATTTCAGTTGTCAGTCATCCAGTCTCGGTCTCTTCTTGACCGAGGTCTGCAGCTCTGTCAAAGAAAACCGCACAAAAGACCACGGCCACCGTGACCACCAGGGCAAGTGGCCTCTCTCAATGTTTCCATTTCTCAAACTACAGGCGTACATTCCCTCGGACCATTAGCGCTACATTCACCCACCTTTCAACAAACTTGCTAGAAGACAGCACTTGCCTCTCCACCCTGATTTTCCTCTTCAAGTGAAACCTGAAAAAGTTAATTAGGGATTCGCCGAAGAGGAAAGTATATGTCTTTAACTCTTTCAACCATGTCCACCACACAATCTCTTTCGCCATGGCCACCAGGCAGATGAAAACCACCTGCCCTTCCACCTCGAAGGAAGACAGCGAGACCCTCTGCACAATGGACTCATTCGATAACCGGATCAATCCTATACGCGACAGCAACTGTTAGACATAACTCCACAAGTCAGCAATCCTCGGACACTGAACCAGTGCGTGCACGACGGTTTCGTCGCTCTGCACGCATCTCGGACAGGCTAGGCTGACGGCACTTCCGTGCCTGTAGAGCTTATCTCGAACCGGCAATGCTCCCCGGTAGCACTGCCAGGCCAGGGATTTTTGGAAGTAATAATAATAATAATAATAATAATAATTGTTTCTACTTTTGGCAAAAGGCCAGCTATTATCTCAGTGTATTACTGGTACTTCATTTTATCGACCCCGTATGGATGAAAGGCAAAGGTAACCTCGGTGGGATTTGAACTTAGACCATAAAGGACCGTAACTGGTGGTTGGAAAGCATGGCGTCAGATCCTTCAACGATACTGCCAATTCACCGCCCTAATAATGATAATAATAATGATTTCTTTATTGGCCACAAGGGCTGACATCAAGAAAAACATTACAGATGGCACAGGACGGTATAGGAGTGTACGATGTGGGTTTTATGTGTGTAAACATGTTTATTATTTATATAAGAAACGAAAAAAGAAAAAAAGACATAGAAACACATATATATATATAAACAATACAAATGAAAATTCAAACAATAAAAAATTCCACAATAGGGGGAAACCTCCGCGGGTTACTCGTGGCGAAAACCACACAAAAGACCACGGCCACCCTGACCACCAGGGCAAGCACCCTCTCTCAATTTCTTCCCATTCCCCAAACTACAAGCGTATATTCAGAGCGGTCCCGTTCACTCGGACCATTCTTGCTACATTCACCCACCTTTCAACAAACTTGCTAAAAGACAGCCTTGCTTCTCCACCCTGATTTTCCTCTTCAAGTGAAACTTGAAAAATTAATCAGGGATTCGCTGAAGAGGAAAGTGTCTGTATTTAACCTTTTTCAACCTTGTCCACCACACAAACTCTTTTGCCATGGCCACTAGGCAAATGAAAACCGTCTGCCCTTCCTCCTCGATGGAATACGGCGAGACCATATCCACAATGGACTCAGTCGATAACCGGATCGGTCCCACGCGCGACAGCAACTGTTCGACATAGCTCCACAAGTCAGCAAAGCTCGCGCACTGAACGAGTGCGTGCACGACGGTTTCGTCGCTCTGCGCGCATCTCGGACAGGCTCGGCTGACGGTACTTCCGTGCCTGTAGAGTTTATCTCGAACCGGCAAAGCTCCCCGGTAGCACTGCCAGGCCAGGGATTTCTGGAAGTTATCCATAGACCCCGGGCTGAAAGTTCTCCGGAAGAGAGCAAACAGCTGATTTTCTTCGACGCCCAGGATTTCTCCGACAACGTCGTCGCTCCTCTCCTCCACTAGTTCTCTATAGAACGCCGAAGTGGATGTTCCACTGATACAGGTACCCAGCTGGCAGAAGGCAGTGAGCGCCTGGAGACAATTATTATTATGAGAGAATTAAGAAGCTTCATTCTATCTTGAAGGAGAGCAAAATATATGCTACTGTTCTTATGTTGTACAGACTAAGGGAATTGTTGTAATTAATGCTGCTAAGCACATAAAATTAATGGCAAAAGCCAAAAGGCAAGAGCAATTAGCATCAACATGGGAGCAGAAACTTCTGCTGGCAAATATGTGGCCCGTAGCAAACAAGCTAATGTTAACCAAAAGCACACCCATTAGTGGCTACATAGCTCAGGGCTAAAAGCAGAGAGCGAAGGCTTCATCTTAGTTGCCCAAGATTAAAGCTTAATGACACGGAATTACTAAGCCAATGTGATGAGAAATTGAGTAAATCCAAAGTGCCGATTCTACAAAGTTAAGATTGAAACAGTGGACCACATAGTTTCAGGATATATAGCCCCAATAGAATATAAATATAGACATGCCATAGTTGGCCAATATCTACACTGGGTAATATGTCGGCATTATAAAATCAAAGCTGCTGACAAGTAGTACAATCATCACACTGAGGCTGTAACTGGAGGAGTAAAGTAACACACTAACCGTACCATAAAAGCTAAATCACCAGATAGCATTGTAAAAGACCAACATAGCAAGGTCTGTTTATTGATTGATATGAGCATCCCATGTCACCACAATATTGCGGCAACACAATTTGACAGGTTAAGAAAATATAAAGACTTGCTTATTGAGATCGAAGAAATGCGGCACGTCAAGGCCGTTACAATACCAGTGATTGTAGGCGCACTGGGAATGATCAAGAAAGGAACAGAACAGTATTTGCTAATGATTTCTGGTTAACCCACTCTGCAAGAGGTGAACAACATTGTTTTGGCTGGTACTGCACACGTATTGAGAAGAGCACTATCTCTGTAAATATGATATCCCTCCTTGTGTGGATGTGTGTGTGTGTGTGTGTGTGTGTGCGTATGTGTGGGTGTGCGTATATGTGTACGTGTGTATGTGTGTGCGCGTATGTGTGTGTGTGTATGTGTGTGTGCGAGCGTGGGTGCATGGATATATTTTATATATATATATATATATATATATATATATATATAAAATATTTCCTTATAAGGGGTAAAGGAAGGTATACTACAGAGCTATTTAATTATGTAATAAACAACGCAATGCAATTTTTCAATTTACCAAAGATTTCACGAAGACAGACGAGCTCAACAGACAAGTCGGAAATCGTTCATTAGAATGAACATTTTATTATGAATATAAGACGTGAATTTAAATACAAAGGCTATTACAATTGAAAGCGAGGCTAAATAAAAATGGGCTAATATAAAATAAAATAAAATAACGGAAAAATACATATAATTACATAAGAGTATGTCAATGGATATATATATACACATACGTAGACATACATACACAAACACGCAGACACACACACACACACACACACACACACACACAACACACACACACATATATATATATATATAAATACACGAGCACAAACACACACACGCACATACATATATATTATATATACATATATATATACATATATATATATATACATATATAAACATACACGTCTGAGTGAATATACACGCATAAACAAATAAGTAATCCCAAATATAAATAAGTAAATAATAGCGCAAATATATATAGGGGGTTTTATGACTTGTAAATAAAATAAGAATACGCACATAAATACATATATAATTATGCATATGAATACACATACATGTATATATATATATATATATATATATATATATATATATATATATATATATATATATATATATATATATATATATATATATAAATAGAGAGAGAGAGAGAGAGAGAGAGAGAGGGAAACAATATGGCGGCAGAGCTCAAGCCATTTCGACGGCTATTTCTGGAGTCCAGAATTAGCCGTCGAAACGGCTTGAGTTCTGCCGTCGGGATCATACTTTTTCCTATTTCCCACTCTACTACCCTAAGTATTGAGTACTCTGGTGCGTTATGGTCCATCTGGTTCCTTACCACAGTTCCTTTGTTATATATATATATATATATATATATATATATATGTGTGTGTGTGTGTGTGTGTGTGTGTGTGTGTGTGTGTGTGTGTGTGTGTGTGTGTATACATATATATATGTGTATGGGTATGTATTTGTATCTATGTGTGTGTATGTATGTGTATGTTTATGTGAGTTTATATTTATGTATACATGTGTGTGTATATATATATATATATATGTTTGTATGTATATGTATATCTATATGTTTATATACATATATGCATGTGTTTGTATATAATCTTTTATTCTTTTACCTGTTCCAGATATTCAATGTGGTGTGTTAACTGGTTTCACAATGTATATGGTAAATTTATTCGGCCTAGGTTTCAGGAAGACGGTCGCCATATATCAGATACAATACTGAAAGGAAAGGAAAAACAATAAATGTAATAATATGATGATGATGATGATGATGTAGATGATGATGATGGTAATTGTGGTGGTAGTGGAAATGACAAAGATGTTGGTGATGGGTAGATTTGCATTTCTTATTCATCAATGCTTCAAGCAAGCTACGAAATACTGATATATATATATTTTCCAATAGCTTATCCAGTTAATGACGCTCTGGTCGGTAGATAACTTGTATTTAAAGCGCAGAAATATCCGAGACCCTCAGTAGACAACTGATGAGGACCCCCCCCCCCCCTCACGTTCTTGCTTTCTTCTTATTCCCACTCCATTTTAAGCTACCTTAAATAGCAACTACACAACCATTTCTATTCTCCACACACACACATATATATATAATATATATATATATATATATATATATATATGTACAAAATTATAAGAAACGAAATGAACTGTGTGGTTACTGTAGACAAATTTTAAGAAGGTAGTATGTACGAAACAAATGAAGAAAGAGAAAAAATCTTTCATCAGCTGTTAACGGAGATCATAGATGTTTCGGCGCTTAATACGGGACATCTAAAAGCGATCAGCGGCGCACCCAGGGAGTTTTATCGATCAAAAAAGCCAGGAGGGAAAGAAAAAATAAGTAGAAGAAAAATAGGGGAAACATTTGGAGGAGAGAGGAAGAAAGAGTAAAACAAACAGGTAAACAGACCAAATTGTGGGGGAACACAGGACAATGGAACATGCAAGTGAGTAACCGAGGAAAAAATAGTATAGAATAAGTTATAGCGAACCGATTAGACTTAAGTCTGGGGGCTGCGATAACAGGAGCCCAGTGGTACCGTGCCATCTCTATCGAAGTGAAGGTAGAGAGAGAGACAAGGGAGATAGAGAGACGGAGCAACTGCAAGTGAGATGGAGATAATCCAAAAGAGTTTTACGACAGTTGTAAAACGTGTCGTAAACGATCGAAAACGAGCAGATGGATAGAGAAAGAGAGAACGAGAGAGAGAACGAGGGAGAGGAAAAGGGAAGAGAGAGAAGGGGAGAGTCGATTTGAAAGCGTGGTGGTACTACAGACCGAGCAAACGGGTAGAAGGGGGGTCACAGCGGTAAATACAAAATTATAAGAAACGAAATGTGCTGTGTGGTTACTGTAAACGAAGTTTAAGAAGGTAATATGTATAACGAAGGAGTTGTGGTAAGGAACCAGATGGACCATAACGCACCAGAGTACTCAATACTTAGGGTAGTAGAGTGGTAATATGAACGGCAGAGCTCAAGCCGTTTCAACGGCTATTTCTGGACAGAAATAACCGTCGAATCGGCTTGTGCTCTGCCGTCGAGGTCATACTTTTTCCTATATATATATATATATATACACATAAATATCCACGGTTAGTTGTAATCTATATGTTGAACATGTAGGTTAAAATAAATCCCGGAAAACAATAAAACATCAAAACAGAGGCATGATATAAGTTAAAACAATGAAATACAAATTCAAGTCAGTAGGAATATACTTCACTGCTTTACGATCGTTTCTATTTGATAATAATAAAACGTACGCATATTTCGTTATCGATCTATGTAAGTTTAGTTACAAAATATCAAAAAGGAATATATTTACCTACGTGTATATCGTCAGCCCTTGTCAGCTTTTGACAACGGCTGACGATATACACGTAGGTAAATATATTCCTTATTTGATATTTTTAACTAACCTAACATAGATCGATACTAAAATATGCGTATGATGTATTATTAACACCTAGGCATGATCGTAAATCAGTGAAGTATATTCCTAATGACTTGAATTTTTATTTCATTGTTTTAACTTATATATATATATATAATGAGTTGACGGACCCAGCATATTTATCAATTTGTATTATGGTCGCTTAAGTGCGTCCATAGGTGGTATGCCTTTGAGCACTCTATGCTTCTTCAGAGTAGAGTATAATTCTATTATAGAGAACGAAGAATCAGTGATACATCGAAACAATTTATTCACTGATTCTTCGTTCGCTATAAGAGTATATATAACAGCACAATCGGTACAGTATTTGGAAGGTATATATTAGGTTAACTCTTGATATAGCAAGAAGAGGGTTTTACCGTTTCAGACGCTAGTCCTTCATCAGAATAAAGAATGAGAAATACAATAGATTGAGTGAACGGGCGGGAGTGAATTGGAAAAGTACGTAGATACATGCATATATCATTTCGCATTTCGCTAAAGAGATTATAATGGCAAATGAATAACAGAAATAATCCTTAGACATAAAAAATATACATGATAAAATCGGCACAACCAAATATTACTCATTATGAAAGTTTTTTTCTATCTCAACTAATATTTTCCGTTACAATTTTCGTCCCTGCAATTAATAGCAAATCTATAAACACATTACCAGCTTACATACACCGCAACATGTAGTTTTTTGATTTAATTGGAAAGATCTATCTCCTTTTGAAGACACTGATTGCATTCTTCATCAACAAACAACCATAAATATTTCTTTTTCTTCCAAAAGAACACAGGTGTTCGTAGAAGTACAGAATTTGATAGCATAAGATGTGACGCTACTAATCTTGAATATCTTGCAGAAATTATGCATCACCATCTTAACGACAATATATGTATTAGCACTTACTACATGCACGCACGCACACACACACACACACACACACACGCACACACATACACGCACACACACACACACACACACACACACACACACACACACACACACACACACACACACACACACACACACATACACACACATACATCCCGCACCCCCACGTACCCCCACACACACATTCATTTGTACATGGATGTGTGCAGTTACGTATATAATATATATGGCCTTGTGTCTCTCACTGTGTGTATGCGTTTCTGTGAATGTATGGAGATATGTGTGTGTGTTTGTGTGTGTTCATGTATAGAGCTGTGTGTGTGTGTATATATATGCGTTTGTATATATGTTAGTATATCTATTATGAAGAGTAGAATTTCTTTATGTTTCTCAGATGTATCATACATAACTGAAATTGTTGAGGTTTAAGCAAATGATGGCTAAGGGAAATAATGCTTGTTGTTTGCTTTATTCATATTTGCTTCTTATGAAACAATTACTTCTGTACTTCATTAGTACTGATAACGAAAAGAGAAACATCTAGCTGTGTATGTTATCTATTATAGCTTACTAGTTTCATTTTGGAATGCTTTTCAAGTTTAGCATTTAGTGAAACAAACTGCTTTGCAGTTCTGAGGAACAGAGTAGACTATTCGTAACGTTTGTTGAATATGTACATGACAATTGCATCAGTAATATAACAAATCCTACACGGCCATCATATTCATTGTCATTATCAGGCAAATTATAGTTGGTATATTCATAATTCGAATCCCACTTGCTTCTCATCTATTCGCGCTGGATCTAATAACGTAGCAGACAGAAACTGAAGTTTAATTCTTCGAACTCTCAAACTTAAAACCTCCTTATGTTTAAGTATTAATTTTCAAATGAATTTTCAACACTTTGGTGTACCTACATCTGCAGAAGCAGGCTGAGACATTCTAGTACTACAGAAATTTCGGTCACTGACGAGGGGATAAACTAAAAGAGAAGGATAATTGTAACCCATATTTCTAGCGTGATCTGTCGATGAAAATATATATAATCCGCTCCATTAAGATTCAGCGAAGAGAAGCTCAAAAGTGCATATACAGATATACATTACTATATATGCAGATTTAACTGTTTGTATGTGATGTGTGCGTGTTTCCGTGTGTTTCTGTTTGTTAATGAGTGCACATATGTATAATATATATATATATATATATATATATATAAAGAATTAATATATCTAGTAACATATATATATACACACAGATGCATATCAATGCTAGCAAATATATAGGTTTTGTCTTAGTAACTTTGTGGTTCAATACATGGGGTTGCAGAACAATAATATGAGAGACGTAAAATAAGAAAATTATAAAGTTAACTTACTTACTAAAATTTCACTTCCAACTAATTAGTTTCTGAAAGGGAATAAATATACTTTCCGAAGAAAATACAAAGAATCCTTTCGTCGTCGGGAAAGTCTATTCTCAGCTAAGTTTCCAGGCAAAGCGTGGACACTGGGAACTTATACAAAAATAATTCAGTGGATAGAAAATAGCAAAGCGTGGACTGAATTCCTAGCCATTGAGAAAATCACTGCCTATTGCGACGGTGGCAAATTCAAAAAGAATCAATCACGTGACATCGAGGTCAATCAGTGGAAAGTGGTTTGTTAAGAAGACGAAAGGATTCTCTGTATCGGAAAGTATATTTATTCCCTTTCAGAAACTAATTAGTTGGAAGTGAAATTTTAGTAAGTTAATTTTATAATTTTCTTATTTTACGTCTCTCATATTATTGTTCTGCAACCCCATGCATTGAACCACAAAGTTTCTAAGACAAAACCTATATATTTGCTAGCATTGATATGCATCTGTGTGTATATATATGTTACTAGATATATTAATTCTTTATAATTATCTCCAAATTATTTGTCGAGCAATATTGGCCAAGACTGCTGCTATGGTAGCAGGCAGGCCGCTGTCTTCTTAACAAACCACTTTCCACTGATTGACCTCGATGTCACGTGATTGATTCTTTTTGAATTTGCCACCGACGCAGTAGGCAGTGATTTTTTCAATGGCTAGGAATTCAGTCCACGCTTTGCTATTTTCTATCCACTGAATTATTTTTGTATAAGTTCCCATAGTCCACGCTTTGCCTGGAAACTTAGCTGAGAATAGACTTCCCTGACGACGAAAGGATTCTTTGTATTTTCTTCGGAAAGTATATGTATTCCCTTTCAGAAACTAATTAGTTGGAAGTGAAATTTTAGTAAGTAAGATAATTTTATAATTTTCTTATTTTACGTCTCTCATATATATATATATATATATATATATATATATATATATATATATATATATATATATATATATATATATAAGTATATATATTATTTTATGCACGTTATTGCTGAATATATCTGCTTCTGTTACCTAGGTGACCGAATTAGCAGCGGAGGTGGGTGTTCAGAAAGTACAATAACTAGGGTAAGAACGGGATGGAAGAAGTTTAGGGAACTATTACCACTGCTAGCTGCAAAAGGCTTCTCCCTCAGAATGAAAGGCAGACTGTATGATGCGTGTATCCGAACAGCGATGTTGTATGGTAGTGAGACCTGGGCCCTGAGGGTGGAAGACTTACGTAGATTAGAGAGAAACGAAGCCTGCATACTTCGATAGATGCGTAACATACGCGAACGACAAAGCATAAATGAATTGAGAGAGAGACTGAGCATAAGAGGAATCAAATGTTGTGCGCAGGAGAGGCGGCTGCGCTGGTATGGACATGTGAGGCGTATGAAGGATGACAGCTTCATAAAAAGGTGCAGAGCACTAGAAGTCGATGGAAACCGCGGAGTGGGGAGACCCAAGATGACCTGGGATGAGGTGATAAAAGCCGACCTTACCCAATTACACCTCTCAAAGGCAATGACGCACGACCGTGACCTCTGGCGCCACGCAGAAATACAGAGTACCCGACGTGGGTACAAGCTGAAGCATATAGACAATATGCCCCCAGACCCCCCACCCCCACCACAAGGTGGTCGTGGAGGTGCCACGGCAAAAAAGCACCCAGCCCACACTGTAAAGTGGACGTGTAGGCGCCACGAAAAAGCACCAAGCACTCACTGTAAATGAGGTCGGTGTTAGGAAGGGCATCCAGCTGTAGAAATCAAGCCAAATCAGTTCCTGTATGAGCAAGGCATGGTCAGCCCACCAGACACTGCCCACAACAGGACAACCCGTCTAACCCATGCTAGCGTGGAAGAACGGACGTAAAACTGTGATGATGATGATGATGATGATGATGATGATGATGATCTAGATATCTAATGATATACATCAGTATGGATGCAGTAAAACACAGTTAGACGAGCACTCACCAGCATACTTGATAGTTGGAGTAGTAGAGTAGGTAATATGAAGGATTTGGGACCCCGACGGTTGAGACCCTTCTATTTTAACAGCTAGATCTGATCTAGCTGTTGAAACGATAGGAGCTCAGCCGTCGGAGTCCCGAATCCTTCATATCTAATAATATATATTTACCAGTCCACTAAAAGTTAACAGAGGAATGGCATTTATAGTTTGTATGAACCAGGCTCTAAAGCTAATGTTAAATATCAATAAACAATTTACGAAAATGGCAAAATTATTTTCTCTTCCAAAATTGTTTCATATAATGTAGCAAAGTCCTCGGGTGTACTCTCCATTAAAGACGCCCGTTAACAGTGACCGTATAGCCGCTTTTATGGGTTAATCAATACTAGTGTGTTTCAGCGTAAATGATTGCTTGCTACACATCCAGTGTCTGGGCAAACTCTGTTGTACGACTAAATAATTGTTTCTATTTTAGGCACAGAGCCAGCAATAACCCAGTACATTACTGGTACTTTATTTTATCGACCCCGTAAGGATGAAAGGCAAAGTTAACCTCGGCGGGATTTGAACTCCGATCATAAAGGGACGTAACTCTATGCTTCAAATCATGGTGTCCGACTCTCTACCTATACTGCCAATCTACCGCGTACGACTAAATAATGTTAGTAATTTATTATTCAATACTAGCAGAACTGCCCCCGGGCGGTTTTCTGCTAACATATGTAGCGTTCGTATGGGTATGTATTATACGCAAATATATATATATGCATATAGATATGATATGTATGGATGTTATCCAACTATCTTGTTCAGGTCAACCTCAGTATATCTTGCTGATTGGCTTTGCCTGTAAAATCTGTCCAGTGATTTTTCTGAGACATTTTAAAGAGATGTCCATAGTATCGGAGATGTCACCCGAAGAAGTAGCGACTCTACCAGGAGTTACTCTCTGATCTCCGAGCTATGCATTTTATCGACTAATGTTACTCGAAAGACCCTTCAGAGAAACCCAATTTCGGCCGCTTGTATTTGTAATCGTATACTTTCGGCCATTACCCAAGATTCATGACCATAGGTAAGGGTTGGCAGGAATACCAGGAAGACAGCAAGTTTGTCTTTTACAACTACCCCACTTCTGATTACCGAATGCTGAGCTGACGATTACTGCATCAGCTTTTGCAATTCTTGCACTAAATTCAGCCTCCTACATACCATCACTCGTGAACACGGCCCCGAGATACTTGAACGTATCTAACTGCTTCAGTGGCATATCAATTTGAGCGACTCTGTCCATCCGTCCGCCAAACAATGTGCGTGTGTCTTTGTGCGAATGTATGTGTGTGTAAAAGGAAGGGGATACAAACATATATGTCTCTAACTTAACAAACGGTGACACACACATACACACACATATATATATATATATATATATATATATATATATATATATATATATATATATATATATATATATATATATATATATATATATATATCGAAGGAATTGTGGTAAGGAACCAGATAGACCATAAAGCACCAGAGTACTCAATACTTAGGTAGTAGAGTGGGTAATAGGAAAAGGTTTAACCCCGACGGCAGAGCTCAATCCGTTTCGACGGCTATTGAAATAACCGTCGAAACGGCTTGAGCTCTGCCGTCGGGATTAAACATTTTCCTATATATATATATATACGTATATAACACACACATATACACATGCCTCTCTGATTACAAATGCCGACAAACTTTCGCGCGCGCACATACACACATTGTCCTATCATCACTTTGATCCGGGCAAACTTTCCCCTTAATTTTGGAAAGGTTTGGGTTGTCCAGAATGGATGGGAGAAGACGTGATGTTCTTACTCTTGCCCCTGGTAAAGAGGCAGGTGCCTTACCTGGGACGTCACAGTTAGTAACTCTTTTGCCTCCTGTTTGATACTGGATGCAGCGGTAAGGGCGAGAGCTACTACATCAGCAGGCGAAACAGATCCTAAAATACTGTGATCTGTCGTCTATCTACATTTTCCAGACAGTTGCGTTCGAGACGTTTGGGGGAGTCGGGCTACTGACTGCGAGGTTTTTCTCTTCACTGGCGGCTCACCTAACAACTGAGGTAATGCTGAGAGCGTGCTGATGTGCCTCAAACATTATTAGAGAGGTTTCCCAGTGCTCCTCCGATATTGTTATCTTTTGCTCTGGTAGCGGTGCCTTTGTCCACCCCTTTCACCTGCCTTTGTTGTATGTGGTCCTAGATGAGCATGCTAACCACTTCTGTGTATTTTTCTCTTTCCTTTTTCCTTTCCCTTTCCTTTGAATAGATTATATTTGTTGTTATGTTTTTTATACATATAAATGTAGTTATATTCACATACAAACGCACACACATACACATACGCGTCAGTGTGCTGAACAAATTCTAATCTCTTTATTTTTCTCTTTCACTATTTCTCTCTATCTCTCTCTCTCACTATATATATATATATATATATATATATATATATATATATATATATATATATATACATATATATATATATATATTTAAGCAGCGATTCTTTGCTTAAACTTTAATCTGTTATTTTAATAAATATATATATATATATTGTTATACTTGGGGAGGGTCATATTTGTGTAATATTGCCAGCATTAATAACAGAACACACTCACTGTTCAGTTGGTTTTCGCTTTTCGCTTCTGTGTCTTTTATATCGGTAATCTAATTTATTTGGTCCTCAATGTTGCCATTGACTGACCGACGGTCAAACATAATACAGATACAATATAGACACAAACACATATATATAGTTTATCATAAATCTTTCGTTGCACATCTGCAACATCGCAGTGGTGCTATTGTTTCCTCCCGTTACATTGTATGTCTACGCCATTTTTATTTAGTCTGTCTATATATTTATTTATTTATTTGCTTGTTTGTTTATTTTATTTTGTCTTCTTTGCGCATGCGTTTGCGTGTGTGTATAGTGTTTTGTTTGATGTGTGTTCGTGATTGGGTGACTAGTGTGTGTTTATATGTGTTTGTTGTTATTGTGCTTGTGTATGTATTTATTTATTTATTTATTTATCTATTTATTTATTTATACTTCTCTTAGGTCAGTGTTGTTTGTTTGGGTGTTGTTGTTATTCAATTCATTCTTTCTGTTTAGTCTTAGCCTTCTAAGTTCTATTTCACTGGCCTCTCTGATTTACCTATCTGCTGGGTCATTTCTATGTTTAGAAACCTCGCAAAACTATATATATATATATATATATATATATATATATATATATATATATATATATATATATATATATATATATATATATATATATATATATATATATATATATATATATATATATATATATATATATATATATATATATAAATCTCTCATAGTCCCGCTATCTGTCTGTATATCTTTCTTCACAAACACACTCTCGCTCTCATTCTCTCTCTAAGTATATGTGAATGAAGTGATGGTGGGGTGGGGGTGGGGGTGGGGAGGGGGGGGGGGGGGGGGGGGCGATATACGGGAAGTTGAAATTTGAAACTTTATAAGAAGTGAATCTTGAAATAACCAATACATTGTTATTTATGTTTAATCATGTGTTAAAACATTTAGTAGATAAATTATTTAATATTCATTCATGAGTTCAAATCCCGCCGAGATTAACTTTGCCTTTCATCCTTACGGGGTCGATAAAATAAAGTACCAGTAATGCACTGGGATAATTGGTGGCCTTGTGTCAAAAGTAGAAACAATTATTTATTCCAAGTAATCCAACACACTTTACTAACTGGATTAAAACAAACATAAAAAGGACACTGTCCCACACTCTTCCTTTTATTGTATTTTAGATTATGGCATTTCGTTGTATAGATGCACGAATAATTATATCAATATTTTAAAGATTACGAAGGTTTCTATCATCGATAGTTGATCACTCTCTTTTAATTTCGAACGTTAGTGCCATTCAACAATTCTTATCACTGCTGTGTATAATATAATGCCATTTCCTAATTCAATATGCATGAAATTATAACACTATAGACAGAGCTCTTCTGTATATAAGTCGGCAATAACTACCGGTAAATGTACAATACGGAATAAATTTGAGATACTGGTAGTTGGTTGAAAAAGCTGTTTTTCTTTAGGCAAATGTTTCGTATAGTATTTCGTATTCACATGTATTACTTAAGATACTCTATTTTTAAAACGGAAATTAAATTATATTCTGTGTGTCAGTGTTCCCAATGCATATTTCCGTTGCCGCTTTCCAAATTATACTGTAAAATACTGACGGGAATTGATTTTTAGAGACACTTTTTAAATATTGGTCAGTGTGATGTTCTCTTATTCTCGTGGATATCGAATCTGAACAATTTTTCATTTGTGTTTGGTTTCTTTATTTGTATTCAAATACAAAACCATTAACTGTGTCAATAAATGTTTTGCAACTTCAACAGACGTCACATTGCTGAATATGTTTGCGGTTTATGGCTACTGGAGCGACAACGATCCTGTCTCTCTCAAGGAATAATTTACTCCCGTAGAATAGTTTTAAACGTTAAAAAAGACGGTTAGTAGAAGTGATGCCTTGGCTATACACGCAAAATAAAATAGGGTCTTAGACGTGTTAATTAATTGGCGAATAATGTGGAATAGAACCGAATAACAGACGTAGTATAATCTCGCATATTTATCGAAAACTTAAAACCTTCATATGTAACGTAGAAATCATACAATACTTGATATGTATCTGTTTTTATAATTGCCTAGATGAATACAACAAACAATTCTTAGATAATGTATGCCACTTTTACAATTGGAATATCTAGGGTATGTTGCTGACATCGTTCTTTGGGCGTTTCCGTTGCTCGGGAATAAATGAGAAGTGTGTGTAAATCTTAGAACATACTACAACTAAACAGTTAGATAGCAGTATTTGGTCTCACCGACAATTTATCCAATATTATACCATGACAAATAAATATAAGTTTCGCATTTAGACACAAGACCCATAATGTTGGGACAGGGAAAAGTCGTTTAAATCGAACATGTAGGTTGAAAATCAAATCTAATCTCACCGGGATTTGAACTTAGAATATAGAGGGACTTAACTCTAAGCTAGAAGGCAAGTCGTGCGGCGCTCAAACGATTATGCCAAAAAGGATAATGACAACTCAACAAACATTTGATAATGCAGGTGGGTGTTTCGTGTCGACAAACTTTATGTTAATACACGGCCTGTAATTAAGCATTAATTACACTCAATCAAGTTGAACACATTTTATATATTCTCTACTGAATTTTTTGATGATAGTGTGTTCTATCCATATGTTGTTTACGTAACATTTAATATGAATCGAGATTAAATTACTAATTAGGTTTAGGCGCAAAGAAACATGGGAAGGCAGACAATGTGTGTACGAAAATTGTAATTATGACATTATTAGGAATTAAAGAAAAATAAACAGATTCATTTGATTAAAGACAACTCATGTTTAACAAACAAATCTGCGGTAATTTAATGATAGTATTAGCTTCAATATTTAATAACATATTTCCTGTTATCACATGTTCCGTAAATTATTAAGAATGTTCAATACAAATGAACATTTTAATTATTCTGCTCTTATATCCAGTTAAATCTATGATTGTGTAAATGTTCTTCTTCAAATGATATTCGAAATATTTTGTAACATTGTAACAGTAGCTGCCCAGACTCAATTAAATAACTATCAAGATATGCCGTGAAGTGTGAACATAAATTGATTCATATTATCAATCTAGTAATTTAGATTGTGATCTCTATCATCATTACAAATATTATTATTAAAGACAGAAAATACATATTACAAAAAAAAGATAAATTGAAATGAGCCTTCTGTGAGATATATACACATGGAAGAAGACAATTCTTGAAAGCTAGGCATATACAAAGACTATGTGATACTGATTTGGCCCCGGGAGGGAATCTGTCCCAGTTATTATAGGGAGCTTAGGCATGATAAAGAAATTATGTGTGAAACATTTTAGGAAGATTCCAATTGAACTATAATATCGTGCAATTCCTACCACTATAACATATATATAGCCAACAACAAATGATATGCATTCTTATAAACATCATATATGTTTTCTGGAAATGCGCTGTTTTTATGGCACGCCCTGCACAAATGCCTGAAAGCAGACGCTTATTTACTTATCATCCCACGCCCGGGAACATAAGTAATACTTCAGTAGTTATATAACCCCCCCCCCCCCCAGCACCGTTTATGAATATCTGAAGTTGCTGAAACCTCAGCGTATATTGGTGCATCATCACACACGGCACACACAATCCTCTGCGTATAAATAAATGATCGTCGTGTCACGGCGTATCAATAAATAGTTCCCATGTTGTGGTGGATACGCTCCTATAATCATAATAATTTTAAAGGGAAATGCTCAATATCTTTAGATTCACTGGCAGTTTAAGTACCAGTGCTGAAAATATCCTCATCCCTCTCAATGCTTTGACGCCCATCACTAGCACGAAGTTTGTCGTCTGCGTTGCTGCTTGTTTCTGTTACGTGTTTTCTTTTCATGGGTAATTGTAGTTGTGGTAGTATTAGTGGCGTTGGTGGTTGCGAAGAAAATTGTGGCGTTGATGAGTTTGGTGTTGATGTAGTTATGCATGTTTTGTTGTGAATGTTTTTTCTGCATATGTTCTAGTGTGTGTTGTTATGTGGTATAAGGAATAATTTAAGGGGGTTTCGGGAGATCCCCCCTCATCTCCCCGTACAGTGGAGGCGGTTCCAGAGTCTGCAGACTGTATCTCTGAAATGGATGAAAGTGTTATTCTGTCTGTTTGAGTGATATTGTGTCTGTTTGTATTTTAAGAAAACCGAGAGAGAGGGGAAGAGAGAAAGAGAGAGTGAGATAGAAGGTGAGTGAGTGATAATTTCTCTGGCAGATTTCCTGCGTGTTGCTTCTATTATATTTGTTGTTGTAGTGGTTGTGGTGGTGGTGTTGTCAGTGGCGGTGTTGAAAGAAGGAATTGAGCAACGCATAAGTTGACTCATATTCTTTGTCACGGTGATTTGAAGAATTGGCTAGAGGGAAGCTTAGCATTGTGTGAAGCAACGTCTATGATAATTCTATACATTCAAAACGTAATGTACAGATGTGACGGTTAAACAAATATATTACTATTGTTTTAGGTCAAACAGAATTCGGGTATACATACTATATTGTCAATTACCCACTTTTCTTATACAAGCAACCACAAATTATTACCTCTAGATAAACAATTATAAACAAAGCTGCAGAAATTGTTGTGATTTCATGAGGGGAACGCGTCTGAGATTTGGCTTAGAAAATAGTATACCAATGTAATTTTGAAGACAGTGATATTAATTTTATGTTTAGCTGCATACACGATAACGAATAAAGATTAAAAAATTAGACTTTGAACATACATAACTGTTAATGAATAAGTTAATTTATAAAATATATAAATAATTGTTTCTACCTTTTGGCACAAGGCCAGCATTTACCCAGTATATTACTTGTACTTTATTTTATCGACCTCGTAAGGATGAAAGGCAAAATTAACCTCGGCGGGATTTGAAATCAGATCGTAAAGGGACGTAACTATGCTAGAAAACATGTCCGCCCTTGAAATATATAAACCGCCCAATAAAATATATAAATAATGAAAAAGGAAAAGCCTTACGAATGGTAACAAACAAAATCAGAGTTCAATAAAATAGCAAATTGCATAGCTCATATCCATGCATATTCTGTCTTTCGGCGAGGAAGTGTTGTTGTGTTGATTTTATATAGATGATAATTTAACTAGAAATATTAAACACAAAATTATAGAAATATGTATGAGGTAAGACACATCGCATACTATCTGACTTCGAGATTGTTTTATATCGATTGTTTTATATCAAAATAAATGAAATAAATTATACACAATGTGTATCTAATAGAAAAACATGATTCATATATATCATAAATCAAGAACATAAACTTTTGACATTCTTCGTCCTGAAAGTCAGAGAACAAAATATCCTGAAACAACATACATTACAAAGGTGAAACTGAAAGTAATACCAATAATGAAACAGCTTTGTATAAAGCTAAATAACACAAATTGAATGTCATGATTAACCATTATACAGATCACTACACTCCCCATACATAGTAAAAAAAACATGACGAAAATAGATGCTGAGAACAACAGCAATGTTTGTGAAGGGAAGGATTCAAAGAATTTATGTAAACTTGTTTGCAGTTTATGTTAAGTAGCTTCCTGTCAAAATCAGATGTGTCTTACTGAAAATGTCTGATGAGTAGCTGCATTTGAATAACTTCGCTAATACAATTTCTCTGCATTTCCAAGGTAGCATTCACGTATGGAGTATATATATTCATATTGAGATAGCTTTCAGTGACTGTTACTACCTGTTGTTTCAATAACATATATAGAATACGAGAACAAACAACCCACACACACATACATGCATATAATATAAATAAGCACACACACACACACACAAACACACACATATATATATATATTGACTGTGTTTTTGAATTCAGTGTATTCCATTGTTTATATATGTCTGTAAGTGAATACTTGGATATATGCGTAATTTTCCAGATTAAATACTAATTAGAGCCAACATCAAACGGCAAAGTCATATCAGAGTCGGCAATAAAAAAGCAGTTGTCTCGTACAAAGCAAGCCAAACGACAAGGTAAGTAACAAAGAGACAACACATTCATTCAATATATGTCAAAACAACAGTGGAAATATAAGGATGTAAACGTATGATTCAGTTTTACATCTACATAAACATATCAATTAGATCCTCCATTTCTATGCCTAATGTCAATGTAATGTTTATGAAATTATTTCTGCATATGTTGTTTATCTAATTGTTTTGCCCAAACTTTAATAAATTAATGAAGTAATTAGATTCGTCTGTAGTTTAAGGTACTTTATTTATTTCTAGTGTGTCATTTTTAATCAAGAAGAAAGGTCTGTGGTTTAATTATTCTTCAAACAAAACAGTTTACTAGTCTGGAAATTTTCTTTGGTCTATAACTTAAATAACCTTTTACATACTTACTTCAATTACGTAGAAATATGTGTACACACACACACACACACACACACATACATATATATATATATATATATATATATATATATATATATATATATATATATATATATATATATATATATATATATATATATATATATTCTTTTCGTTACCCTCTAAGAAGGAATATGACGTCACTTTCAGCTTATATCTGGAGTCTAAAAGACAACCACACCCAATATAAGTGACACTGGGAGATCCTAGCTAGGGCTGGATCGTATAACGGAAATAAAAGACCATGTGACCTCTGCGCCGCTAAGACCCTGGAAATACTCTAGACCACATCTTAAACAAAAAATCTGAGGCAATTTCGGCTTGTAAACATAAATTGCACAAAACTTTCCTGTATTACAGCCCCACGTTATACCCTAACGGATAGTACGATCTATACGTGGATATTTTACGTCTTGATGTGGGTGCTAAGTATATGTTTATGTTTATACCTTTACTTATTTGCATAGGTAAGTATATATTACCTGTATGTTTTGTGAAGGTACGTATACCTTCTCGAAAGTATATTTGATTGTTATGGCGTATACATTTTTTTATATATTCTGGTACATATGGTTCGGCTATGTGTATACGGGAGTTTTGCGTCTGTGTGAGTATGCAGGTTCGTACGTATGTAGGGCGTGTGTATATGTGTACTTCATGTTTTGGTTGACTTACATCTCCGAACATTCGTGTTTTTACATGTAGGTATGTGTGTGCGCTTGTTATATACGTATTTATTTATTTATATACGTTTATATAATTATTTATTTATTTGTATACACGCATACACACACACATATTTATATGTGCGTGGTTTTGTTTACCTATGGTAAGTGTTTGCGTATGCTTGTGTATGTACGTATTTGTTTGAGTGTATGTATTTATTTATTTCTATTACTTCTGTATTGTATTTATTTACTTTGTTCTTAACTCTGTAGCGGAGATTCATTTGTTAGAATTTTTGTCTACGACTTCTGCTATAGCGTTTACGTGGTTTTGTCATTGCGTGCTATTGTTCTCCACACTCCACATATGACGTATTATCTTCGTTTTTTCGTTCATTGCCAGAGAACGTCTCTATGCACCACCTAAGAGAACATTAGTCTACGACCTCTTTTATACCATAAACGTGGTTCTGTCTTTGCGCGTAATTGTTTTTCACCGCTCCTATTAATGACGCATTATATTCGTTATTTCCCGTTCTTTGCCAGCGAACGTTTCCACGAACCAAAGTATCGTCTTCCTGTCTTCCTCCGGTTGCAACGTTTTTTGAAATATCCTGTTCTGCGTTTACAGATTGACTTTGTTAGTTTCAGAAGATCCCGTTAAGGGTGAAAGCAGCGATTCTTTGCTTAAACTTTAATCTGGTATTTTAATAAATATTTGCCCTACGGTTCTTATATATTTGATATATATTTATCCTTATCGAGCCCTCTTTGGAGTTTAGTCTTCAAAATATATATATATATATATATATATATATATATATATATATATATATATATATATATATATATATATACATACATATATAATATACATATATAATGAAGTACAATTCAACAGGTAGACAGAAAAGACATATATATATATATATTTCTTCTTCATGTCATTTCTTTTTTTCTGTGCAACTTATTGCTGTCTGATGAGATCATAACTGTTTCATAACTATAATTATCGAAATATATATAACTATGATTATGTGTAAATTAAGTTAATTCTGACCTGTTGACTTGTACTTCATTATATATATACAGTTCGGATCTAGTAGTCGAAGCGGCCTGAAATCAGCTGTCGGGCTCCTGAATCTTTTCATATTACTCAAGCATCGAGTACTCTAGTGGGTCATGGTCTAGCTGCTTTTAACCACACCCTATCTGATATATATACTGTATATATTTAGTTGGTGTTCGTAAACCGGTAATTGTTTCCTAAGTGTACATGTTGATCAATTAACACCTGTGTATGCATATATTAGTACTCAACGTAGTGTACTACATTCCAATAATGGTTGAAGTTAACACACCTTAATAAATACTAGATAGAGAGTCTTCTATTGTGATTTATATATTTGCTACGCTAGCTACATATCGTAGATGAGGTTCATACCAAATACATTGCAAATTACAAGCACATTCATAAGCAAAAGCAACTCCTTCACACACACACACACACATATATATATATATATATATATATGTGTGTGTGTAAATAATATAAATGGAATATATATATATATAATTGTGTGTGTGTAAATGATATAAATGGAATATATATATATATATACATATATATATATATATATATATATATATATATATATATATATATATATATATATATATATATATATATTTGTATGTGTGTATGTAAATATATAAATGGAATAGAATAAAACGAAATTTCATTTCTCACTCTTAGTACGGCACTTACTTAAATGAAAGTATATACATTCAGACGTTCAACCATCTGGCAGGAAGGTATACGATGCTGACGATAGCTATTAAGCTTGAAACTAGTACATCGTTCGTGTGTCAGTGTTGAAAAAAAAGGTGACGTGGTTGCCTAAACACTGTACGGCGTAATTCGGGCTGTTTGTTTGTTTACAAACAAACAAACCGAGCATTATAATAAATGTCCGGTAAACCGATACGTGCATATATATATATGTCTGCATGTATGTATATATATACATACTACTGTACGTCTGTATACATATATGTATGTACGTATACATACACACACACACACATACATATATATATATATATATATATATATATATAGATAATTACATAATGTATGTTAAAAGAGAATAGGGTGAGAAAAGGAAACGGGACATTTATTAAAGTCAACGACGTTCTAAAATAATGATTTATTAGCTTCATTTTAACAGGTTATAATCTCTGTTCAGTAGTGCCTCGAAAGGCAACTCATATGAAGTAAAATGCCATTCAAGAGATATTGTTGTGTAAATATATCCTTGTTTTCAGCTAGAAGTTGGCCAAGATGCATCTATTTACAGAAATACATATTGCATTGTAGCACTGAAGCATTCGTTGCCCAGCATAAATGATTATATATTCGTACTATAAATGTGTTTATATTGGTTTACTGAATGTCTAGACACACACAACAACATTATGTAATTAAAAAGGCTGTTGGGCATGCTGTGTGATCATCACTTCCCATTATTCTATATCAGATTGACATACATGTTATAAATATATAAACGTATTATTTTACATGTGATTATTTCATTTTTTCATGGTGTTGGAATCTGCTCTGGAAGTCTGAATACTGTGACATGCACCTAGTCCTTGTTAATACAGTGAGCACACACCCACGCACACATCCAGCCACACACACAAGTAGAGAGAGAGAGAGAGAGGGGGGGGGGTGAGATTACGAAAGTCACCGAATCAATTTTTCCTGACACCCGAACATAGTTCAGAAGCTCAACGTGATTACAAGTTTGCAGTTGATTCTCTGTACAATGCATTACGTGGTGGACACAGTCCATTAAATACTGAGTGTTCAGTTATTGGTTATACGGATCGATGTATATATATATTCTTTAAAACGTAACTTCCTTTCACCAATAAGGTGTCTGCCCAAGGTTAAGACATTTTATCATTATATTTTGAAAATCGATGACATCTCAGATTTAAATTAGTTGTGAAATAAATACATGTGAGGTTTAAGCTCTGGGAAAAATCTCCAGAATACTGAATTGCATTTTGCGCAAACTAAATTTCACACAGATTACTGGAGTCAGCTCAAACGAATTATATATTTAAGTTATTTGTCAGTGCTTGTTCTGACATGTATAAAGTTTGTTTTCATAGACACGTAGCTACCGTTTTTATTGCAATTGATTAATGAGATTTCCTAGACATTCTGAAAAAACTATAGTGATAAGGTTTGTCTGAATGAGATATGAAGATATTCATAACCTCCTAGATATTCGTAGTGTAATGTCATTTTTTCGGGTCATGATTTAATCTATATTGATATTTTTCGCAAATATAATAAGTAATATAATGTTTATGTAATTAGGAATCGTGAGTTCAGATCGATTGCATTGTTCTCCTTATATTTTGTATGTGAAATGTACATGCCATTACTTCAGATGACACAGAATTTAGCGATAATCATATACATTTCAGTAAAATATTTACATTTTCGACTTTATATCGAATAATAATAGTAATATTCGATTCGTTTGCAAGCAACCAACTTCATACGCTTTGTTTTTAGATGACCACTGTAACACTTTTGTTCTATCAGTGACATGAAGAAACAATCAACATTGTTCATGGTTATTGCCATTTGCCAAGATGGTGTATCTCCTTCTGCCATTCACTTGAACTCTTGAAAATATAAAATGTTCTAAACTATACATCGGCTGATTAGCTTCATTTGCATACCAGACGAAATAAAACTCACAAATACATTTATGTATCCAGGTATGTGAGAGAGAGAGAAGAAACTTTTTTTGTTTTTATTTTCGGCAAAGCCAGCGGGAAAATCTAGGCAAGCAAGGCACTCCACTAATGATACCTTTAAGATTTACTCTCAATATTGTAAATCATCACATTTCTTCACATCTTATACTGCGGCGTTTACTGTAGATTCTGCATATTTTATTAATTCTCCTTTCTGCAATTTAATATAAAAACTCTAAAGTTGTTAGTAAAATGAATACATCACTCAAATATAGACAATAGTATATTCAAATTGAATTATTCATTCTGGTTGATAAATTTGATATGCCTCCAGATATTTATTGAAAAGTTGTTTACTAACTGTTTACATTCAACGCTTTTTTACATTGGGGAACGTCTGCTAAAGTAAGAACGCTTGCTTTGCTGTCTATGTAATTGAAATTGAAAGAAATGTAACCAGAATCATTGGTATCAGGATTTTGAACGCAGCCCGACTGATGAAATCTGTCAAGTTACCTTATCTTATAACTCATGTTAAGAAAAAAAAGAACAATATATATGTAAAGTATAAATTATATTAATATGGGAATTGGAATTCAAAAAAACTTCATCTTAGACGGTTTTTTACACATGCCTGTTAAAATGTTTATGTTTCTATTGACGAGACAAAATACTATTTCCGAATGAATTCATTGTGCTGAATTAATGTGTAGTATCGTACTTTATACCTATTTACAAATTAAAAATATCTATATATAAATATTATATATAAATATATATACATATACATATATATATATATAAATGTAATCTGAGTTTTTCGAATATTAATAATAACATTCGATTCGTTTGCAATTTTGCAAACAAGCCTCAATTTTATAGCCATGTCAGTAGACTGAACACTTCATTCTTGCTGTTGGCATGCGAACAGAACTGCAGACACTAATGTTTCTGGGTATCACCCTTCATCAGTACAGCTTACTGTTCACCTGCCAAACTGTCTGAGCTAGTGAACATATATGCTATTTTCAAACATACATAGTGACTGATCAGCCTGATTTGCATATTAGCAAACTGGCTGATTAGTCAGATATGCATATTAGCAGATCCACTGATCAGCCAGATTTGCATATCAGTCAGTTTCCTGTATATGAACGATAAATGACGGGAGGCCAAATATGTTGAATTTCCTTAATTATTTATTTCTGCAAACAGTGCACATTTCAGTATCTAGGTTTCATAAGAACCCGGTGATTTCCTCAGATGTAAATTGCGTAATAGATTTATACCAATGGAATGATGGTAAACCCATTCCAGAGACGACGGGCATTACAACAACTTGCTACTTCGTTCGTCTCTGGCTCAAAATTATAAACACACTTTTTTACTTCTCTGAGACTGAAGTGTTCATTCGACTGACATGGCTTTAAAAATGAGGTTTGTTTGCATAATTGCAAACGAATCGAATGTTATTATTAATATTCGAAAAACTCAGATTACATTTATTATATATATATATATATATATATATATATATATATATATATATATATATATATATATATATATATATATATATATATATATATATATATATATAAAAGGCGTAAAATAAGGACATTTTAAAAAAATTTAAAAATTAACTTACTTACTAAAATTTACTAAAATGTTCACTCCATATATATATATAAACGTTTGTATATGTATAATAAAGCCAAAACAATGCAGGCATGGACATAGAATAAAGAATGCAAATGAAAAAGATATTGTTGACGATTAGTCTTTTACCTTAGATTTATTTAAATGTCCTTAATTTTCGAGATATGTCTTCTTCGCAGGGAAGTAAAGCGGTTAAACCAGTGTTCTAAATAGCTTATCATTTCCTGTCAGCATGACTTGGTAAGCTATTTAGAACACTGGTTTAACCGCTTTACTTCCCTCCGAAGAAGACATATTATCTCGAAAATTAAGGACATTTAAATAAATCTAAGGTAAAAGTCTAATTGTCAACAATATCGTTTGCATTTCCATTCTTTATTCTATGTTCATGCCTGCATTGTTTTGGCTTTATTATACATATACAAACGTTTATACCTCATTACACAATGCTTCAAGTGAACTATAACCTCCTCCTGTATATATATATATATATATATATATATATATATATATATATATATATAAATATATATATATATATATATATATATAATACATATCATAAATCATGTCCTTAGAATTATTAGATAAAATATATACTATTTCCTATCCCAATTAGCATAATTAACCATATAAAAATTCAATTAGACCAGGCTAGAAGAATAAAGGCTCCTATGAAAAAATATTTGATAAATAACCGAAAGCAGTCTCTTTGCGGTTAACCACAATAGAATATTTACCCAACATTTCAACAGCATGTAGAAACTGACCAAATATACCGTCAACCATACACAATTACGTATAAAATTAAAATTAGAAGACATGCGTACATACCGTAATTATATCCCTACCATGGTTTCGTTCGTATTTTGAGATATCCTATTAAGGATAAATCTCGAGTATCGAACTCATCAGGAGACAAACTCAATAGGACAGTTAATTTTCCAAAGCGATCCCGCCAGAAATAGATTCAAAAACTGGCTAAGAATCGTGACGTGGCAATGGTCAAGTTAGAAAGAATGTGATTAGTTGCTTACGGCGAGTTGGCTGGTTGCTAGAAAGTGCAGCCCAATATCGCCCAAATTGCATCTCAACCCAAGGACATTATTTATAATATTTTGGTCTGATTATTTAATTTATTAATTCTTCATTGAGTCACATCGTGAACTGTTGCCACATATATATCTGTGACTTTATATATATGTAAATCTTTATATACACACACACACACACACACACACACATATATATATATATATATATATATATATATATGTGTGTGTGTGTGTGTGTAAAAGAAACCAAAGAACACTTACATACCCAAAGAGTTTTTATTTGCTTACAATGCTTCATCCATACCGTTGGGTAGGAATCATCAGGGCTTAATAAACACATATCTGACGATCATTTGATTACAGAGTTAGGTTCGATCAACAATCGATCGTTCCTCATGCTGATCGACAGTAAAACATATGTAACATGCTATTAAATATGTTATAATGCAACACTGACTCCTTGTTCCTTTATTCTTATACTATATATATATATATATATATACGTCTTATGGTAGCTAAGATGCGTCCATAGGCGGTATGCCGGTTGAGCACTCTTTGCTCCTATGGAGCAGAGTATGATGAAATGGAAAACGAAGAATCAGTGATGCATCGGAACTAAATTGAGTTCCGACGCATCACCGATTCTTTGTTTTCAATTTTTTATATATATATATATATATATATATATATATATATATATATATATATATATATATATATGATTTGTTTACAAAGCATTGAATGAACTTGAACAGTTGCTTTGACTTTTAGAACCATCTTCAAACTGAAAATGATCCCTCATCAATTATAGTCGAATAGTTAGACTAAAGTAATCTTGGAGAAGAAGGGGAAAAGAACAGAACTGCACGTCAAAATTAACTTGATGACGTCCAGTAAAGGATGACTCTGTTAAAGCATTACGCCATATCACCGCTGGCTACGGCTACCGTTGTATTGAAAGATTAAACATCACATTACAAACATAGAATGCATTTCTATAGTTCCAGTTCAACCACGTATGTGTGTAAACAGAAAGAGTTCTAATTTAGTCAAAAGGCTATCATTTTTCAGGAAGGATTTATTAACTCTACTCGAATGCTCTTCTATTTTATCGAATATAGGAAGGATATAAAGCAAAGTTACCATCTGAGTTCAAATACAACCGTGTTACATACACAAATGAAGACATATCCTGTCGTAAGTTTCATGGCCCAGATATAAGTGTCTGGTAATGCGTTGAGAAGCGAATGGAACAGTCACCTCTGTCACAAGGCGGAAGTGTGAAGTTTAAATTACCATAATAATGTATATGAATTTCTGTCAAGTATTTACGTCACTATTTGCAAGGGTAAGTACCTCATGAAGAAAACATAATTGAAACGGGTATGACCATTTGTATTCAGGTGTGGGGACTTGTAATCCATACTATAAAGCCATTGATAAATGGAAATATATTAGCAGAGGGTACTACCCTCCCCACAAACGTTTTAGAAACCTAGTATCTAAGATAAATCGTAGAACCTCATACCACACAGCCTCTAAGCAGAATAAGTTTGCGCCATGCTCTTTTAGATAGTTGTTTCAGGTACATCACCATTCAACCCAAACGCAACCATAATAAGAAAAGTAATATAACAGTAAAGAGAAGCGTAACTAATAGTAATAATTTATTAGCTCTAATTGATAAACATTTCCATGACAACACAGGTAAAATATTCAATGGGTCTTCCGCGAAGATGACCAACTGCGCACAGTTTGAGAAGGATGTGGTCATAACTGGACCTTGAAAGCTAGTGTAGCGCTTTACTTGTTCTCTCTATGAAAATAACTAACATGTATATATATACTGGTTACCCGAGAAACAATCGTAATATGTCCAATAAATTCCTTTCTTCGCAACACTGATTCTCTTTTTTCTGTGATATCATACTCAGCTCTACGAGGGCATCGAGTGCTCATACGGCTTACCGCATACGGACGCTTTAAGCATCCAACACCAATTAAATATATATATATATATATATATATATATATATATATATATATATATATATAAATATGTGTGTGTGTGTGTGTGTGTGTGTGTGTGTCTGTCTGTCTGTGTGTGTGTGTCTGTGTGGGTGTGTGGGTGTCTGTGTGGGTGTGTGTATGTGTGTGTGTATGTATGTGTGTGTGTGTGTGTATGTGTGTGTGTGTGTGTGTGTGTGTGTGTGTGTGTGTGTGTGTGTGTGTGTGTGTGTGTGTGTGTGTGTGCGCGTGTGTGAGTGTGTGTGTATGAATATTTGTTGGCGAATGGATCTTTGTGAAGGTTGTGGATGCAAGAGATAGATCAGAACAGTCTATATCTGATGTGAAATTTGGCGGCATCTTTATGAACCATTTAACCTCTTTATTCATAACCAATAGCTTCAAGGAGGCAAAAATGACTACTTCGTTCGGATAACTACAGAGATGTGAAGATCAATTATGAGAATTAAAGAGAATGTTATTAAGTGCATCCATTGATCTTCTTAGTACATACGATGCTTTAACAGCAATGGAATCGATCGTAACATACATTCTCAGACTCGATTGCCCTCGACATAAAGAGCTAACAAACCAAACTACTCTTTAAATTAATAAATGAAAAATAATTAACGCGCATTTCGCTGTAAATTTATGAGAATTCTTACCACTTAATTTAATTACATTTAATTTTATTTTCCGTCGTTTATTAGGGATGTCATATTAAAAGATGCAACATCATTTTATTAAATGACGCAATTTTTTATGTGCTGTAAACAACTGTCTTTCATAAAATAGCTGTAGTAACAAAAAGAAAACGATGTTATAATTACAAAAATTGACTTTAATTTCTTTCAAAATTAAATATATGAAATAATAAATTTACCCATTTCCTTTGATTTATTAACATTTAAATTGTTACTCTATTTAAAAAGGTCACAAATATTTTCAACTTTAGTGTCAGAGGATTTTCCATATAAGAAATGCAAAGCAAAAATTTCAAGAAATATTAATTGTAATATACTTTTACGAATTAAAATACGGTGACAGTTTTGTTCATCCATCCTTTAATCCATTCATTTCTCATTGACTGTTTGGTTTAATGTTTGGAATATTTTTTTCTATGTAGCGTTTATTATGCTACTCATACTAAATAAGTTAACGCTAAATTAAAGGCTATTTTGTCACGGTGATAATAGTTGGGTGGTATTCATAATCAAAATGTATTTAGATACCATGCGAACAGGCGTATAATTGTCTCTGTAAATAAGGATTAATGCATCTTTGTTGAAATATATACTTTACTCATATCATACTTAACCCGAATATATATTCGGAACTGTACCTCGTTGTCAGTATATTTACTGATAAATACTATTATTCGTTCTCACTACATACATACCAATTGAAATTTTTAGTATTCCTGCATAAAATATGATGATATTAACGAATAAAGCTGAGACAATATCTAAAAAATTGGCAATCATTAGAAGAATGTTTCTTACCTTGTGGTATTGAATCCTTTATTTTCCTTATTATTTGTTGTACTTAGCAAGTGACCTGATACAGGGTTTTAAAACTGCGCCAAATGAAATATGGACACATCATTTACGTACTTAAGTTGACCCATGAAAAATATTATATTTCGTGATGTCAAAATTTAAGTGATGATCTTGTCAAACACATATCGGATTTCCTGGGAAAGTAAATATAACTGGATTCATGCGATTACTTTAAGATGATTGTAGTTGTCTCCCTTTTCCTTATTCTCCATCTCCCTTTCTTTCTCTCTCTCTATGTGTATATATATTTATAAACACACATGCACGAAAACAACTGAACAGTTCAGTTGTACGCACACGGTAAACAACAGAGGCCACATGTTGTCCCTCTCTGACATAACTTTTCCGCCTCAGAAAAAAACCCATTTGATGGATGCGAAATCCGAAATACAGGGAGAATTAAATCACTTCCAAGGTACCTCTATCTCGTGTTATTGTATTTTACACTTTTCCTACGTTCCTTTACGCTCTCTACGTCTCTATCTACGTTTGCTCTTACATCCTCCTCTCGTTACCACCTGATACTGTTACCCAGAGATTTACCCATCTGCATTGTTGCGGCTTCCAAAACAAACATTTGTTATTATTCCACAATGCTTCATGGAAACTTCAATAATCTCTTATATATGAATATATATATATATATATATATATATATATATATATATATATATATATATATATATGCATTCCGCACGCCATCTCACAGTCTGTGGCCTACTCCAATGCCACGTAACCCCCGCCAATCGCATTAGAGTCGAACAAAGAACTATCTTCATCTTACAGACCCACACTCCCCCCGGCCTGAACTCCCCACCCTTATTCCTTTAGGTTTCGACCCCCCCCCCCCACACACACACACTTATCCCCCACTAACACCACTAACACACCCCTCCTTTTCACCGCCCATCCCACAACTAACAATACTAACACCTCCAATTCACCCCTCATCCGACCACCCTTCCCCAACTAACATACTAACATCCCTCCCTGCTTCTTCCCCCCCATCCTTATCACACGCACACACCCACCGGCACATATATACTCGCGCTCACACTAAACACACACCCTACTACCACCACTAACCCTCACCCCCACACCTCCATCCCACCACCCCGCAACTCACCTCACTAACACCCCCTGACCCCAAGCACACGAACACACACACCCACTTACACCACCCACCCCACACGCAACTAACATCACTAACACCCCCAACCCCACCCACACGTACCCACACACCCTCGTACACCACCAACTCTACACACCCTACCACCACTAACCCCCACTCACACCTGCATTCAACCCTTTCCCCACCTCCCGTATACTAACACACACTAACACCCCCTTCATCAAACTACACACACACCAGTACACCACACTCCCTCCATAGAACTACACACACCCTTCTCTCCCCGCTCCACCCACACCCTCGCTCCACACTCACTCATCCCACTAACACCTCTACTAATACACACACACCCTCCTCAATCCAACTTTCACACCTACCCATCCTCGCCCCTTTACCATTCCACCTGAGTGCTGCTATGCCCTCTGACCACCTCCCAGCACAAACAGACACACAGCACTCCCACTGCTTGACCACTTCCTGTTGCGCGCGCACCCCACATCTCTCCTCTTCCGACCATCTCTTCATGGAATACTCGTATGTGGAACTTGACCACCACGGAATCTACTAAACATCATAGGAATTTACCAACATTTCAACCATCCTCTTACGGAATCACCTATATAACTCACCCACACACCCAAAAAAGTTTTTTTTCTGCCACACTACACCTACACCCACAACACGCTTAAACCCCACACACACGTGCTTTCCACCACATATTTACACCCTCAGCCTGCTGATTCCTCTCCCCCCACCCCTCTATCCACAGACGCACAGACACTCCGACCCCCCCCCCCCACACACACCCACACACACCTCTTCCTGAACATGCAACCCCGTTCTTCCCCCAACCCTTACTTTCACATACACACACACACACACACACACGTACACCTACACACACACACCACCTTCAGCCCTCCCCGCTCGGACACCCCGTCTCCCTCTCCCACTCCACCCGCCACCACCCCTACACACCCACACCCTTCCACCACCTGTTTTACCCCTTTTTAATTTCAGTTTATTTTGATCATGCTTTTATATTTATTTTTATTTCATTCCTTTTATTTTGATCATGCTTTATTTTTATTTTTATTTATAATTTCATTCGCACCATTTCCTTTCGCTATATGTCTCTCCACCACTCCCCTACACACCCTTTGAACTCTGTTCCCACACACTTCTCACCTGAGGAAGGGCTTATGCCCGAAACGTCGTTCCCCACCACCACCGCACTCTCCAGAGCGTGAAATTGATAAACATTCGTTGTACTGCCTCTCTGTTTTGTTCCCGTTCAAATTTTTCCATTATATATATATATATATATATATATATATATATATATATATATATATATATATATATAGTAATAATTGTTTCTACTTTAGGCACAAGGCCAGCAATTACCAGTGCATTACTGGTACTTTATTTTATCGACCCCGTAAGGATGAAAGGCAAAGTCAACCTCGGCGGGATTTGAACTCAGATGGTAAAGGGACGTAACTATGCTGGAAAGCATGGCGTCCGACCCTCTACCGATACTGCCAATCCACATACATTTTAAGACTAAAATCCAAAGAGGGCTCGATAAGGATAAATATATATCGATAAGGATAAATATAAATATGTAAGGATAAATATATATAAATATATAAGGATAAATATATATTTGAAAGCAACGATTATTTGCTTAAACTTTAATCTTTTATTTTAATGAATACATTTGATATATATTTATAATTTTCGAGCCCTCTTTGTAATTTAGTCTTCACATTTATTATTATTACGATATATATATATATATATATATATATGTGTGTGATTTTTCATGTTTATATTTATTTATATATATATGTTGATCAATTCCTAGTTATTATATATAGATATATATATAAATTAATAAGAGGAATTCCAACTTTGTCTGATTTACTCGTTTTATTTACAATCGTTTAAAATTTATAATGGTATTATAAAGAAATAGTATGATAGAATATTAAATGTTAAGTGTTAATTGAACAAGTACTTTCATGCTTTCGCAACCTTCAGGTTCATAATCTGTGGTGACAGTCTAATTTGCAATTTTCAACTGTTGAAAATTTTCTCTGCATTTTGGTTCCTGAGGTTTCTCGAATCACCATCCACAGGATTTTAATGGAAAAATTGCGACTGTCTCGTCGGAAATTGACGGTCTCCCGCTCATTTGTTTGTCGTGAATTTTAGAACGACCGGCTGTAAACTCTCTACACCACTTGCGAACGTTTTTGACATCCATTCACGACTGCCCATACACTTCCGTCAATTGGCGATGAATTTCAATCGGTTCAACGCGTTTTGCGTTCAGAAACCGAATAACTGCGCAAACCTCGCAATTGGCGGTAGCGTTCAACGGGAGCTCCATTCTCAACGGCTGCCAAGCCACGATTGAGCATCCCAGCGAAGCGCGCGCATGGTTGTTTGTGAGTGAAGGAAGAACCAATAACAACAGTGTTGCCAACAGCCCTACGAAGAGTTTCTCTGCGTCCCCATCGCTTTAATATATATATACATACTACCGTGCCTCTGTACACATATATGTATGTACGTATACATACTTATATATATATATATATATATATATATATATATGTGTGTGTGTGTGTGTATGTAGGAGGTGAGTTTCATTGTAGCACAATAAGGCAAATATCGGATAAGTAGCACTCAATAATTTATAGGACTGGAGTATAAATAATATAAGATCAAAAGATGGTTAAAAGAGTTCCATTTATTTAATTATGCGCATTTCAAGAACAAATTTCTTCATAGGATGATATTTGCGTTCTCATCAGATAAAATAGGGAGTCATGATATAAAGCTTAAAAAACACTTGCGAGCAGTGAAGTGTTAAATCAACATATGAAAAATAAAATAAAATCGATATATGAGATTGGGAAAAAAAGGAAAGTAAGGGGTTAAGAAAAAGGTAAGGAAGAGGAAGAAAGAATATAAGAAAAAATATATAATAATAAGGAAAGGATGACGGAGGAGGAG